>WBMW01003501.1:131404-151166 GCA_013396635.1 Penelope pileata | reverse complement strand
GCTTGGCTGGAAGGGGTGTGTGGGGGGTCTGGAGAAGTGCATGGTCTGGGGGTGTGGAGGAGCGGGGGTGGCGGCTGGGTGCACGCGGGGGGTGCACGGCGCTGCGTGCACGAGTGCTTGGCGGCTGTGTGCGTGGCTTTGTGTGTGCACATGGCTGGAGGTGGGGGGGCGAGTCCTTTTCCAGGAAGGCCCAAAAGTGTGTGCGTGCGCGGCCGCCTGTTGTGTGCGGCGGAGCGTGGACGCGTGCGTGTGTGCGCGCCCGGCGCGGTGCGAGCGCAGCTGATGCACGCGGCCCCCGGGGAGCGCAGCGCAAACTGCGCAGCGGCTCCTGTAACTCTGCCAAGAGCACAGGGACACGGCGGGGCTGGGCTGGGGCCAGTGCGGGCTGAAGGGGTTAAAAACGTGCCCAGGGGGATGGCTGTGTGGGGATGGGGCTGTGGGAGCCCGAGAGGGGCTGGAGGTCCTGGGAGCCCTCCCCCACCCCGGAGTGGCTCCTTGGTCTCCCTCAGACAAAAGGACACAGCGGGGCAGGATCAGGACATGGAGGAACAGATGGGAAAGTTTGAGGAATCCTCACTTTTCCCACAGGACAAAGCTGAGCCCCTTGAGGTGCCAGTCCCTGCTGGGGTCCATGTATCGAAACAGTGCTAAAAGTCCCAACAGAGAGAGAAAAATGCCCGGGGCAGGAAGGTGATGGCGGGGGGTGGGACACCCCATTGGATGCTGTCGGAGTGGACACAGAGGAGATCGTATCCACCATGGGATGGGCTCTGCATGAGCTCTGAAAGCGGCCGTGTGGCTGCAGGCAGCTGTGCGATGTCACCACGGGCACGGGGATGCGGAGCCCCGGCTGAGCACAGCTGCATCACAGCCGGCTTTGGCCTGGAGCAAATCTGGGCCCAAGTGCTAGAGAATGTATCCTCTTGTTCTCTTCCCAGCTGGATGCTGCCAGCTCTGCTTCCCGGCGGAGCAAACACACTGCTCTGTGCCAGTCCTCTCTGGGTTCCCCCGATCCAGGTGGGAAGTGGGGAACCGGCCGTGCTCAGACCTCGTGCCAAAACCTTTTGCACGGAGCTGCCTGCAGCCTGGGTTAAGCAGAGCCCTGTGTGCTGTAGGACCAAGGATGGCTTTTTTAAAAAAGTGTTTTAGAAATCTGTTCAGCACATTGGGAAAATGACCCTGCAGCTTTTCTGTGTCCCCAGCTGCTGGGGGCACCGGGGCTTTGGCTCAGTACTGCTGCACGGAATGGCTGCACCCTGAGATGAGAACACGTGGGAGTCAGGGCTGCTTGAGAAATGTGTGGGATGCTGGGGGCTGCTGGGGGCTGCTGGGGGCTCTCAATGGCAGCACGGGCGCAGTGCTGTGAGTGGTGCTACCACCACAGCACTGCTGGGGGGTGCACCTGGCCCCTTCCCTGTGTGTCCTGTTCAGGGTGCCACTTCCATCCCAAAGCAGCACTCAACCGCCCCTGCCCCAGCAGCTCCTGGAGGAAACCTGAGCAGAGTTGGTCTGAGTTTGTCACCTTCAGATCCCTTTTTGCAGCAATCAAACCCAGGGGGTACAAAGAGCATCCCCAGGACACCCCAATTTCCACCTATTCAGGGACCAAACTTCACACCAAAAGAACACCCAAGTCCTTCCTCACCCAACAGGAGGGCTCCAGAGAGCAGCCTCCCAGATGCATGGCTCAAGCTTTGATTTCTTGCTCACATCACTGATTTTGGTGAGCGGTGAAGGGACACGGGCTGGGCTGCATTCGGTGCTCGGTGCTTGGCCCCGTGACGTTGCAGTGCAGAGGCGTTATCTCCTGGGCAGCTTCCAGGGGCCCTGTCATGCATCACGGAGCATGGGAATTTTTGCTCGTCTCCTTTTCCAGTGCTTTGCAAACTAGACCAGATCATTTGCAAAATAAATGGGAAAACTGGAGCAGTCTAGCCAAGGTGCTGCGGGCAGAGCTGGGATGGCCCTGCTGTGCTCAGCCTTATTCCCACCCGAGGTGCAGCCCTGCGCCTGGAGTTTGCTCCTTGACATGCCTGGAGATGGGCCCCGTGCCACTGCAGCCCGGGGCAGCGGGCACACTGAGAGCCCAGCCCCGAAATAGCCACAGGTGGTTTGCAGAGGAGCCTCGGAGAGAAGAGGCAATTGTCTGCTCACGTGAAGTATGCAGGGTGTAATTATTTTCTGGAGGAATTAGCAGAAAACTGGAGAAAAACAGCCCTCCATTTGGCAGATGGGAGCGGTTTTGTGCTTCCTTCCCTTCCCAAAGAAGAGGGGGAACAGGGCTGGGGTTGGAGGGGATTTCTTAGGGAAGCAGCCAGATGTTGGGATGCTGGAGGCAAATCCAGACCAAGGAGGAACAGCTGTGCTGTGCCCTGCCCCTCCTCACCCCCTTCTTCCCTTCCCAGTACTGTGTCCCCCCTCCATGTCCCCACTCATTGTCCCCAACATCGCATCCATCTCCCTGCTCCATGTCCCCACCACCATGTTCCCATTTCATGTTCCCATTCCATGTTCCCCCTCTCTGTGTCCCCTCTCTGTGTCCCCACTCCATGTCCCCACTCCATGTCCCCACTCCGTGTCCCCACTCCGTGTCCCCTCTCCGTGTCCCTGCTCCATGTCCCCGCTGTGCCCCGGTCCCAGCTCGGCAGCTCTGCAGCCCGTTGCTCGGAGCTGGGACACTCGCACGCACGCCCTTTTTGTGGGTTTTTGTTCTTTTTCTTTTTTAATTCTTTCTGCCTGTTCCCAAGAACTTTGCCTGTGCTGTAACACGAGCCCCGAACAATGCAGCTTTCATGGCAGCTCCAGCCCTGCTGCAGCGCTGGGGGTCCCGAGCCCCTGGGGTGGGCAGGAGCTGCGCTGCACCCTGGGGGAAACCAAACCCCGAACAAGGGTGGCACAAAGGGGTCTGTGCTCATCTCGGCACTGACTTCAAAGCAACTGGTCGCAGCTCTGCACGCAGTAAGTGCCAAGAAAAGGGGGGAAAAAAAAGTCCACAAAACATATACCTTTTTTCACCCCCAGATTGAGTCTCTTTGCACCAAAACATTCAATTCTGTTTTCTTTCATAGTCGTCAGTTCATGAAAATGTTTGATTTTTTCCTTTTTCTCTTCCTTTCTTCAAACAACAAAAAATCTTTTTTTGGAGAGGAAAAAAAAAAAAAAAGCAAGAGGCAGCTTTCTGGCTTTTCTCAGATGTTTCTGGTTTTGAACGAAACAAAGCAGCCCCTTCGGGCTGTGCCGCTGGCCACCCGGGCGTCCCGTGCCTGCTCCAGCTCCTAGCTGCATTGCCTTGGCAAGCACCCATTCGAGGCTATTGGTTGCAGAAACCCAAGCTGCCCTCTGGGCATTTTCTGTACTTTTCCCGATGTTTTTCCCAGGACCCTGCCCTCTTATGCCGTACCCGGGGCGCTGGGTTGGGGCTGGGGGCTCTGCACCGTGTGCAGCCCTTCCCGTGTGCCCGGGCACGGCGCTGCCCACTCGGGCTGGGCTGGTGGTAGTGAGCTGTTGCATACGATCAGATGGGCTAATGTGGATGTTTTGCTCCACATCCCCATCTTCAGGCTTTGCTCGGCCGTGTGCTTCCAGCATTGTGCAAATGCCCATATCCATTTCCTCTTCAGCCAGGCTTTGGCAGTCCCTTCCCCCATTGAATGCGGTGTGGTTGACTTTGGGGACTGTCACCGCTAGCTCCTTGCTGTCCTGCTGTCTGTCCTGCAGGGCCATCTGTCTCGCTGGGGCACCTGGGGATGTGCTTTCACCCCTGCTCCGTTTTCCCGAGGATCTCTTCCTTTGGAGCACGATGCTCCTGGCTCTGCGCGGGCCCCTTCCCCAACGCGGGATGCGGTGCGGGGTGGGGCAGAACGGGGCGGGATGGGACAGTGCTGGCCTGGTTCGGCTGCTTTTGGTGCCAGGGCTGCGGGTGCAGCGTGTTCTCCCAAAGGGCCGCCCCACCAAGCATGGTTCTGGCTCCAGGAGCCGTGGCACACCCCACCCAACACGGCGTTGGACAGCCGTGCTGTCATCGTTCGGCAAGCAGGCACCGTGCCGTTCCCTGATCTTTACAGAAGAGTTTGTTGCTTGTTTTCACCTCACCGCAGTTCCTGAAGCTGCTTTAGTGTCTGTGCTGAGGAGAAATCTCAACCTTCCAAGCATGCAGCCCAGCAGGAAGGGTTGAGTGGAGAGGCTGAGCACCACGACTGCACGGTTTTGGGTTCTGTCAGCATACAACGTTGTCTTGGGCAAATCTCTTCTGCGTGTCCCAGCTTTCCCCACCGAGCCATGCACCGATGAGGCTCTGTTTCATGGTGGCTTAGAGCTGTGGCTGTGCTGACATAAAGTACGTTGAGATTGGGGAATGTATGATGGGCGCTGGCTCAAACTGCGCACTGGTAGATCTCAGGATGAAAGGTGCTCTCTGAGTGCAAATTATTACTCTTGTTAATGATGATGTCCACCAGCTCACATTTATCTACTCTTCAATTAACTTTTTTAAAGGACTCTTAGCAGGTTAGAAAGACACAAATTTTCCCTGGCAGAACCTGTGCTGGTTTGACCCCATAAGGTTATGCAATTACTGTACTGGCATGGTCCTTAATTAGACTCTCCGTAATTTTCCCCAGCACAGCAGTGGCTCATTGCTCTGTAATTCCCAGAATCTCCTTGGATCTGATAGGCATTGCATTAGCCACTTTCCAGGCTTCAGGGATAATTGCCTGTCCTTAAGGACACCTGGCATGTTGCAGGACCTCCTCCCGCAGCCATTCTGTAAGGCTTCAAAGTCCCCTTGGCCAGCAAGGTTGGGTGCTGGGAGCTCCTTGGCGTGGTGCTCCCTGACCTCAATGGAAATTGACTCAACCCCAGGCTGTATCTTTGACCCGTTGTTGTTCTCCACAATTTCTGTCCACTCCTAGATCCCACAGGACGTTTGCGATCTCTTTGCTCTTTGCTCTTTGGTTTCCATAGGCAGAGCGTGGAGCAGCTTGTGGCAGGAGCCAGGTCCTGCTGGGTCTGGTTGGTCAAGTTGTCCCATGCCTTCCAGTTTATAATGCGGGCTTTGGGGCTTGCAGATTCCTTCTCCTCTTGCATCTGCAGCACCCGAGGAGTCCTGAATGCCACTTTGATATATATATGTTAAATATATTCCTGCTGTGTAAGGCATAGTTCTCCATCACTGCTTGAAATGATGGACGCACATACTCCTTGCGTGCTCCTCATCTTCCCTGCGCTCCCTTCCCATGGGTTTTCCAGGCAGGCTGGTTGCACCAAGCCATGCTGCCTTCTGCTTTTCTGCTCTTTTGAATGCAATGCATCATTTCCACCAACCCCATCCTCTCCAGAAGCCATTGGGAGGACCAAGACTCCCATAAGGATTTTGGGGTGGTTGGTGCCTCCTTTGCAGGAGCTGGTTGAGCCAACAGGGACCTTTGCGTGCTGGGGTTTGGAGGGACATTCGGGCACAGGGTCCATGTCCCAAACCTGGAGTGGGGTTTCAGTGGCCGAATGAGCTGTTAGGAGTTGTGCTTCCAGCCCAGCTCAGACACTGTTGACTCTATTGTGACCCTGTCGTGAGCAAGACATGAGGGACGTTGTCCCTGCTCCTGCCCAGGTGCTGTGCCCCTGCCCCACACCAGGATGGACCTGCTCCTGCCTGTCTGCCTGCCCGAAATTCCTCTCTTCCTACCCACCCACTGGCTATAAATAACGAATAATAACAACTCCCAAGCTGGAAAGCTATTTGGGGTTTTGTGGGTTTCTTTGCTTTGTTTTGCTTTTTACATTTAGGAAGTAACTTTTCATAGAAACCAAGCAGGTTTTTTTGACCAAGATTCCTCATTGTCCCAACACCAAAGTGTTTTCACAAAGCACGACCCAGGTGAGTGAGGAGTCACAGGGGCTGAGCTGGGGCCGGAGCTGGGCTGGACGAGGCTGTGGCTTGCTTGGGAGCATTGCTCGTCCTCCCCCTCACACCCTCCTTTTCTCTGAATAGCATTGAATCTGAAATGCTTTAGTGCATTAATTTCAGACTGAATGTAAATAAGCCATTTGGATTTCTCCCAGTTGAGCAAACTTGCAAACCAGAATGTTGCTTTCCTCTCCTCTAGCCTGGCTCATGGGATTGGAAGGATTTGCTTCAGTGCTGTCTCTTCTGCACTTGAAACCACTTAATCAAGCTCTAAAATATCTCTCGAATAGGTCAGACAGGCACCTGATTGGGCCAGGCAGTGAATACGGGAAAACCAAGAGAGATTACACGCTCATTTTATCTGCATAAAAAAGATTAGAAAGCTCCCAAACTAAATATTGCTGCAAGGTAGCGTGTTGTTAATGGCACACGCCTCGCTAGACTGTCTGTGTTTGTGTCTCCATCCAACACCATCTCTTCCCTGACTGTCCACTCTGGGAGATCAGGGGAGAGGGGAAGGAGACATGAGACTCCCGAGCTGCTCCGTGCCACCAGGGATGTGACCCATAGCGCTGGATTGGGATGTGGATCCAGATGTGTGCATCCAGATGTGGATCCAGATGTGGTGAGACTCTTCTGCCCCCACATTCCTCCCTCTGTAGCCAAAGGGGAGAAGCACTCATCCTTTGCATTCAGCTACAGCTGAGGAATCCCAAGTGGGTGCCATGGGAAAACCTGGGAGGATTTGACCCCAAAGCATCACATCTTCCCACATCCTCCATGCCCCGCAGCTGGGGGCTGCACGGAGGGGACGTGGGCGCTGCGGTTGTGCTGATGGCAGCAGGGCTCCTGTTTGTGTCAGCTGAGCCAGCACTGCTGACATGCTGCTGTTTCCTCTTGTTTGCCCAGGGTTTTGCACATGGGTCAGCTCAGTCCTGCAAGGGACAAGGAGTCCCAGAGCATGCAGCCTTTGCCCCTCGCAGCACGGAGCCAGCAGTGCAGCGGGGTCCGTCCCGCTGTTTGTTTCCCCATGATCTCAGCTCGGTTTGCACATCTTGCTTTGCAGCAGTGTTGCAGCAGTATGGGAAGATACGCGGTGAAAGGCGATCAGACCTTATGGCTTCCACATCTTTCAGCTCTTTCCTTTTCTCCCCCCTGTCTTCTCAATTCTCACACTGCTTGGTAGAGTTTGGAGCCCAGTCCTTTCCTGGAACTTTTACAGAGTTGAGTTTTGACTTTGCAAATGGGAAGAAGAGTCAAAAAACTTCAGAGCGTGCATCTCTCAGGCATGACAACCGGGAGGGCAAGGAGAGGAGCTGCACACCTCTCTGCCTTCCTGACCTCTGTGCCTTACAGCAGCGCTGTGATTTGCCAAAGCCTGATTTTCTATTTCAAAATGCTTTGTTATCTCTGTTCTCATACAGCATCTCCCTGTGCTGTGTTGCCTTTGTTTCTCTCTTGTTTTCCAAAGCACAGATGCTGTGCTAACGCCAGGGCATCCTCCTGTGTGGGGCAGAGCAGCAGGGCTGTGTGTAGGGCAGGACAGGAGCAGCTTACCCAAACTTCTGTCTATTTTTGCCTCTCTTCTGGCCAGCTCGTCCCAGTGGGAGGTGATTTAATTGTCACCTTCCTCCCTGTGTGGCTGTGGCTGCATGTGAGCCCTCTTGTTGTTGTGGTAATTATATGGGCGAAGCACCAGCAGAGTGCTCTCTCCCGAGTGGACCCACTGGTGCTCAGCACCTCGCACCCATGCCTGGGGCCGTGGGAGGGAGCGTGCCCCCAGCAGCTCTGCATTGCTCAGAGCTGGGTCCGGGGCTGTGCAGCCGTTGGGAGGTGATGTCAGCCCTGAGCAGGCGTTGGCTGAACCCCGCTGGCCTGACGCATGCTGCTCCAGGTCGGGGTGTGACAGTCCCATGCGGTTGTTACTCACTGCACACCGTGCCTGTGCACCAGCACCCAGGGGAGAGGACAGCCTGCACTCCCTGTGTCACCCTGCGCTTGCACAGGAGCATGGGAATGAGCTCTCTGCACTCCTTGCATGCTCCCACTCCGGGTGTTGGAGCCAAAGTTTCCGTGCAAAGTTCAGCTGAGCTGCTGGACTGCCCTGGGCTGAGCACCAAAATTTCCATGCCTGTGGGAATGGCTGCAGGAGGGCCTCGTGCAGGGCTGTGCAGGCACTGTGCTGTGGGCTTCCTCATCTGCCCTCCCCCAGGTGCCCGTCAGAGCAGGGAGCAGTTCTGCGCTCCGTGAGGAGGTTCTCAACACAAAGACCGTAGGCAGGTGATTTCTTTCCTGCCCACTTGCACCCGTCCATTCCATGAAAGGATTTAGGGTGGAAACTGTAAACCACTTGCGGCTGGGCTGGGGAGGGCTCAGGCAAGGCAACCGTGTGAGGAAACTGAGGCAGGGATGGGCGCACGGGGCTGAGCATCGCTGTGGCTGCGTGCAGCCCCCGGGCTCTGCCCACCCCGGAGTGTGGGTGGTGCCCCGCTTCCTTGTAGGGCCTCTGGTTGCTGTTCCTATAACCACACATGGGGTGTGCCCAGCCCTGGCATGCAGGAGCTCTTGTTGCACCGAGGGTAATGAAGCGGCCGAGGGCTCGCTGCCCCCCGCCCTGCCTGCCTGCCAGCCCTGCTGGTACAGCAGGGGAGTGCCGGGTGGCTGGGCTCCCTCCCTCTGCCCAAGCTGTAATTTGGTTTTATATAAAGTGTGGCCCAGCCCCATTTGCCAGCAGAGCTATTCCTGTGCCGGGAGGAGGGGGGGCCCAGCACTGAGCCCCGTGCAGCCCTGCACCCTGCTCACCCCGCTGTGGGGTGGTTCCCATTCCTCACAGGGTTTCTGGAAGGCACCAGGGCTGGTCCCCACAGGGTGGGCAGGGGTATGTTTGGGACTCATTAGGGACTTTGCCATGGTCGAGGCAGTCCCAGGGGGCTGCTCGTGCCCCAGAGCACATGGGATGTGGCGGGGGGCAGGCAGTGGCCCTTTTGTGAGAGTGGGGGACAAAGCGCAGCTTGGGACATCGGGTGTTGCTGGACCCCCTCTCTTTGGAGAAGGAATCTGGAACCTCGAGAGGGGCTTAGGAGGGTACTCACAGACCTCTGGCACTGCAGGAGGGTGAGCAGTGCAGACCCACACAGCCCCACCAGGCGATCCCAAATCCATTGCAGGAACCCAGCTGTTCCCCAGCTGTGTGCTTTGAGCCAAAAAGCAACACGAGAGGTAGCACCCCAGTGCAAATCGCAGGGCTGCGGCTGCCTGGGGGCTGCACTGAGCTTGCTGCACGCGTTGGTGGCCGTGAGCCCCAAGGCGCTCAGCCCAATCCCGTTTCTCTTGCAGAGGAGGGTGAGACCTCGTGCCCTTCGCCCGCACCCCCCCCGGCGAAGCCCCTCCTGCCCGCCCGCCCCGCGGCCCCCAGGGGCGAGAGGCCCCCGGACGATGACGGCTGCTGCCCAGCGCTGCCCAACGGCACAGCCCCGCCCGGCACCGAGCCCGCGGGCGCTCCCGACGCTGTGACATGTGAGTGCTCCTCCGGCAGCTCACGGCGTGGCTGCTGCAGGTTAATGAGCGATAGCACTCGTTAACGAGGTGGGCAGTGGCGGTGGGTGCGGAGCGGTCTGCTCCTTGCCCTGTTCTTCCCCACATCAAAGCAGAAGGCTTGAACTGGGCATGGGGCTTCAGGAAGAGGGAGGCACGGCATCCAGCGGTGCTGCTGTCGCTTTCTGAGGAGAAAAGGGGGTGAGAGAGGCTTTGGATTAATGAAGCTGTGGGTCGGGGTGCCCTTGCCCTGTGTTGCTATGGGGTGCAGAGGTGCTGGCCGTGCTGCTCAGCTTTGCCCTGGCACCCAGCCTGGACATGGAGGTTTTGCTCCCAGGCTGCCCCATATTCACGCAGCTGTTCCCCTTTGGCTGGATGTGAGCACACAGGGGTTGGTGCTTCCCCATGGAGGGTGGGAACGAGGCTGTAAAATTCAGCAGTTGGGCAGGCGGACAGGTGGGGAGTGGGCACTGCTGCTGCTGTACGTGGAACAAGGAGAGCGCACGTTTCCCCAGGCTGAGCCCGAGCCCTGCGAGCTTCTGGGAGCTGGGCCGGCTGCCCACAGACATTCTGCACCTCTGAGTCACACTGCAGCCGCTGCACCGTGCGCACCACGGCCGCGTGCAGCCCCCTCCCCACCTGCGGGGCAGGGGTAGCGCAGCCGAGGGCGTGCAGGGCAGCCCCCTCCTTCCCTCTGGTCCCTCAGCTCTGTGCATCCCTGCTGGTGGCCTTTGACTGCAGCCTGCTGCTGCTGCTGCATTCAGGGTGGGGGTCTGGGTGCCGTCAGAACTTCTGGGGCTGTCCAAGCCCTGCTGGTAACCCAGGTGGGTGGCAGCCAGGCGAGGAGCACTGAGGGCTGAGCACCCATCTGTGGATGCAGGCACTGTGCGGGGCCACCAAGGGAGCATCACTCCAGCAAGACCCAAAGTCCAGGAGGTTTTGGTCGGATGCACACAGGATCCATCCAATGTGCTGCTCCCCCCCATGCTGACATCACCATGGAGCATCACAGCCCCAGGTGGAAGGCCCGTCTCTGCGAAGAGATTTCTGAAGGCTCTCCTGAGAAATGGAAGGGATTTTTCCTTGCTGAGGGGGATAGCTTGGCTGGCCCTTGCTGCTGGAGCTGAGGCTGGAGCAGGATTTTGATTTACAAACAGTTTAATCTGAGGAATGTGGCGGAATGGAGAATGCCAAACCCAGCACTGCAGGCTGCTGTAAGCCCTGCTGCTCCAGGAAAACACAGTGGCAAAGCTGGGGGGAGTTGCGGGGACCGCGAGCGGCTCTGCTGGGCCCTATGCTCACCTCCCCAGTGGCTCCATCCAGCCCTGACGCCGCTGTCCCCACTGCTCCATGGACAGTGGCACCTCGCTGTGTGTGCCTGCTCCCCTTGGGGATCGAAACCCTGGGGCTTCATGAAGTTTTGGGGCAAAATGTCCCATTTTATCCAAGATCCATTCACCCTTTCTCCTTCCTGCCCTTGTCCCTCCTGCTTTCAGCCCAGTCTCCGAGCTCAGCTCTGGTTATTTCAGGTTCCCTCCCCAGTGCGTTTCATGAAGCCCTTCACCCAAATGTCAGGCAAACCTCTCCAGCTCCCAGTTTGGAAGCACCGGGGGCACATGCCTGTGGGTTTTCTGTCCCCATCTATTTCTGCCGGTGCAGGACAGGGTGGACATGCGGTACTCGGGGCTGAGCCATGCCCCCTCCTCCCGTGGTCCCCCTGTGCCGTGCAGAAAGCAGCCACTGTTCTGCAGCCAGAGGTGCCTTTGCCCTCGAGCCTCCGGCCTGAATCATGCCTTGTTTACTGGCGCGGGAGAGGGAAATCAAAGCTTGGCAGACGCACCACCGGACAGGGCTGGGTTTGCGGCTTCGATGGGCTTTGCTGCAGCGGGGTCAGGCACTCGAGCCTCCTCCCTTGGGCTGCTTCCAGCGACCGTGCTGCCTCCACCGTGCGTGGGGACATGGCACTGGGCAGGAGCAGGGACGGAGCTGCAGCAGCACACAGCTGGAGGCAGGAGCAGATAGAGAGCAGCTCTGCGTTCCTCCTCCTGCAGAGTTCAGCCAGAGGCTGGGGAGCCCTTGTTACACAGCTGGGGCGATGCACAGTCCCACACTGTAACTTTGCCTTTTGTGGCTCCAGGATGGGGATGGCGGGGCAGCACACGGCTGTGTGTGGGGTCAGTGGGGTTCTTTTGGTGGTGGCAGAGGCTGAGGCTTCTCCCCCCTGCTCAGCACAAGGAGAGTGGTCCCTCCATGCCTCTGGTCAGCTCCATCCCTCCTGCCTGTTACAGGACCCCTCCCCAGGTCCTCTGCTGTGTTTTGGCAGTTGCACCACATCCTGCACGCCAAGCCTTTAGTTTGTGCTCTTTTTTCATCCCTTCTTCCCTTTCTTTGTCCGATTCTGCCTCTTTCCCTCCAACATCTCCCTTTGCTTCTCCTTCCTACTCTCCATCCCCCTGCACTGCGCTTTTCTCAGCATTGCTGCATCCCTACAGTGATGCTGCACAGGTTCCTGCATGGTGGCAGGGGACAGTGACTGGGGCTGCGTTTGTCCCCCGGAGCAGCACTGCAGGGACTGACCCCCTACTCTCCCCCCAGGCCAGCCCCAGATGTGCGCAGCCCCACAGTCCCCCAGCACCCACCTGCTGCAGAACGGGGCTGGGCGGGGGCCGGATCGAGGCGGTGCGCTCGGGGACGCGGGGAACGGGGTGCTCCGGCCCCTGCCCAGTGCCCAGAAGCCACACCGTAAGCTGCAGTCCCACCACTCCATCAACAGCCAGAGCAGCAAGAAGAGCAAGGGCAGCTCCAAGTCGGCTTCGTCCCACATTCCTATTGAGGCACAAGAAGGTACAGGCTTTCCCCAGGGGGCTCCCTTTCCTTTGGCCCCCACATCCCATGGGGTATCTCATGCAGCATCCTCCTAGCTCACCGGGACCCTGAAGATGGGCGTCAGCCACGCTCCCCTCCTGGGAGCCCACTGCACCTACACCATTCACCTGCCCTGAGGTCATTTCACCTCCTCCAAAATTTGTCTCTTTTGGGGTCTGGGCACTGAGGGGGGTCCTTGGAGCAATGCCTAGCTCCCAGCCCCTTTCCATCCCTTCTCTTAATTCCCAGTTTTAATCCTTTAGGGGCTGAGTGTCCATTCACCATCCCGCTTTGGGTGCCAGCCCCTCCCTGCCCACTCTCTCTGGCTGTTCCCTGCAGACTGCTGCGTCCATTGCATCCTCTCCTGCCTCTTCTGTGAGTTCTTGACCCTCTGCAACATTGTGCTGGACTGTGCCACCTGTGGCTCCTGCACCTCGGAGGACTCCTGCATCTGCTGCTGCTGCTGCAACTCGGGTGAGTGTGCGGACTGCGACCTGCCCTGCGACATGGACTGCGGCATCATCGATGCCTGCTGCGAGTCAGCCGACTGCCTGGAGATCTGCATGGAGTGCTGCGGGCTCTGCTTCTCCTCCTGAGGGCCTGATCTGGGGAGGGGAGGCTGGGACGGGGTCCCCCCTATCTTCTCCTGCGGGTCCATAAGTGGGCAGCGAGGAAACCCAGGTGTGAAATGCTGAAAGACGGAATGCAGCGAGGAGGGAGAGTGCTCTCTCCCCTGCAGAGCTCATCCTCGGAGCCGGCACACTGCTCGGATCCCACCTGGGGAAGGGCGAATCTGTAAGGCCGGGGAGGGCTGTGTGTGCCTTTGTGCTCTACCTCTTCCCCACGCCCGGGGCCCGCGGAGCGTCCTGCCGCCTGAGCCGAGTGCAGGAGCTCCCACGCTGCCCCAGGACATCTCTCCGGGCGCTGTGCCGCACTTCGGGGCGGTGCGGAGCATCCCCACCTCTTGGGCCCTCCACGGCTGGGTGCAGCAGAGCCTTGCACCCCCCACAGGGACATCCTGGCAGCCAGACTGTGACATGGGGTGCAGCCCCCCGCCCTCCTCGGTGCTGACATTGGCAGCCAAGTGCAATTAGCAGCCCGTGGGGGGATCCCCCTGTAGCTGAGTGCCTTCATCTCCACCCATTCCCTTCCTGCAGGGCCAGGGCAGCCACGTCAAGCTGTGACCCCGTGCGTGTCCCTCACAGGGCAGCTTGCTGCAAAATGACCCCCAGCAGCTGCTGGCCCCCGTCCCAGCACCCCAGGGACAGAGCTTGTGGCTGGGTGAGGGTGCAGAACGCCCCGTGGGAGGGATGGGGAGAAGGGGAGGGACAGTAAGTGTCATGGTATTATTATTATTCTCTTATTTTTGGTCCCTTTTGTTACTGTAAATAAAAGTCTTCATGTCTGATCAAGGGCTGCTGCATTGTGTGCTGCACTGTGTGCCTGGGGCTGGCAGCTCGCAGTCACGCTGCGTCTCCCTACCTGCACCGTGCCCCCATTCCTGTGCCATGGCCACTCATCCTGCTGCAGGCTGGGGGCATGGGGTTGCAGGCAGGGACTTCAGGACTTTGGGGCCATGAGATGGCTCAGCAGCAGCCCTGGAGCTCTCCTGTAAACCCTCTGTCACAGAGGCATGATGCCCTTAAAGGAGGAAATCAGTGACACAAATTCCCAGTGGTGGGGCTTAGTGAGCACAGGCTGGAGGGCAACCAAATTTGGTGTCCTGGGTGCTCCTGTGCTGCCTGGCACCTCCCAGCCCTGCCAAGGGACTGCTGACCATGCCATGCCATGCCATGCCGTGCTGTGCTGTGCTGTGCTGTGCCAATAAGAGCCCATGACCCCCCCCAAGAGTTGCTTGGGGTCCTGACCGCCCTGTAGCGAGGCTGCTGGCTGGGCTGAAGTTGAGCAAAGAGGGAAAAACGCTTAAAACTCGAGGCCAAATGGGTCAGTTGGTCACAGTGACACAGGCTGGTTGGGATCTGGGCTGCCTGCCCTCCGGGGCTGCAGCTCAGCCATTAAACCTATTTTTAGTGGTGAGCTAAAGGCGGTCGGAGCCCAGCACAGGGCAAGTGCATGGCGGGATGACGATGATGCGAGCAGCCTTCCTCCAGCCCACACTGCGGGAGGACTCAAGGTGGTGGATGTGGGCTTTAACCCTTCCCAAAACACAGCCAAGCCCCAGGGCAAGGAATGGAGGAGGGCTGCATTTTGCTCCTGCTCCAGGACAGCAGGAGCGGGGCCCCAGCACGGAGCTGGTGGGAGCTCCTCCACGGGCTCTGGCTGCAGCTTGGCTCCAAGCCACTGCATCCTTGGCAAGGAGGGACAGAGGCGCCGGCCCCCCTTAGCCCGGCCCCACTTGTGGTGCTAATGAGGGAGGCTGGAGCTGGCTGGGCCGTGCGCCCGGCGGTAATGAGCGCTGCTGGAGACACGTAATGGGGGACAGATTCCCCCGGTGTGGGAGGGCCCTGCAGGTCGGTCTGGCCATGCTCGCTGCAGTCCCAGTGTGGGAAGGATGGCACACACCCAGCCAAAAAAGAATGCAAATAAAACAGCACCCGGCACAGAGCTACCCAAAAGCGCAGCTCAGCCCTGCAAAGCAATGATCTGTGCTTGGAGAGGGCCGACATCCTCCCCCAGCTCCATGGGCTGGGCATTGGCAGGGCAAGGCCGAAGTTTTTAAGTCCTTTTCCGATGCCTGAGGTGCACTCACCACCCTGGGTGTGCTGGAATGTATGAATGATGAAGCAGGGCTTGCAAAGGCTGCAAAGGGCGAGCAAGAGCTCGACAAGCAAAGCGCAAGCGTGCCTCTGGATGCAGGCTGATGCTGCGTGCACCTTGCACAGCACCAGGGAAGGCAGGGGTTAACTCTCCTGCCTGGAAATTAATTAACAGCAGATGTGCTCAGTTTTTAACTAATTACTCTCCTGCCAGCACTTGGTTTTTGCCAACCCACAGGCTGAGCTATGCCAGGGCTCATCTGCATCCCTCCCCTGGCCTTGTGGGGAAGGGATTTAATTAAATGGGCTAAAATTCATGAAGTGGTCCATTCTGTTACTGCTGCTTTCAAAGCTCGATGACCCAGTGACGTCTGTCTGCCCAGGATGGGACATGGGACATGGGACATGGGCTGGGCTCAGCCTGGGCAGGGAGAGCTGCACCACCACTGCCTTCAGGGCTCACGTCTCTGTGCTGGCGATTAATTATGGACCAGACATGGGGTATATTAATAATGGACATTGATCCCCTAGTTGCTCACAGCCTGTGTGCTCCTGGCAGCTCCCTGGGACACAGCAGCGTGCACCAGGACCCGACAGGGCTGCAGGCAGCTGAGCCCCCCATGGCCGGGGGGTGCAGGGTGGCTCAGCTGCAGCTCAATTCCTCGCAGTGATTGCTTTCAGCAGCCCGGGCTATTCCTGCCTGCAATCACAATCAATAAAGAAAGTGAGAATATTTTTATGTCCCACTCCAAACACTTTCTTCATCCAGTTTCCTCCCTGTTCACAGGGTGTGCTCCAGCAGGGAGGTCCACAAAGCCATCTCCTCCTTCCTCCTCACCACTGCTCCCGCTCCTGCTTCAAGTGATCCCCATCCCAGCCCCATCCAATCCCCATTCCATCCCTATGCAGTCTCCGTCCCAGCCCTGTTCTCCCTATCCCAGCCCCATGCACTCCAAATCCCAGTACTGTGCAGCCCCCATCCCAGCCCCAGCCAGTCTCCATCCCATCTGATGCACTGCAGGGGCAGGTTTGGCTGTGAGTGAGGGAACAGCGTCCCACATGTGCGTGCGTGCGTGCACACACTGTCAGACATACACATGAAAACACTTTCAGAGCCAAAAGCAAAAAATATAATAAAATCACAGCGCTCGGCCTCTGGAAGCGGCAGCAGCTCATGTAATCCCCTTCTGCCGGGCGGTGGGGGACAGGAGGAGGGGAGACGAGTGCAGTCTATTAAACTTCCTTTGAGAACCTGCCAGCCTGACAGCAGCTGGAAGGAATTAGCTTCTCATGTCCACCAGCTCCTCTCCTCACTTTCACCCTTCCCCAAAAACCAGCTCGAGGCTGCAGCATCACTTTTTCCCCGCTCTCTGAGACCCTGGAGGCCGGCAGGATCTGCTCAAAGCCGATTTCTCTTTGATCCCCAGCCTGCAAGGAATGTGAGATGAGGGAGAAGTGCAAGGGTTTGTCGGGCAGTGAGACCCCACGATTGCTGCCACTTTTGGTGCCCCCACACTGGAGGACACTCAGTGTCCTGGTGCAGGCCCCAGGGGTGCTGCCAGCCCCTTTGCTCTTTGCAGGGCTGGGGAATGGCCCTGTGCTGATGTTCACCAGCAGAGTTATCCCGAGCCGTCCGGTGTCTCCGGGGAAGAGGTGCAGAAGCCGTCTGGTTGCTGGAGCAGTGCAGAATTGGCCATGGCCATCGGGTTTGCTGCCAAGAGGCAATCTGCCCAACAGTGCTGCTCCTGCAGCCAGCCCCAGGGCTGGGACCCAGCCGAGACCGTGCATCTCTGCGTTCTGCCTTGCTACCAAGTTGGAGAAGGAAAATGCAGAGCAACTCCTGTTAACCCTCCTCTGGGTGCTGCGGAGGAGAAGCCCCTCATCTTTTCACACGGCTGCAGACCCAGCAGGAGGGCAGTGGAGGGCTTTGACCCCCCAAAACACTGAGACTCCAGGGGTGCAGCAGGGGATGAAGCCAGGAGGTGCATCCCCACCAGACCTATAGTTCCCAGGGGGTCACACACATACAAGTGCCCATGGACACACACACCCAGGGGCCATCTGTTTAATGCAGTCTCTTTGGCCTCCTGCCCACAGCGAACTGGAAGAGGGGTGGTTTAGGTGTGATGCTGGGAGGAAATTCTTCACTCAGAGGGTGGTGAGGCCCTGGCACAGCTCACAGAGCTGCAGGTGCCCCATCCCTGGAGGTGGTTCCAGGCTGATGGGCCCTGGGCAGCTGAGCTGGGGGGGGGCATCCAGCCCACGGCAAGGGTGGGGCTGGGGGACTGTGAGGGCCCTTCCAACCATGGAACCATTCTATGGTTCTGTGGTCTTTAAGGACCCTTCCTGCCCAACCATGCTGTGACTTTATGAAGCCCAGCTATGGGACAGCCAATGGACACATGGACCCTGTTGGGTTCACCTTTCCAAGCTCAGCACCACCGGATATGGGATGGCTGGTCCTTGCCTGCTCCTACACCTCACATTACCTGGGCTGATCACACCCTCTGGGCTCCTACCTCTGTAGGGGCTTGAACCATGAAATGTCACCAATATAATTCCAAGCAAGTTTATTTCTGTTTGACCTTACCCCTTACACCTTCGTTTCTTACACCATCACACACACACAGTGCTGTCAGCCAACTGCTCGGCCTCCATCCCCCTTATGGAACGACAGAATCATTAAGATTGGGAAAGGCCTCTAAGATCATCTAGTCCAACCTTTCACCAGTACTGACCACTCAGCCACGGCTCTCAGAGACGTTTCCACGGCTCTGAGCACCTTCAGGGACGGTGACCCCACCACTTCCCGGGCAGCTGTGCCAGGGCCTGAGCACTCTTTTGGTGAAGAATTTTTTCCTAATATCCAACCTCAACCTCTCCTTATCACATCTGAGACGCTGCTACAAATGCCATCAGCTCCAACACCTCCTTTTCTCCTGTGGCCATCGCACACATGGCTCCCAGTGTCACCCGGTGTCACCACGTTCCCCTGTGCCACGCGGAGCTGGGTCCTGCCCTGCAGCACTAGCAGAGCCCCGTCAGGAAGAGGTGCCTCATAAACCCAAACAGTGATTTCCTGCTGCAGGCGGTGGGAGTTGTTTTCTTTAAAAACGCAGCTGAAACCGGAGAGGAGATGGAGTTAGCTGCAATCTCTGGGAGCTGGGGAGCTTGCTGCGCTGCGAGGCAGCGCCAGTAGCCAACACACACACAGCACCCGCTGAGGATGCCAACATTTGAAAGCCATTAACAGGAATATTTTTGGAGGAAAATTCAGCCCTACCTTTAACCCCACACAGAAACGCGCTGCAAGGCTGTGGTGAGTTATAGAGTGAAAGAAGTGGCACCGTTTTTGTTTCAAGACCAAAGCACTCATCCCTCTCAAGCAGGGAAAGCTGGCATGCATCTCCCACACGTGTGGACAGGGCGAGCAGCCGCCCACCTCCCACACATTAACTCACCCCCACTGACAGGCTCGGCCCCGTGCAGGCTCCTGCTCACAGCCACCGCAGTCCCCCCGCGTGCGTGGATGTGGGGGTGGCACGTGGGGGTGACCTGAGCTGCCGGCTCCCTCCACCCGTGTGTGTGTGAGACAGACACGTGTGTGCCAGAGAGTCTGGCTCTGTGTGTGTGTACATATATATAGTCTCCATACATGTTTATATATATATATATGCTTGTCTGCTTGCATATGTATTAGACACACACATATATGCATACACACGCATATATGTACACACATGTATTTTTATGCACCCATCTGCTCATGCACACGTTTTTATACACCCCTAGCGTTACTGCCCACGTTATCTTGCACTTACAGGCTTCATCTCAGCAGCAGGCTCCTGACTGCATCTGGCTCTGGGTGGCATTCCCAGCACTGGGATGCCCCACGCTCATTTGCTCCTTCTCCATGCTGGATATTACCTTTGTCCTTGTATGCAATTGCCAGGGCTCAGCAATTTGGGAGCCACTCCCTGCACTGCCATTTGGTGTTAATTATTTAATGCTGGAGGGAGATGGGACTGGTGGCTCCCTGCAGGTCCAAGCTCCGCTGCTACGCAAGCCCTGTTGATTTCTAAGCTCGTTAGCACCTAACCCTGTTCCTGGCTATTGGCAACGAAGGATTTTGTGTTTCAGTCTCTGAGTTTCAAAGTATCCAGCACCACTGGTGTCTGGTTGTGTGCTTCTGCCTGCTTCGGTACCACTGCTGCAAAGGGCAGGCAGGCAGCTCCCTTGGGTCTCTCTCGGTTATTTTACTCAGGATTTTGGCAGCATCAAGGGAACGCCATGCTGGGTGCGCAGGCTCGTAACCTCTCACCTCCAAGCCACCTTTTCTCTTTTTGCAATGAAGCAGATCCCAGATATCTCCATGCCTCCTTTTCATCTGCGCTCAGCCCTGCCGCCTGCCCCGTGTCTGCACGAGCACCTGAACTCTGAGATGGCTTCCAGATGTTACACGCATCGCCCCAGGTCTCAGCCCTGAAGCCGTCCCTCGCACCCAGCCCCACAGCGCGTAGGGCAGCCCTGCAGAAGCTGACAGCGAAACCCTTCCCATACAATCCGGTGCNAAAAGGAGAAAAAAGGGGTGGAAAGGGAGGAAAAGGGGGGAAAAGAGGGAAAAAGATGGAAAGGGGGGGAAGGGAGCAGAGAAAGGGGAAAGGGGGGGAAGAGAGAAGGAGAAAGAGAAGGAGAAGGAGAAGGAGAAGAAGAAGAAGAAGGAGAAGGAGAAGGAGAAGGAGAA
>WBMW01003501.1:115348-130705 GCA_013396635.1 Penelope pileata | reverse complement strand
GAGGGGGGGAAGGGAGGGGAAAGTGGGAAAAAGGAGAAAAAAGGGGTGGAAAGGGAGGAAAAGGGGGGAAAAGAGGGAAAAAGATGGAAAGGGGGGGAAGGGAGCAGAGAAAGGGGAAAGGGGGGGAAGAGAGAAGGAGAAAGAGAAGGAGAAGGAGAAGGAGAAGAAGGAGAAGGAGAAGGAGAAGGAGAAAGAAAATAATTGTAAGAGATATTAGAAGAGATGCTGGAGCCTGCACTGGCAGTGACAGGGCAGGTCCCCCCTGCCCAGTGGCAGTGATGCCCTAGTGATGGCTCTGGGCTGCTCTGCTGCAAAAGGTTTGGTGCCCAGCCCCGGGGCCGGGACCAGCGGGGTGTGGGGTGCTGGTGGTGATGGAGATGGACGCAGAAATCCCTCAGCAGCAGATCTCAGCCGTGATGGGGAGCTGCCTGCACATGACCTGGGGTATAAAAGGCTCTCAGCGAGGCCGGCTCCCTTTGCCGGGGTTCCCTTTCCTAGTGTCAGCGGGATGGGCTCTGCAGCAAGGGGACAAGGTGAGCACGTGCTCTGCTTTCCCCTGTAAGGCAAGGAGGGCAGCTGATGTAACCCACACTGGTGATGGGAGGGAAGGGAATGCCCATGACCCTCACGCAGCCAGCTCCATCTCCCCTCCTGCACACACTGTGCTGAAGGTGCAGCTGTCTGCAGTGAATTCAGAGTTACACCCTCCTGTTTCTGCCCATGGCTCTGCCCTGAAGTCCCAATGCTTCCTTTCTGCACTGAGCGGCTTTTCCCTTTCCAGCTGGGTTATGCCTTCTCCAACCCCCGCAGCTCATCTCTAGCATTTGAGATGAACTGTTTGCTGGAGGTTTTGCTTTGTTGCAGCCAGGTTCCTATGGTGTCTGTCGTCTCTGCTCTCCCCTGAGATTTCGGCCTCCAGAAGTGTCCCTGGGTGCCTGTTACAGCTCCACTCGTGCCAAAACAGCATGATCCCAGGGATGTTCCTACAGCAAGGACCTACCTATTCCTACTAGTTCCTCTGGGCTCCACTCCCCTGACTGCTGGGAAGGACTGTGCCAGCTCTCAGCACCTCCATCCCCATGCCTCATACTGAAGGAGCAAGCAGATGTGCAGTGACCATGCAGCTGCTGCCCGCAGCAGAGGTCACATTTCAGAGAATTTGCCTTTCCACTCTGCTTCCCGAGCCTGCAGTGAGAGCAGCTCAGTGCACCCCTCAGCCACCATCGCCCCATTCAGAGCAGCGCAGAGCAAGGCTGGCATTGCAGTACAGCTCCTGGTTGCAGAAAGGAGAGCTCACTCTTGTCACCTTGCTCAGGTGTCAGGTAGGGATGAAAACTCTTCTCTCCCTGCCAGCTAGCCTGTTCAGCTTGCAAACAGCAGTGCTGGCATCTGCAGAGCACCATGCAGCACCCCCTGGTGCTGCAGTGCCCCATGCTGTGCAGGGTGACCCTGGGCTGTGCAGGGTGACCACGCTCTGCACCCCTGTCCTGCAGTCACTCTGCAGCCCCTGTGCCCTTCTGCAGCCCTGCAGGCTCCTGACTGGGAGCAAACATCTGTCTATGGGAGAAAGGAAGCAAACAAGGGAGGTGAGCGTTTAAGTTTCAGCCAGTATTTCTTGGCTGTAACTGGGAAGCTGTTGTGGCCACAACACATAAATAGCCCATGGATTATTTTTCTACTTAAAGTTTTGAGCAGCCTGGGCTGCCTGGCAGGGCATGTCCTGCCTCGGGCCCCAGGGGCAGCTGTGGGTAAATGCTCCTCTGTGCTGGCCATGAGCACACCAACCTCATCCTCCCAGGATGAGCACTGATAGCTCTCAGTAAAAGGGACGGCCACAGTTACCCCTCACACTAATACAATTGCTGCCTTGCTTCAGGAATTGCTGTGGCCTCAGCAGGGACTGTCAGGGCACAGTGAGAGCAGTACAGGCAGTGACCGTCCCCACGCAGTGTCCCTTTATCACCTCGAGTCACCGCGCTTGGCATTTGCCAGGTGTGCACAACACATCTGCACAGCACCATCCTGCCATGCTGGTGCTGTTCCAGGCAGTGCTTTGTGTCTCCTCAGCTTCATGTTTACATTGAGTTGTTTTCAATTAAAGTTTTTTATTGTCCCAACTGTTTCATGTTCAATGGAGGCTGTTATCGACACGGTTCAACGCAGCGTCGTAAAACTCACATGTGGCAGAAACACAGTGAAGTGCCCTTTCACAACACTGTTGCACAAAGTGCAGAAAAAGCCCATGATAAATTCTCACTTAATAAAAACCCATGCAGAGAGATGAGAGCTGCTCACAGAGCGTGTAACCCCTAAGCACTTGTGCCCCTGGGGTGGGGCACCCGTGGAGCTCCGCTCCCTGCTGGGCACCCAGCTGTCAGCAGCCAGAGCTGGGCAGCGCTGTGCAGAGCTGAGCTGAGGCATGTGCCAGGTTTTCTCACTTTCTTCTCTTCCTGGCTGTCAGACAGCAAGAGGCATCCTCTGATTCTCCCACTGAACTGTGCAAAATGAAACTGCCCTGTGCAGAAACATCCCAGCCCCATCACTAAGAGCCGCACTCACCTTTCTCAGCAGCTGTTTCAGAGAGTTTAGCAGTTCCTGCGTGCAACACGAAGGGATGCCCAGCAGCAGCTTGGCACCCCAGCTCTGCTGATGCTGAGGCTGCAGGAGGAAGAAGGGCACTGCAGGGCCCCTGGCTATGCCCCGTGCTGCGGGTGGAAGCAGGCTGGGGTCAAGCTGGCAGCTCAGCAACAGCATCGGGTCAGCCCCAGGAGTGCAGGAAGCAGCAGGAAGCTGCCAGCAGGATGCACAGTGCCAGCCAGCTCGCTGGCACCGGGTGTCACGGGGTGAGGGCTGCAGAGGGGCAGCAGGAGATGGGTTTGAGGTTCTCTGGGCGGCTACTGCCAGCTTTAGAAGAAAAAGTTGGCTGTTACTTGGTGCCATCAACAGGGCAGAGCAACGGATAGAAGTAGTAACACTGAGGGAGGGGGGGGAATATATATATATAGAGTTCTTCCTTTCTACTGTACCCAAACATAGAAGAAAAAACCCTGTCCCTTTGTCCCCTCACTTGCCCTCTACAGATGCACATGTAAAATCTAATTAAAATTTAGCAGAAGAATTTAAAAAAAAAATGACATGGGGTTTTTAGCTTTAGAAAAAGAGAGAGAGAAGGAGAAGATCCTTAACAAAGGCCATAATATTAACGGGGCTGATTCATCAGCCGCTACCTGATAATGTAGAGTTGAGAGAGCTTTATTAACGTTGGAAGCCTTGGCTCTTTGTTAATTACGGGCTTTGCTAATGATTTGGAATATTGGCCGGTTCTGGGGGATGTTGATGAATAGAGACCTCGCCAAGATTTATTCCTAATTATCTCATTTGTCTCCCTCCATTACTTTTTATGGCTGAAATTTATGGAGCTATTACCGGGGACCTCGCTGCAGCTCTGAGATGATTTGGGAGAAGAGAGATGTTTAATAATAATAACAATAATAATAATAATAAAACGCCAGATTAATAGGAAACCGATTATGTGGCAGCAGGTGGGGGGGTGACCCCTGGGCGCTCCCCTCCACCCCCGGCCCCGGGGGACCACGTCCTTGCCCAGCCGCCAGGGGACACCTGGGGCTGTTGATGGGAAGCTCTGGCACCTGTGAGAGCTGCTCCCACTCGGAGTAGGCAGCGGGAATCCAGCGGGTTCTTCCATCCTGCTCCCAGATTTCCCTGCAAATGTTTGTGGGCATTGGCACCACAGTGCTCCAGCTCAGCTGGGTGCAGCTGACGGGGACCCTCAGTTTGCTGCAACCCCGGAGCTGAGGGTGGTGGCAACGCTGAGATCTCCCAGGGATAACACCTCAGTGCCAATGTTACCATTTCTCCATTCATTCTTACAAAATTAACTCAGTGCTTTCATGTCCCTGTGCCCGCAGAGGGGAGCAGCACGGTCCCACCAAGTGCCAGCAGCACTCCGTTACCTTCAGCCGTTCCAAAGGGCTCTTGGCCACGTCCTTGCAAGCAGTGGTGGCCGTGGCAGCAGCGTGTCACCTCCATCACCCTCCAAGGGCTGCACCGGGAAAGCCAAAGGGTTCCACACACAGTGACACCTTCCTGCACCCCCAGGGCAGGGGGCAGAGCCAAACCCTTTAATTATAATGCAAAGCAATTATTTTTCTCCACTGAGCTGGGGACTAATTCTCTCCCAAAGTCTCCCAGTAAACATTTTCCCACTCCTATCGAATTTGCCACACAAAGGAGAGCCATGGCTGCAGCTTATCTCCGCTGGGTATTACTCCCCTATCTGCCAGCGTGTAAACCTACTCTCGTCCTGATAAGAAGCCGCACACAAAAGATCAAAGCAAGCAAGGCTCTTACAGAGAGGAGGGTTTTCTTTTCTTTCCCACTTTTTCTTTTTTCAGTGTTGTTATAAATTTGAGGATCCAGAAGAAGCTGCATTCCCACCCAGGAACACAGATTAAAATAATTACCCGCAGCTGATTTCATCAGCCAGGAGGAGGGAAATATCAGCATCACGATGCCAGGATCCCCAAATTGCAGCTGCCCTGGTGCTGCCCGCATCCTGGGGCTGCAGCTCCAGCACCCCCTGCAGAGCAGGGGACAGCAGCAGCCAGAAAGTGCAGCTTCAGCACCAGCCCCACCACTGAATCAGGAGAGTGGAGGGAATTCCCATTGAAGAACTTGGCCCAAGCAGGATTTCCTGGGTTTCTTAGGGAATTGGAGCTGTGCATGAGGTCCCTCGCACTCCCAGCCCTGATCTCTGCAGAGACATTGACAGAGCCCCGGGAGCACCCAGCACCCGGAGCCCTGCAGCTGGCCCCTGCATCCCGGCCCCAAATTCCTGGCAGAGATCAGGAGCTCCCATGGCAGTGCTGAGGGTGAGCTGGGTTAAACGACTTGGGGGAACGGGGGAAGCGTTGCAATTGTTCAAACACAAGATGTCAGTGCTTTAAAAAAAAAACAACAATTAAAATTCCTTCATTCTTTGAAAAGAGAGCAGGCTGCAGATCTCACCCTGCTTTTCGGTAGCCACAGTCCTTCAGCTGGGGTTAAGCAAAGTGTTGGGGCACGGTGCTCTCCCACTGGGCCAGGTGTTGCTGTCCCCCCACCCCACTGCACTGCGCTGTGGGAGGCACTGCCCTGCCCTGGGGGGGGTCTGAGCTGCAGACCACCGCCCACACGAGGAGTGGTGCAAATGGAATTGAGCTCTTTTCTCCTCTAGAGATAGGGCAGAGGGATCATTGTCGTTATTTCTGTTTGGAATCCCAGAGTGATGCTCAGCAATGGGGTGATGGCAAAGGATGGCACAGAACCGTGTCTCAGGGCATTCGCCCTGCCTGTCCCCAGGGACCTGCACTTAAATCCCATCTCTCCATGGACCCCGGTGAGCCCTCGTGGCACCGAGGTGGTGCTGAGCCCCCGCTGTCCCCACTTGTCTCCCCAGGCCGGGCTCATGGCACTGCTGCCAGGCGGTGACAGGGATCGAGCTCCTGAGCACGGAATGCGAGCAGCCCCCTCCTGCCCATCAACATAGATGGCAAAATCCAAATGTTATGATAAGGTATTTCTCCCAAATTTCCATCTTAATAGAATTACGAGCCTGTAATTACCCTACAAGCCTGAAAACCTGCTGGAATCCCAATTAGGAATCTGAGGACATAATTGGCCCCTAATTAGAAAGATTTGTCAAATGTGAACAATTTTCTCACTTTTTTTTTCCTTCCCCCTTTTCCTCTCTTTTCCTCCTGGTGCAAATCCAGATCTGCTCTGTTCCCTCCGCCTTGCTCCCCATCAGCAGGGTGCTGCTCCCAGCTGGGCTGTGCTCTGCACCACATTCCTCCGGGCTCCTGGAAAGACAAACTCCACAGCAGGTGCCGAGCCATCTGTGTACTTCCTGGAAAACTGAGCTGTTAGAAAATAACAGAACAATTAAAAACAAAAAGAGAGGGAAAGACCTGCAAAACTGCAGCCTTGTGGGGTTTTGGCTTTGCTCTCACCACGAGGATTGGTGCTGGTGGGCGAAGCTGCTGTCAGAGGAGCCGTTGGGGCTGGGAATCAAAGCATCACAGAGTGGTTGGGTTGGAAGGGCCCTCGCAGCCCCCCAGCCCCACCCCTGCCGGGGGCTGGGTGCCCCCCCAGCTCAGGTTGCCCACGGCCCATCAGCCTGGAGCCACCTCCAGGGGTGGGCACCTGCAGCTCTGCCAGGGCCCCACTGCCCTCTGAGTAAACAATTTCCAACTAACATCTAACCTAAATCTCCCCTCTTTTAGTTTAAAACCTGGGCAAGGCAAACTGAGAAAGGTCTGCTTAGGCAAAGTGTTACCTCCCCTGCAAGAACAAGATCCTGAGCGCTGCTGCCCAGCAGGGAGAGGTGGAGCAGGGGAGGAAAGTGAGAAAAACCAAGG
Organism: Penelope pileata; assembly: GCA_013396635.1. Lineage (NCBI taxonomy): Eukaryota > Metazoa > Chordata > Aves > Galliformes > Cracidae > Penelope > Penelope pileata. Next base: position 124,286 of record WBMW01003501.1, on the reverse strand, counting down.
GAATAAAGGGAGCGAGCAGATGGACTTGCCAAAAGAGAAAAGCTGTGTCCTTGGGCAGCATTAACCACGTTGCTGTGGGGCGGGAGGTCACGAAGCAGCACCACCCATCTGATGGGGCTCTGGGGCAGAACAGCAGCGTGGCAGGGCTGGGGCCCTGGCAGGACGGCTACGTGAGCTGGCAGCAAGTGTTAGGGCAGTGTCTGGGCATAGGGGCTCACCACCATCATCATCATCACCACTACCACCATCAATGCCGCCACCACCACCATCTTCATCATCTGCCTGGGGCCACAGCAGCATGACCCAGTGATGCTGCATTGCTGGGACCACGGTGCAAGGACATTGCCACTGTGGGGCTGTCCCCAAGTGGAGGGACAATGCCACATCACCCATGCACATCATTAACAACCCCTAACGAGCACTCCATCCCCACAGCGCCTCACCCCAAGGTATGCACGTTCGTGTGCAACCCCATCCCTGCCCAAGCTCCACCTGCAGCCACACGTCCCAGTCCCAACCTCAGTGTGCTGGGAGCACAGCTGCCCCCTCCTCCTCCTTTTCCTCCCACCAGAGGCTCTTTAGTTAAAAGCAACAACAGGAGGGGAGGGATTGGGGGGAGCATAGGGGGAAGCCTGGTTTTCCTAATTAACAATTAGCACAGAGTGTGCTGCTAATTATGTGGTTCCATGTAATTAAGAAGCTAATTAGTGCAGTGTCAATTAAGATTCAATTAGTACCCTTGTCAAAAATACTTGAAAGAGCAGTTTATATGCAAGTACTTCAATATTGCAATGGTCATGATCTCCGCTGCACAAGGCAGCCCCGCGCCTGCCAGCCAGCAGCTCGCTGCAGCGCAGGGACAGCGTCCTGCAGCCCCCGCGGTGCTCCGGCGACATGGCAGTGCTCTGCCTAGCTCACACCCTCCTGCCACAGGGTCCCAAAAATTCCTGGTGAGGAGGGGAGGAAGCTGGTGATGGCAGAGCAGGATGGAGACCTGGGGCCAATATTTCCCACTCCCAATGCCCGCAGCAGCAGTGCCTGCCCCAAGAGGGGGTCGTGGCTGCCACCCCCGGAGCCCTCACCAAGGATTTGGGTCACCCAGGAGTCCCCCACATCGGGAAGGGTATGGGAGAAGAAGAAGAAGAAATACATCCAAGGCTCTCACGGCTGCAAGAGACACAGAAAAGAAAAAACACCTACAGAAAAAAAAGCAGGAACACGTGCAGCAGTTTGTAAATCATCCCTCTGTGAGCAGCTCAAAGGCTCATGAGCCCAGGAACACGATGAAGAGTCAGCATCTCGCTGGCTTCCAACCGTGCTGTGCCAAAGGTGCACAAGTGCAGGTGTGTCACCTCCCTTTCCTCCATGCTGTGGGCACTCTCTCCTGTGTGAATCTCCCCCCAGCACACATACGCACACCCCTCCAGTGCCAGTGCTTGTGGCTGAGCAGGCGGCACATTAGGAGCTGCCTGGCTCAGGGAGCTGGCTGCTGCCTGGTATGGGTTTTACCTATGGATGTTACGTGCCTGCGGCAACATTGGCTTGGTTGTGGACGAAGGTGTTCATAGAACCACAGAATGGTTGGGTTGGAAGGGCCCTCACAGCCCCCCCAGCCCCACCCCCGCCATGGGCTGGGTGCCCCCCAGCTCAGGCTGCCCAGGGCCCACCAGCCTGGAGCCACCTCACGGGACAGGGCACCGACAGCACTGCAGCAAGCACTTGCCTGTCCCAAAGTACCCACGCGATAGCACTGTCCACTGGGGCAGTGCACCCAACCATCAGCCACCATCCAACCCCTGCCAATGGATATTGCACAGAAATAAGATTGACCGTGGACGTGGAGGCTTTGAGGAGCTTTGAGAGTGAGGTAGCTACAGAACGAGCTGCTCAGGCAGACAAAGGCCTTCAGGAAGCTGGTGCTTTTGGAAGCAGAGCCCAGCCCTGTAAGCGTTAAGTAAAACCTCACCTGGGATGTGGTTCTTGGTTCCAAATATGCATGGAGCTCAACTACAGAATGAATCCAAATGGCAATTCAACCAAGCGGCTGCTCAGGATGGGGGGGTTCTGCCCTGCCTGGCCAACTCCCACAAGCCTGAATGCAGCAGCAGTGGCTGTGCCAGGCCAAGGGGCTGGGCTGGACCACACAGATGGCACAGAGCATCGTTAGGAGACGGAACCACTTCTTCACTCAGCTCCTTCCCCAGGTGAGCGTGGATGGCTTTATACCCTGGAAAGCACCAGGGGTTGATTTCCTGTCCCTACACTACGTCTCTGTAGGAAGCTTTCAGCAGATTGGAAAGAGCCAAAATCTCCCATCAGAGCGCAGCAAGGTCAGGATGGTCGCACAGTAACCCACGGACAGACCTCAGCCAGGAAGGGAGCAGAGAGCTGGGCACTGAGCAGCCCAGGGGTCCCAGCACTGGCTGAAGGGGGGGGTGCTCCCAGGCAGAGGGGTGGGTCCTGTATTTGGGTGTGGAGAGGACAGACCCTGCATCAGCCCATGGTATTGAGCTGGGCTGTCCTGTGCTCGGGTCCAACAGGTCAGTGCCATTCCTGCTGCTGCAGCCTCAGCAACGGGAACAGGGATGCACAGGGACAGGGATGCACAGGGGTGCATTGGGATGGGGATGTGTGGACGGGGATGTGCAGGAATGGGGACACATGGGCTTTGTGACCTTGTTCCAAAGGGGAGAAGAAGAGCTCCATCAAAGCCTCTGGGTGGGGGAAGCATGGGAGGGGCCAGGATTTTTCCCTTCTCCTTCCCCCTCTGCCTTGTACGTGGCTGAGGCACTGCTCTCCCACAACGGCTGCCAAAATACAGCGAGACAGGGTATAATTACAGACACTTACTGCGGCCATTACACCACCAGCACGGTCTGCGCAAAGTGACACACGACCCGTCAACTCCTTATTCACGCCATTAAGGGGACTCATTAGCATCTTCGCTCAGAAGCAAAATTACCCTCACTGCTCATTTCAAGATGTCATAAATTTTAATTTAGGACCCAAAGATAGCACAATGGGAGCAGGGCGGCTCTCGGCAGCCGCGGGCTGGTGGAGGGAGGTGGTGGCATGGAGGGGGAAGGGGGAATGGAGGGGTTGGTGTGGTGGGAGGTGGGGGGCTGAAGGAGATGGGGAGGAAGGGGGAAAGTAGAGACATGGCCAAGGGTCTGGAAGTGTCTTGTCCCATTGGAGGCCATGGGAATGGATGGAACTGGCTGAGATCCAAACGACACTTGGGGTTGGGTTGGGTTTTACTGGGAGGTCTCACGTTGGTCAAAGGACTCCGGAGCAGGGAGGTGGGTGGGAAGCAGAGACCCATGCACAGAACAGACAGAAGCACAGGCATGTACTGCTCCTGCAGAGAGAGCAGATCCCTCCCCGAGGAGGGAGCCCTTCCAGCCCATAACACACATCTCTTCAGAAACACCTTAAAGGTTGATAGGAACCATCTTAACCCACACCATTGCCACCCTCTGTTGGGTATTGCTTCACTATTGGAACCGTCTCTGTCCAGGGAATGCTGGAGATCACAGAACAGTTCTGCAGCAGCACTTCTTCCAGCCCATCTCCCCAGGATGGAGCCGTGGGCAACTCCAGATCCCATTGGGATTTTGGTGCCTGCACGCCAGGTGATGTCCCTCCAAGGGCAGCCACACATTCTCCCCTCCCAGCCTCTCCCTGCAGCCAGGGCAGAACATAATTACAAATCTCAAACTTTACCAGCAACCTGGCTCTGTGATTAATGACTTCAAATGTCCACAGCTTTAAAAAATGGTGGAGGGAAAGAATTAGGAGAAAAGCAGCTCCTGTTACAGGCGGCTGAGGGACCCTGGCCCACTCCTGTGCTATAAGAACATATATCCAGAAAGGTTATGTTAATTTTTAATGTACAAGACTGTAATTAATTTCTGAGGCTGACTGGATTAGCTGAGAGTGTAAATTTCAGCCTCAGCTTGGGCTGCAGATAAACCAACCCTGCCGGGAGCTGCACTGCACTCGGTGGCTCCAGGGACCTCGTGTCTCCCCACCCCGTGCGCCTGGTGACACGGTGACACCAGGGAGTGGGGTGCCATGGGAGGTGCATGCATCTGAGCTACAGCATCCAAACCCACTCTACAAAGACAAAAATACAAAATAATCCCTCCAACAGCCTTGGGAGAGAGTGCAAGGAAAGAGCCTGCACCCAGCAGGCGGGGATCTCGTGGCCTGGAAATACAGTAAGTTTTAAAGGGAAGAAAAGGCTCCATTATTCTCACATTAAGCTCTCCCCCTCTCCCTTCCCCTCTGTCAGTCTCCTGCTCGCTCGCTGACTTCCCCCAGCCTCTCCGAAGACAGATCGTTCCCTTAATCACTCTGGAAAAGAACCCCAAGCCGATATAATATTATAATTAATTAATTCACTAAAAAGGTATTAAATTTCTTTTCCCCCCTGTGGATATTATCTGAATTCATTGACCTTTAGAAAAATCACCCTCTAATTGTAACCAGGTTCAAGTGCATTTCCAGCCTGTCCCTTTTACATTAATAATATCTTCCAGGACTCCACTATGCTGCTTAAATATTGTATAAATTTCACTGCCCCCTCAAAAAAGGAGAGCAAGAAAGGCATGAAATGAAAACTGTGAGCTGATTAAAGCAGCTCGGGAGCATGGGGAGAGGCAGAAGGGCTGCACAGTGGCCTGAGAGATGCACAAACCCAAAATGGGACCCCAGGGGGCTCGGGACATGGAATTCCCCATCTCTGAGGTCCCTGCAGTCCGCAGCTTCTGGCTGCGAGGAAGATCCCTGGAACCCAGGGCTGGGTCCAGAGTGCCATATGGGCAGAGCATCCCTGGGAAGAGCAGGCTGCAGGGCACTTCATGGTGCAGAGTGTTGGGAGAGGGGGACCCAGGGAGTGGTGGTCACTTTGGGTGCACGAGCTGGACAGACAGCACAAGAGGAGTGGTTTTCCAAGGAGGGGTTCTAAACCCTGGGACAAACGGGGTGCTGCTGGCTCAGCCTGGACCCTGGGGTCCCAGCACCCCCATGGGCCCCTGAGCCAGAGCTGCTACAGCCACTGTCCCTTTCGCCACCATCTCCCTTTCGGGTGCCACTGTCCCATGTTCTGGTGCAGGGTCAGAGCTCTGCTGCTCTGATCTCAGCATGATTCCACTCTGCATCGAGCCAGCCTACCGTTCCTCCAGCTTCCAGCGCTGTAAATTCAGCATCAGGCATGGAAAACCCAGCTGGGCTGCTGCTCCCAAGCCCTGTGGGACCCCCCCAGGGCAGTTCTCCTGCTAGCAGAGGTCCCAGCAGAGCGGGGCCGTTTGGCTCCAGCTGAGTCCCAGGGGTGCAAATTCTGCTGCTCTGTCCCTCGCTGGGGACAAGGAGTATCCCAGGAGCTGAGGTTCGGCGCGGCAGGCCTCAGACCCAGGGAATTTGCCCCCCACAGGGCAGTGAGCACCACATAGTCCCCACGTCAGTCTTGGCATCATCATCCAGACTGTTGGGAAACTGAGGCACAGATGCACGGTGTCCTTCCCAGGATGGAGCTGCATTCTGCCTGCACCTCATTTTCTTCTTCCCAAAGCTTTTCCCAGCACAGCTTCTCCCCAGCAAGACCCTGTCCTTCTGAGCCGGTTCTCCTGCCCCTTGGCTTAGGGCACATGGCCACTCCCGCTGAGGCACCAGGCATCCCAACAGCCATTAAACCATCTGCAAGGGCTTCCCATCCCCATGGTTTTAAAAAGCTGCTGGCAGGGAAACAACAGGCCAAAGGCATCCAGGGAGTTACCCTGCAGAGCCAGAGACTCACCCAGGGACCAACTGAGCCCCTTCTCTTTGGAAGTAATTTCTGGACAGGGATCACAGGTTTTCCACTCTCTCCCTCTTTATTGCATGCATAGATTTTCTTGCAAAGAGTTTTGTTTTCTCAAAGCCAAGGCGGCCGTGCTGCGTGGTCCCCACCTGAAAAAGCTATCCCTTCCCTCTGAGCTCATCCCAACCGTTGCCACAACAACCCTGGCTGACGTCAGTGGGCAGGATTAGGGCTTCAGGTGGAGAAGGAGCAGCCCAGGCGTTCAAACCACAGAAGGAGCTTGGCAAGAGCCAGAAAGGAAGTGAGGGGAGATGGGGGGAAGGAAAACTCAGCAACAGCCCAGCAGCAACACAGGGGATGGCTTCCAGACTGCAGGCCCAGCTGACTGTGGGCCAGCGATGCTGCAGAGCCCCGCACTCATCCTGGCGGGACCGAGGTGTGGGGGGAGCAGGGGGAGCCCCTTCCCACTCCTCCTCCGACTCTACACTGCTCTTATGCTCCCTGCTTGGGAAGGGCTGCCTGCTCAGCGAGTGGATTGCTCCTGAGGTGCTGGGCTGGGTTGGGATACAGCCCATCTTATGTTGGATTAAAGTTTTTTCACCCTTTCCATGCAATCTTTTTGCAAAAAGATCTCTGGGACTTGGAAATAGCCTGTCAGCAACATTGGTCTGTCCATCTGTGTGTGAAGGATGGTGCTGGGGAAGCCAGGGGTCTCCTTAGGAGGAACTCTGTTGTCAGACAAACCCAGCCTGAACAAAACCCAACAGATCCAAAACCCACCCCCAGCACCATCTGTTCTGAGCAGCACAGAGGGACACAGCTGCATTCTCCTGCTCAGCTCAGCACCCACAGCTCGGCCTCATGGCACCACACAGCGCAGGGTTCAGCCCATCCTGGCTGCCCAGGGAGCGGCTGCAGCTCACTCTGTGGCTCAGCCCAGAGGAAGGGGATCGGAGCAATCAGAGAGTTGAATCTGCAGCTTCAGGGGACTTTAAGAACCCGGTGAGCTGCTTTGTTGCAAGTGCCCAGGGGACTGCAGGGAGCAGCCCCAGCTGCTTTGCTTCTAACCCCTGTGGGCTCACCAGAGCCATTTCCAAGAGGGCAGGGAGCGGTGCCCTGGGGAGAGCTGCTCAGGCTGAGGGCAGGAGATGGCCTTCCGTGCAGGGAGCATCAGCCCCAGCACAGCTGTGCTGAGCTCTCAGGGGCCAGCAAACCCCCACGGCTGGGGCAGTTCCTCGGTCCAAAAGCTTGGGCCTAAAGCAGCAGCAGCCCCACAGGAAACATCTGCATTCCCTCTGCTCCTTGGCACAGGAGCTGTTGGCACGTCCCGGCCAGGCTGAAGCTCTCGGACCAGGGACACTTCGGGGACTCCCGTCCCGGCCGAGGCGGGGACCCCGCGGCAGCGCCGAGCCGGGCCGGAGCCGCGCAGCTCCCGCGGCAGTCTGGCTCTCTCTGGTGGCTGCTCGGGCCCTGTGCATCCTCCCCGCTCCGCGCAGCCGCCGCGCGGCCCCGGCCCGGCCCGGCGGGACCCCGCGGTGCGCTCGGACGCGAAGACAACGCGGGCCCCCCCGGTGCTGAGGGCACACGGAGAGGTCAGGGACACAACTGTCCCACACGTGTCCATCCACCACTAGAGCTGCTTGCACGCTGCCTTACCTCCTCCCCACCAAAAAAAACCCATATCCCACGGGGCAATGGGGAAAAGTGCCCAACAGTGCAAAGTGGGACCGCTGAGGGAGAGTGACATGGGATCGAGGACGTTCCCAAGGACCCCAGCAGGTGCTTTGCTTCTGACCCCAATGAGCAGTACAACCCCGCAGCCCATTGCCATCCATCTGTCTGTCCCAGCCCCACAGGAGCTCCCCAGCCCCGCACAGAGCCCAGCCACAGCTCATTGCAGGCACTGCAGCCCAGCTCTCTGCCTCCCTCCCTCCCTCCATGCCCCGCCACAGCCCTGACACCGCTGGTTCCGTGGGTGGCTGGCTCTGTAATTAAGAGCCCTTCTCTCCCGCCCGCGCTCCGTCTCCAGCAGCTGTTGTTGAAGCGAAGGAAACCCCTTTTCGTCCTCTCTCTCCTTTATAATTTTTTTTTTTCCTCTCCCTTCTGAACATAAAGGGATGACAGTGCTCCGAGCCAGGGTCTTTTGCATTTCTGAGTTGGTTCTGTTAATTGGAAGGAGGGTTAAGAATCTGCAAGGTCGTTTCAATCTACATCTGACCTTCAGAGTAATCCTCTATGCCAACACCAGAGCATGTCATTAAAATGAGGCCCTCTACCATATCCCGGCATCCCTTTATTCTCTCCTTGTGCACATTAATTGCTCATAAGTTGATTTGATCTCCCTATTCTGCAAGAAGTAAATTGCCCTCTTATTTCGCCATTTTCATCCTGTTTTCTTAATTAGGCCCTTAAAAATCTCTAGGGCCTCAGCTGGGCCGCAGGCCTCATCCTGGGAATAAATTTTGATCTCAGCCTGATAAAGAGTGAGCAAACCCCGAGATTGAACAATGTCACCCCCCTCCCCCCCGCGCTATTCTCCTGACATGAAAAGGCTATCAGTTTTTCTCTGTGTTAATATAGGAAATAATTCACACTTCAGGCGTTGTTCTCTATTTAGTGTTCGCACTCCCCAGATAAATCAAATCATGATTTTTTTTTCAAGTGTCTGAAACTACTTACTCTCCCCCCCACCTCGCCTCTCTCTTTTCCCCTTTCCCTTTTAATAAACTTTCTGAGATTAGCCCCTGTGATTTTCCACCCTGGGAAGTCTATTTTAAGGGAGAATTTCATTTTTTTTTCCCAGCGTGTTTAACACAACAGCTGAGGGAGCAGAGGGGATGCAGCACACGGCCCCACACGCACAGACCAGGACTGACAGGGGGGTACTGCAGAGCTGGGTACCACCGGGGCCCTGGCACAGCACGTACTCACCTTTCCCAGGGGTTTAATTAACCAGCAGGATGCTAACTGGGGGCACAGTCCCCCACAGCTGCAGGCACATCTGGGTCCAGCATCGGCATAGGGACTTTGTAGTACCCCAGGGGGGATCCTCAGCACTGAAGGGGGGCAGAGGAGCCCCACACTCAGCCCCAGGGGTGGCCCAGCAGGTGGGCACCCACCTGTGTTTCTGCCCCCCCG
>WBMW01003501.1:102183-115320 GCA_013396635.1 Penelope pileata | reverse complement strand
CCCCATCATGTCACCTTGCATGGACAGGGATGGCCACCACAAAGCTGCCCAGCCCCAGGGACCCACTCCCCCCAGCTGTGCTGTTGTGCCCCCATCACCATTTATCAATGGAGGGCCCAAGCCTGGCTCCTAGTAAGCAATCAGCAGTGGGTCAGCACCTCAGCAGTGCTCACCGTGAGCTGCAGACCTCCTCCATGTGCCCAGCACGGGGCTGGCATCCTCCTGGAAACCCCACATCACCCCTGGATGGGCTGAATGAGAGCAGCACCAGTGCTCCCCTCCAGCTGAGCTGTGCTTTCTGAAAAAAATAAAATAAAAAATAAATAAAAATAGAACACCAGCACCCCCAATCCAGCCACAGGAGAGATGGGGATGCACTGCCCTGAGCCCACTTCCAGGCAGAGAAGAAACAGCCCACGCTGCAATGCTCCAGCATGTTGTAAATAAATATATTTTAATGATTCTTCTTCCATTCCAGTTCATTCTTTTATACATTTATTTATAAAACAGTAGTAAAATTTTTAAATCAGAGCACAGTGCATTAAAAAAACAAACAAACAAACAAAACCTCCAAAAAGATTTAAAAAATAAAACTACTCCACAGCTGTTTGCTCGTGCCCGGGAGGTACCCGTGCCCCAGCAGGAGGCTGCGCTCGGGGACGTGCCCCAGCCAGGGCCCAGGAGCAGGGCAGCACCGTGCTGCTCTGTGCAGGCACTGTTGGCAGCAGGACACCAAGGCCTCCGGTGAACGCAGGGGGTGAAATGGCCCCAAACCCTACCCAGCCCCGCCACCATCTCCTCTCTGTCCTCTCCCTCCTCTCCCCCCACCCTCTGCACTTCCCCATACCCTCCATATCCCATGTGCACCTCTCCAGCATTTGTCTGCGCTGCCCCATGTGTCCCCTCGTGATCCCACCGCGCGCGTTCCCGTTCCATCCCAACATTCCCCGCCCTTGGTGTGGGATGGGGAACATGGTGACCTCCATTCCCATGGTGTGGGACGGGGAGCAGTGACCCCACGCAGCTCCTGGTCTCCAGCACCCGACCTCCCACAGCCTGGGGCTGCAGGGGGATAACCAATGGGGCACTGCGGAGGGGTCTCCTCCCTCCCACCTTCCCCGGCACTCCCCTTCGGGCTTCACAAATCAGTGCTTTTCACTTTGAGCCACTCCCCCTCCCGCCCCCAGCTCCCTCCAAGCATCCAGCAGTGCTGAGCACCAGGAGGTGGCCCAGGCCCATGGGTGATGCTGGCGAGCGAGGTGCTGATGGTGGGACGAGCATCGAGCCCTGGGTTTGGCAGCCAGCACAAACCACCCTGGCCACAGCCACCATGCCGGCACGGGGCTTAAGAATCAGCACAAAGCCCCTCCCGCTCCCCAGCCAACAGCCACAGCGCAGTGCTCCGGGGCAGAGGCACCTCCATGGGTGCAGGCTGATGCACACTGGTGCCACGAGGCTGCTGCCCCTGAGATGAGCAGTTCTGGGGAGCCAGGTGCTGCCAGAGAGCCCAAGGGGTCCCAGCAGGGTCTGTGGGTTCTGGGGCCAGGCTGCACACCCTGACAGGCCCGGGGATGCCAAAGCAACAAAACTCACTGGGACAACCCAACCTGTGCCCTGGGAACCTGCCTGCTCCATTGAGAACACTTCTCCCCGCTGGCATGGAAGGAGAAGCCCCACTGGGGAGGTGACACTGTGACACCCAATGGCATTCCCGCCACTGCTGGGGGAAGATGGGAGGAGGCAGAAGGCAGACGGAAAGCTGTGAGCATCACCTCCACCTCTCCCCGGGGGACTCTGAGCCCTGGGTACGGAGCGCGGTCCGGGCAGGATGCACTGGGACACAAAGCAGCCGACATCATGCTGCCTGGCTGGGAAAGCTGCAGCCAGGCCAATGCCACGGCAAGCCAAGGGGGTCGGCTCCAGCTCCGGGCAACAAAAAGCTTTGCAAAAGACACAGCGGTACCCAGTGAGCCTTGAAGCGAGACCCTCATTGCATAGAGAAAATGTATCCTACGTAGTTCCAAGTGCTCAGCAGGACAGCCTCCTCCTCCAGGAGGAAGAGTGCCCCGTGACTTCACCAACCAAACTCAAAGGCCCAGTCCTTGCCCCCAGCGTGGGCGCAGCTCCTCGTCACAGCATGTCCGCGTCCTCCATGCTGAAGCTGCTCCGGCGACTGCTGGCCTTGGAGGCCTCGGGGGACATGGCCGAGAACAGGGGGTCGGAGGCCAGGGGCAGCATGGTGTCCTGCATGAGCATCAAGTCCAGCTCCTTCTTGGATAGCGAAGGGAAGGAAGCGCTGTGGCCAGGCTCCAGGCTGTCCGGGAAGCCCCGGGAGCCGTCGTCAAAGCTCAGGCTGTGGGTAAAGTCCAGCTGGTGGTAGGGGGACTGCGGCGGTGCAGGCAGGGTCGGCTGCGATTCGGGGTCCGCAGGCGGCAGCAGCGGCTCCAGCGTTCCCTCATCCACGCCTGCTTCTTGCTTGACCACCTGCTGGGCCAGCTCGGCCACGTTGACGCCCGAGGGTGAGGAGGTGGGCAGCCCGTGCACGCGCGCCTGCATCTCCAGCTCCTGCCAACAGAGGAGTTCGGTGGGGACACTGCACACAGGGACATGGCACACGGGGACGTGGCACGCGGGGACGTGGCACGCGGGGACACAGGACACGGGGAGACGGCACACAGGGACATGGCATACAGGGATACAGCACAGGGGTTCACAGCACACAAAAGCGTGGCACATGCAAATATGACACACAGGGACACAGCACATGGGGACACAGCAAATGGGGACATGGCACATGGGGACACAGCATGCAGGTGACAGCATGTGGGGGACACAGAACACACGGACACGGCATGCAGGGGCATGGCATGTGAGGACACAGCACATGGGGACAACAGCGTGCGGAGATATGGCACACGGGCATCCCTGGAGGCAGCAGGGAAGGAGGAAGGCACAGGAGGAAGGCACAGAAATAGAAGGAAAAGGGGAAGGAGCCTGCGGGAAAGGCTGAGACACCCATGTGGAGCTCGGCAGCGCTGCGGTGCTGCTGGTGACCTGACAGCCACAGAGGTGTCCCAGGGCTGGGGAGAGCAGACCGAGGGCAGAGCAGGAGGAAGCTCACCTGGATGCGGAGCAGCAGCTGCTTGTTTGTCATCTCCAGGCGCCGGGAGTGGTTCTCCAGGTCTCGCGACCGCTGCAAGTCCTTCTGCATCCTCTTGATGTAATCCACGGAAGCCTTCAGGATTGTCCCTTTGTTCCAGCGCACATCCCTGCAGTGCAAGATGGAAAAAGATTGCAGCCTGCACCTGCTTGCTGGCAATGCTCCCACAGCACTGAGCCGCTCCCCCAGCCCCACAGAGCCAGGGGTACGTACAGGTCGTTGGCCTTGGGGATCAGCATCCCCAGCTCCTTGATGCGGTCGTTGATGTTAAACCTTCGCCGTCTCTCGACTGCAGGGCGAGAGGAGAGGGAGCAGTGAGGAGGTGGAGCACATCGACGTCCCCAGTTCTGTGCTCACCCCTTGCCCCCGCAGGTCTGACCTCCCCAGCGCTAATGGGGACAACACAGTGCCTGCCGCACCACGGGCGCTTTGCAGAGCTGGGAACGAGGTGGCCGTGGGGGTATTTCCCTTAGGGAGAGGTGAGACGGGAAGGGGACCCAGTGTGTAGAGAGAGGGAAAGAGGATGAAGAGTGCCCAGGTCAGAGAGGGAACGCCATGCCCCCGCGGCAGCCAGCCCCCAACTCACTCAGGTTGTGATTGTCTTTCTTCTGGCGCTCCTTTGCCAGCGCTCGGCTCTCAGCATCTGCAACAGAGACCCACAGTGTCACCCGGAGGGGACGGGGCTGCACCTCGCCCCGTCAGCGTCCCCCCGAGCCGTCCTCTGCACCTGTGGGGACACAGCAGCCCTGGGCAGCCCCTGTCCTTGCTGCCAGCACAGTGCCCCACCGGGCTCTGGGGCTGGGGATGTACCTGGGGCTGGGGACACACCTGGGGCTGGGGACGTACCTGTCAGCTCTCTCTTCTGGGTGAGGTCAGCAGGGCAGGAGCTGCTGGTGATGCCGACGAGAGAAGCAGTCACCTGGGGGTCCCCGCTATAGACATTCATGTGACTGCTGGACATCGGCAGCTGGAAACCAAAGGCACAGGCGGGTTAGCTCCATGCGGGGCTGGCAGACACACAGCTGTGGGATGGGGCTCAAGCTCGGCTCCTCGGCCTCTGGGTGTGAGTGCGCAGATGAGGCAGGTGTAATTGTCTTCCCGGGCCCTTAAAATAGTTATAATCAGAGCAGCAAAGAAAACAGGACTTCAAAGGGCACAGCTGGTCCCCTCCCACCAGCAGCACCCAAATGGGGCAGATGAATCACACCACGCAGGGCCCGGCAGGATGAGCCCCACTGTGAGGCAGCAGCGGCTGCACAGCCCTGTCCTCGCCCCAGGGCACAGCACAGCTCCCAGCGAGCTGCAGAGCCCCCAACCCCGTGTCCCCCTGCTGCCAGGGGCCCTCCCATGCCCCCCCCGTCCCTCTCCAGCACTTCCTGAGGGCTGCGGGCTATCATTAAGGAGGGCAGGAAGCTGAAGAACTGGCTCGTGCGGTTGCAGAATGGAGATTTCCCGGCCTCCCTTCCCAGCCCCATGTCAGTGGGGCCACCCCACTGGCCCCGTCCCTCACTCGGGTGGGGGCAATGCCCAGTGTTGTTCCCACTGCCCTGGTGGCACACAGGACAGCAGAGCCAAGGGGAGCCGTGCTGGTTTCCGTGTGCACTGCAGCAAGATTTCCTGACGGAATGGAGCAGGCAGGAGCTCCAGCACCGCTGCACGAGGACATGTCACCTCCTTGCCACCGCAGCCCCCAGGCCCCCCTCCCTCTCCCAGCAGAGAACGCACCGTGTTGGGCATGTGGACTTCGGGGTTCATGTAGCCCAGAACGTCATCCAGGCGCATGATGTCATCGATGACCTCATCGAACTGCAAGGGAAAGGCGCGGGGTGGTCAGCAGGCTCTCTGCCCTCCCTGGGGTCACCCCCGGCAGCCCCCCCTCACCTCGCGCTCAGGGTTGGAGCCGATGTTGAGCATGGCCATGGGGCTGTTGGGCGCGCTGTTGCCTGCCGAGGAGGACAAGACGTGGCCAGGCCGCACACCGGGGGACGCAGCCGGGGGTGGCTTTGGCGAGTGGCTGGCGGGGCTGACGTGCGCAGCAAACTTGTTCCCATAGGTCTCGGAGAGATAAGCCTGAACCTTCTTGTCCCGTGACTTCTGCAGGTGGTAGGTGGTGGGGTTCTCCAGGTAGGACTGGACCTGCATGGAGAGGACCCGTCAGCATCCCCGCACGATGGGGCCCCCTGCACCCACCCCCAGGGCCGCACCTTGAGGACCTCTCCGGGCACGGGCGGTGGGGACTGGTAGTGGACGGGGGTGTTGATGGCAGGGCTGGAGGCCACCGGCATGCGCTGCTGCTGCATGTAGCTCATCATCAGCTGCTGCTGTGCCCGCTCCCTCTCGGCCTCTTGCTGCGCCTGCTGCTTCATCAGCTCCATCCGCAGGCCGATGCGGGACGCCATGGTGCTGCGGGGTGCTGGGAGCACGGGGGTGACCCTGCGGGGAGAACACAGAGCATCAGGACCGGCAGTGGGGAAACTGAGGGACGGGGATGGAGCAGGCACGCGTGCTGTCCCGGAGCAGCATCACTGTGTGAGCTGCAGGAGGGATCCTGCATCTGACCTCGCTGTGTTGGAGCAACAGCTGTGCTGCAAAGCCTCAAACTGGGGAGCTGCCACCACGGAGCTGAACACTGAGCACTGCACCGGGGCTCTGCCCAAAGGCGGCTGAGTGAGACAGGATGGTCTCATAGTGACATCTCCTAGTGACAGACAGCTCTGCCTTGGGACAGCGAGGAGGAGGGAACGGGGCACACCGGGACATGAGGACACCTGGAGGAGACGGAGCACGGCAGCATGGCAGCTTGCTCTTAGCTCCCAAAGCAGGGGCACAAAGCACGAGCACAACACCAGGCACCGGAGAGCACGAACCACACAGAGACAGCACGGGAGCAGTGACAACGCCGTGCCAGGCTGCAGCGGGGCCAGCCCCAGCACGGGCACACAGCACGGCTCTGTTGGGGCCGGCACGCGAGCGTGGCATGGGGACACAGCACAGCCCTTGTTCCCCAGCACAAAGGGGATGGTGACCCAGGGAGGGCGGGGACATGGGGACAGCTGCGGGCCCTCGAGGGGATGGCTGCAGGAGCTGCGCTGCTGGGAGCGATGCTCTGGGAACTGTGGAGGCAGAATGCCATGGGGCACTGGGACCGTGCGGTCCCTGTCCCTGTCCCGCAGCACAGCACCTGCTGGCTCACACGGTGACAGCTCGGGAGGGCTCTGCTGTCCAAATGCAGTGTGTCACTGCGGGCAAAGGGACACGGGGCACACTGCACCCCTGGGCCTCCGCTCTGCATCTGACACGCAGTGCCACACCACATCCTCAGGGGGAAATTAAATCGAGGCAGCACGGACAGAAATACG
Source organism: Penelope pileata (assembly GCA_013396635.1). Taxonomy (NCBI): domain Eukaryota; kingdom Metazoa; phylum Chordata; class Aves; order Galliformes; family Cracidae; genus Penelope; species Penelope pileata. The sequence goes on along the minus strand of WBMW01003501.1, from coordinate 108,801 downwards.
ATTACATGGATCAAGAGCAGCTACTGAGCAGCAATGGGAAGGTAATTAATTAGCCCTGGTGGCCCCTCTGAAGGGGGAAGGGAGGAGCTGGGACAGCCATCAGACACAGCTCTGTCACCAGCAGCCCCAGTGGGGAGCACAGAGGGCGTGAGGGATGCACAGCAGTAGAGTCCCCTAAAGGCAAATGGGACCTGGTGGTGGCAGGGGACAGCCTGGAAGGAGGGAGAGGTGGCTGCACACGAGGGACACAACAACCCGGAACACTGAGCACAGCACCGAAAGCCTCCAGGAGCTGGGATAGAGCATCCTGGTGCAGGCAGGGCTGGGAGGGGGGAGGCAGCTGGCCCAGATCATGTTTTCTGGGATGCTTCCAGCCCTAGGGAATGCAGGATGGGATGTGGAGCCACACACCTTCGGGGTCACCCACTGTTTCCAAGCGGCTCCGCACAGCCCCATGAAGCAGCAAGCTGCATCCCTGGATGGGCACAGGGTGATGGCAGCAGGAAGCCAAAACCAAGCAGGTGGCACCTGGAGCACTGGGAACCAGGGGTGAGGGAGGAGCCAGCTCGCTCCAAGTGGGGCTGCGGGGTTCCTGGGGCACGTCTCAGGAAGCAGCTGGCGCGGCGCAGCACAGGGCTGCCATGCAAAGCGTGCCCAGCGCAGCACCCACAGCATGGGTCTGCTCACCTCACCCAGCCCCGCTGCGGGACCTCCGGTTGCAGGACCCCCGGCTGCCCCCGTATAGGAAACGGGGGCAGGGGGAGCAGAAAGTGCTGCTTTTTCCCCCAGGAAACCCCCACCTGCACCTGCAGAGAAGGGATGGGGACGGGTGGTCAGAGCGGGGCTCAGCTCTGTGGTAACGAGAGGGAGGGAATCGGGTCAGGTTGAAAATAACCCCCTGGGTTCTGCCTGGCCGCATCCCAGCACCCCACAGTTCTGCTTTCACTCTGACTCAGCCCCAGCCCAGAGCCCGGGGAGGGGGAGACAGCAGGGCAGGATGGGGCCCTGGTGGCACCCAGAGGTGGCACCTGGGGGACGTGTCCCACCCCGGGGACACATCCTGCATCTCTCGGAGGCACGGGACTACATTTGGGATTCCTGTTATTCCTGGGAAGGCAAAAGGCATTGGCACCCAGGAAACCATGTGCCCAGTGCTTGCCCGCTGCCAGCGGCCACCCCAGCCCCAGCCTGGTCCCTGCATGGAGGGGACCCCATGGGGCAGGCACGGGTCTGTCCCCATGCACGGCCCCGGCTCATCTGGTTCCAGGGCATCACTGCAGCCAGGGATGGAGCAGGGTGGTGGGAGCAGTGGGGAGAGGGTGGGAAGGGAAACAGGGGCAGGGCTGGGGGACACACGTGCACAGCGATGGCAGAGATGTCCCAAAGGAAACATAACCTGCGGTGTGAGGGCTGCGGACACAGCTGCAAACAAGCATCCTAATGTCGAGGGGGCTCTGAGTGCTAACAAACCCCTTCTGAGGGAGGAGATGGGCTCAGGGCAGCATGCCGTGGCTCTCGCCCCCGAGCGCAATGAGGCGACAACACCGGAGCCCGGGGATCGATCTCCCCTCCAAGTGCCCACAGCACTGTGCAGCAGCACAGTTATTTCTGGACCTTCCCTACTTTTCCTCCAGGGGTGTTATTTCAGCAGGAGGCCCCTCCCTGCCCCAGCAGCACTCGGGAACAACCGTGGCCGGAGCTGCCCTGGTGGCACCGACCCCACGGGACTCCGTGCAGCCCCGGAGCCGCCCTTTGGCCCTACATGCAGGGCTGCAGCCAACAGCTGAGAGCGGAGAGCTGCTGCCGGGCAATGCTGTGCTCCAGCCGTGCCACCCTGCTGCTGCACCGCAACGTGCACAGCATCACTGGAGCATCCCCAGAGAAGCAGCCAAGGGCACCGTGCTCCCAGTGCTGATGTCCCCAACCTCACTGCCCTGTCCCCGAGTGCACCGCTAGGCCCAGGTGTGCCTGGATGGTAACGCAGAGAGACTAAGCAAGGGGGGGCTAAAAATAAGCCCTGCAGAAAGCAGCACCCAGCCACAGCCCCGGGTGGGATCACGTTACCTCCCCAGCACCCGCAGTGCCCGCAGCATCCCCTCCCCGGCAGCGGGGAGCGGAGGGAGCGATGCCCCAGGGCTGCGCTGCCCCTGCCCCAGCGAGGAGCGGAGCAGCCCCAGTGCAGAGCAGTGCTGCGGGCACAGAGCATGGCACACGGGAGCTCCACAGCACAGCCATGCCCCCGTGTGCGTGTGTGTCTTCCATTTGCTCATGGGCATTTATGAATGGAAAAATCAATGGGCACTGCCTGAGCCTGCCCCGGTCCTGGGGAGTCACGGCCCCCTCGCCCCCGTGCTCCCCAGTGACGAGCACGAGGGTGAGAAAAGGAAACGGAGAAGAAAGAAGTGAAAACAGCTCCACTGCCGGGTGCGAGCAGCGAGCGCCCGCCGGGCCCTCCTTCCTGGTTTTGATTTCTGAGCGCAGTGGGTGGGGGGCAGTGGGCAGGGACACCCCGCACAGCCCCAGCACAGCCCCCCAGGCACACCATGGGCGATGCAGGGGGGCTGCAGCCACCCGGAGCTCAGCTCCACTGCCATGTGCTCAGCAGCGCCCGGCGCTCCCTGCTCCCACCCCGCAGCCCCACTCTGCTCCGGGTGCGGGCGCAGAGCAGCACTGGAGGCACTCGGCAAGCACCGGGTGCCCGCACAGCGCTGGGTTACCTGAGCAGGGGCGGGGGCTCAGGGGGTCTCCACACACCAGGGCCGGCCGCTCGCCGCTGCTCCGCACTCCACGCTGTCCTGCCTGGCTCCGTGTTTCCTCATTTTTAGGACTCTGCTTTTAACATCACAGCGGGCGCGGGCGGAGGAAGTTGCAGAAAGGCCTCCTGGGCTGCTGGCCTCCCGCAGTCAGCAGCAGAGCCAGGGACAAGGAGGACAAAAATAGGCAAAGGCACCAGCAGGCTACCCAGGCGCTGGGTCTGCCCCTCTGCAGCCCCTCCAGGGAAGCACCGAGTGGCCCCGGGGCTGCGGATGGTGACAGCCTCTCCTGCGAGCACAGGCAGAGGGGCAGCCACTGTCCCCTGTCCCCCTAGGGACGGGCACACTGGGATCCCTCCCCTTGGTGTGCGCACAGGGTCCCCACTGACAATGCCAGTGCCAGGTGCCACCAGCCAGGATGTTGCTGACAAGGCTGGGGGATGACAAGGACGTGTGTGTGACACCCCACGCAGCCGGCACGGTGCCGGGGACCGCGCACAGCCCTCCTAGTGCAGAGCCTCCTGGCACCGTGTCCTTCCGTGCTGGGAGCACCCAGGGGTGGGGTGTCACCCCACAGCCACCGCCCCCACGGCACAATGCTCATTCCCGCTGCCCCATGGGTGAGCCCCCAGGGAACACCCTTGATGCAGAGCTGGCGAGCTGCCACCGTGCCACCCCCCACGCCACCCCGTGCCATCCTGGCAGCAATGCGGGCTGGCACTCAGCTGCTGCTCTGCTGCCTGCTCTGGCCCCGATGTGGCAGGGCAGCCATAGGGCGACCCACGCTGCGCCCATGGTGCCGGGGGAGGGTGATGCTGGCACCCAGTGGGAGGAAGGTCGAGGTCTGTCACTTGGTCAGCGTGCAGAGGAGCAGAGCTGTGCTTTGTGCACAGGGCATCCCGGGACGGGGTGCAAGGGGGAACCCCTCACCACGAGGGTGGCACTCTCCATCCCTGGAGGCACCCAGTGCCTAAGCAGGGCTCAGCCTCGGAGCCAGCGCTGGTGCTGGATCAGCGTGCCCAGCTGGGGCTGAACCAAGGGCTCCCCAGGGCTGAGGATGGGCGGTGGGCAGGGGACAGCCCCCTCCCCAAGCGCAGGGAGCACGGTGCCCTTGGGGCAGGTGCACAGCACGGCCCGGCCTCAGCACGCAGCCCTGAAAGGGAGAAGGCAGGGGGGGACCTGGCACAGCCCGGGGTCAGCTGCCGGCAGCAGCGAGCCCTGAGTCACCCGCGCTGTTTTTAGCGCCGGCATTTCAGCCCCGCGCAGGGCAGGGGCCAAATGCTTTCCCCTCCACGCTGCTCCTGGCAGCGGCCCAGAGATGTAGCACAGGAAAAACATCAACGCTCCGTGTGGGCGGCAACAGCACCCCGAGGGCCCTGTCCCCCCAAGGGGGTCCCAGGCACCGCACTGAGTGCCCCCGTCACAGGGGCCAGCCCTGGCTGTGGCGGCACCGAGCACACCCACGGGAGCCACATCCCCGCCTGCACGTGGGGCCTTCATGGGGTCAGTCTCCATGGGGCTCAAAACAGGGCTTTGCTCCTTCACCCAGGAATCCTGACAGGGCGCAGGGACGGCTCCCAGCACACCCGGCCTGTGGCCGTCCCCACGGGCACTGCAGGAGGACGGGACCTCACCTCTGCCCCCAGGCAGAGCAGGGCCCTTCCTGCAGCCCGGATGGGATCATCACTGCCCGACTGACCGCCAGGGGAATTCATGGCCCGCCCGCACACATGGCCCAAGCAAGCCAGTTCCTGTCTCCCCTCCCCTGCAAGCAATTAAAAATAAAAGTGCTAACAGGCAGAAGGACGTTCCTGGGACGAGGACGGGCCAACAGGCACCACCTGGGCCGAGTGCTGCACCAGCCCCGATCGTGGCACCGTGACCTTGGGGAGGGCCTGGGGGCAGCAGGCGGCCACGCTGTGCCACGCAGAAAGGAGAGCGGGGCTGCAGGCCGGAGGCAGCCACACAGCTGGGTGATGCTTCTTCAGGCTTTATTTCGCTTNACTGCCCCCGCCACCAGCCCGGCCCCAAAGTGCCGTGGCCCCGAGTGCTTTCCCAGGCCCATGTCACCGCGGTTTGAGCACGGAGCAGCTGAGAGGTTCTGCCCAAGCAGGCTGGGCGTTATCCAGGTGTGATCTTCACCTGCAGCCCGGGGCAGGGAGCAGAGCCCGGGGCAGGGAGCAGTGCTGGGGCTGCAGCGGGCACCGAACCGCCCGCAGGTGAGCACGAGCTGCTGCCAGCACCCAGCTCGCTGGCACCCGACCAACCCCACACCCCCACGAGCCCCAGCACCCACCTCGCCCCTCGCCCCTCCTCCGAATGAGCCCGGGTGGAAGCCAGCACTGCCACCTGCACGTGGGGACAAGGCGGTCCCTGAGCACACGCTGCCAGCTGCAGGGGACAGCAGTGACAGCACCTGTCCCAGCACTGCAGCAGGCAGAGGTACCCGGCCGGGAGCCCCCATATTCCCACACCCAGATGTCCCTGCATCCCCGCACCCAGGTGTCCCCCCATCCCTGCACCCAGCTGGGTGCCCCCACGTCCCCGCGCATTTTGGCACACAGGCACCAGTGCAGCGGCTGCACAAAGTGCACCCGAGGTTCGGCCACACACTGAGGATCCGCAGCCCAGGTGTCCCCGCGCAGCAGGGCCGGGGCCAGGCAGCACCGCTTTGCGTCCAGCACTGCGACAGCTCTGTAGCTGTTTATGGGAGCACAGCACCTTCGCTAACGCGTGCACGTGGGGCAGGGAGGTGATTTAAGCGGCAGGGAAGGATGGAGCCTGGGCGGTTCAGGTTTATCTGGTGAGAAAGCTGCACTGATTCAAGCACAGCAGAGGACCTGAGCGGGCTGCAGGGTACAGGGAGCTGAGCCGGAGTTACGGCACTCGCAGGCAGGGTGAGGGCACTCAGCCATGGTGGCACAGCGAAGGCTCCGGGGACCATCCCAGCTTCATGGGGAGGGGCAGGGGTGGGTGAGGGACCCCAGCCATGCTGCAGCATCCATGGGTTTTTTCCTCTGTTTTCTGCAGTTTAATATCTATAGCTTTTCTCCGCTCCGTGTTTGTTCAGGTGACTCCTTCCAAAGCAGCCATGCAGGCATGGGGGCACCTCCGCACCCATCCTTACCATCGCCACCTCCTGCAGCTGCCACCACAGCGAGCAGCAGGAACACAGCCCGCTCTGCATCCCCAGCGGCCGCTCCGCACCTGGGGACTGGGTGGCATCAGCTCGAGGAGGGGACACATCACCAGCAGCCACCGCTGGGTGCCCACACACCCGGGCGCTGCTCGTTTATGGTGCCATAAATGACTCCGCAATGGGATGCAAATTGTCACCCTCCAAAGCAAGCAGAGGACAGGGAAAGCTAACGAGATGCAGCCACCACAGCTCGGCATCGCAGTGCTGGGAGCGGGCAGCCCCGCGGGGACATGGGGACACTGCTGTGCACACTGAGCACCGCGCACTGCCAGGGGCCCCACACTGCCACCACCCACCTCCTGCAAAGGAAAAAAGAACAAGCCCCACAGGTGTTTTATCTCAAAAGTACGAGGTGAGGTGTGCGGTGGAAATGTGCTGCAGAGAGGATGAAGAATCCCTTCCATCCCACCAGGGAGAGATGGAGAAACAGAGCCCCAGGGCTGTGAGCCTCATGGCACTGCCCCAGCACACCTCGAGCTGCGGCTGGATGCAGGGTGGGTGCTGCTGCCCTGGCACCATTGGCTCTGGGGATGGGGACAGCCCCGCTGTGCCCTCCCCAGCCCTGGAGATGCCCCCCTGCTCTGATGGGCACCGCTGTACCAGGCACAGGCCCGGGGCACCGTTCCCTTTGCTGAGAGCAGCGCAGGAAACCGGTGAAACACAGCA
>WBMW01003501.1:69859-98532 GCA_013396635.1 Penelope pileata | reverse complement strand
AAAAAAAAAAAAAAAAAAAAAAAAAAAAAAAAAACAAAAAAAAAAAAAAAAAAAAAAAAAAGGCAAAAATAAACAAACGCAGCCCATCCACACCGCGCAGCCCCAGCGGCGGTGCCAGCCCCGGGCCGGGCAGCAGGGCCCCCCCGGCCGCCCCCCCGCGCCCCAGCACTCACCCTGCGGCTGCGGGCGGACGGAACGCGGAACCCCACGGGGCAGCNCAGCAGCGTGGGTTGGGCGGTTTCCTGCCAAACGGCGGACTTGGCAGGCGTGCAGCTCCTTGCACCGCGGTTGTGCTGCTCCTTGCACTCCTCGTGCAGCCCCTTGCATTGACGTTGTGCAGTGCAGCTCCTTGCACCAGGGCCATTTAGCCCCCTGCACAGTATCATGCATCCCCTTGCATTGGCGTTTGCAGCTCCTTGAACCACAGTTGCGCAGCTCCTTGCACCAGTGCTCGTTGCAGCCATGGAGGATTAGCAGTGACCTGGAGGCACAGAGGGTGCTGGGGAGAGATCGCAGCGTGTCCCTGCTTGGGGCATGGGGCCGTTGGCACCCTCAGACGGGATGTCGGGGTGGGGGGTGGGGGGATGCTTGAGGGCTATAGAGCCTCAATGCGAGATGAGCTCTGCAGGGACCCAGCAGCTGGAGGCAGCGGGGAGACCCTGCAGGCCTGCTGGCATTTCCCTCTGCGTGGGTCGAGTTCCTCCATCCAGATGCAGAGAGCACCCTGCAAAGAGTAGATCTAAGGGGAGGTCGTGCTGCAGCAAGTAGCTGCTGTCAGACTGGGACATGAGTGTCACACAGGTGATGGCACCCTTTGGTGCTGTGTCCCCAGTGCATCCCCTGCGTGGAGGCTCTGACCTCTCCCAGCGCATGGCATGAGCCGCTGGAGCTGCTCCAGGTGCCCAGCTCAATGCACCAGGTAACCATCACACTGATTTTTCCACAAATCAGGGCAAGAAGGGATGGCAGCAGAGCCACCGGGGCTGGCAGAGGGGTGGAGCGAGTGGTCCCAAAGCACTGGACCTCCGGGGGAAGGAGGCTTCAACAACTCCATCCATAGTTAGCATCAGCAGCTGGCAAGCTGCAGCGCTGCTGAGCTGGCAGTTCCAGCCCCAGCATCCTTGGAGGTGCTCAGGACCCCCACAGCACCCCGCGCTCTCATCACCTCTTGCACAGACCTGCTCACCCTGCAGGGCTCTGCAGGGGACAGCAGCAAGATGCTCAGCCCCAGCCACTTGTCCGCATCATCGTGCAGCCCCATGGCAGCCCGCACCACCTGTGCCTCTGCATGTCTGCGGTGACAGCAGTGACAGCGGTGTCAGTCGCAGTGCCTCGGCCCCACATCCGCCTGCACCCAGGGAGCCGCTTCCTGCAGTGCCTGTGCCCACCCAGCACTTCCTTCTGTCCATGTGTTTGCTGCCTTCTGCATGTGCCTGGGTGCTAACGGTCCCTCTGGTACCAAGAGCAAATCTGTGACCTTGGATAAAACTGCAATTCTGGCCTTGAGAAGTTTAAGTGTTTTCTCTCCCCATCAGGTTACTCTCTCCAAAGTGTGCCTCCTACATCAGAGTCCACCCCAGGTGCCGCTGACCCTCCTTTGACTTCTACAGGCAACAAAAATTCAAGGAAGAAGCCCCACGGCCTGCGGAATTTCTTTCATGCAGTGTTACATCCAGTTCCCGCTGCCCAGCTGGTGTGTGCTGCTGGGTGATTTTGTAGCACCACTCCAAGCATCCTGGGAACCAGCACAGCCCTGAAACATGTCACTTCCCTATCTGCCCCTCACTGCCCTACCACCCTGCTGACCTCCCCCTTTTCTCCCCCCTCCCCTAGGAAACCAGGAGGAAACTGCTCGGTGCGGCAGCCCTGGGAGGCATTTCACCTGCCCAGCTGCAACCACTCAACCACCTCCTAAAGAAGAAGGACACTTGGATTCACTGCAGCATCCAAGCACACCACGGATGCTCAGGTCGTGCACCTCGTGAATTACAGATAACATGTCCCCATGAGGATTGTCCCCATGTCCCCATCACCCTGGCAGCCTCTGAAGTGGCAGTGGTGCAGGATTTTTTAATTTTTTTGGGACAATGCAGGGAGGGCTGTGCCACCAGACTCTCCCAAAGCTCTGTGCTTTATTGCACAGAGGAGAAATGCCCATCTCTGCGCTCTGCTGTCTGATTTCCGCGTTGCTGCGCTGCGGCTGTGCCAATATTTTGACACAAAGCATGGAGGAGTCTGTGCCCCATCTCTGGTGAGGTGGCAGTGCTATCAACAGATCTGATAATGAGCCCCAGCAACAAAGAGTTTCTAAGAAACAACTCTGGATCCTGGGAAGGAGCAGCACCACTGAGCAACCCACGCCCACAGCATCTGCCCACTGCCCTAGATGTTCCCCCATCTGACCAAGCAGGATTTAGGATTTAGGGTCATTTGGGCATCCCAGCCAGCCTCAGCCACCTCACAGTGCACTCTGAGCTCACTGTGGGTCTGTGCTGAGCCCCATCCAGCTGTGAGGATGGCAGCAATCTGCTCGCTCCCCAACCTCAGTGAGGTTTCCTGTTGCTCAGAGCAGGAGGGAGGCAGGACACCACCAGCCCCAAGCAATGCAGCGTCCACTGCACGGCCTGGCCCCAGACTGCCCGGTGAGTTCCTGTAAGCTTCTCCCCGGGGAGGTCCCAACGCTCTGCAGCAGCGCGGCTGCACCAGTACAGAGCAGAGCTGCTGGGGAACCCCTTGGGAAATTCCTCTCCCTGGGGCTGTCCTTGGGGTATGACACCAACACCATGGGTATTTGAGAGCCTCCAACTCAGCTGCAAAAGCCTTGCAGAGGGGCTGGGGACCACCTGGGAGCTTGCGTGAGCTTGGGCAGAGACTCGGTGCCATCAGCTGCTGCGGGCAGACAGTCCATCAGACACCACTTTGCAAGAAACATAGACATGTTGATGTTAGATTGGAAACAGGGACAGCTCTCCCGCTGCTCTCCTGGTGCTGGTGTTGCAGGAATGTGCCCAGAAGTGCACCCGGGTGCTGCAGTGGGAGCAGCTGAGCTACGCGAGCCCTCAGCCACCACTGAACAAACCCAGCTCAGAGAGCTTTGAGGCTCTGCAGTTTATTTGCAACAGGAGACTGAGAGCATGGCCACACACACAAACCCTGGGGAGACGGAGAGCACGTAGGGGAACACAGAGGCCCACAGGAAACCCACAGCAAGGCTCGCGACGAGCAGGAGAGGGGCTGGGATTGCTGCCCCACTCCTATGCCGACTTGGCAAAGCCAACACGGTTGTAAGCCATGTCAAAGACGGTGTAATACTCCTTGAGGAAGACATCACCCAAAATCCAGAGTGGCTGCCCATTCTGAGAGGGCAGGTAGGTGACCTCGATGCCGACAGTACAGTACCCATTGCTCTGTAAGGGGAAATAATGGAGTCAGAGCCCCGGGAAGTGCTGGGACCCAGCAGCAGGGGCCTCTGCTTGTGCAGGGAGAGCATCACTCTTGGCTCAGAAACCCCTTCTCTGCTAGCCCTCAGCGTACAGCAGGGTGGGACCACTCGGGTTGTACATACATTGAGGACGTAGGCTGAGGGTTTCAGCGGGAACCACGCCCCGTTGATGATGAAGGTGATGGTGGGCAACCTGTGGCTCTTCTTGCAGTCCACTGCATACTGTGGAGAGAGGACGGGAGGTTACAATGAAGCAGCACAGGGAGCAGCAACCGAAAGACATAACGCTTCACAAGGCCGTGGCCATGCCAAACCACATCCCCCCTTTACACACATGCAGCTCCGTGCCCTACAGACACCACGTGAGTTTTGCAGGATCTGTTCAAACGCAGGGTTTGTGGCTCATTTGCACCCCCCACCCCACGTACCCCTCCCCTTACCCCGTAGCTCGTCTCCTCAGCGCCCACAGCCTGCAGGAAGCTGCTCAGGTACTGGGCGGGCACCGTCAGCAGGAACGTCCCCGTGTCCACGATGGCCTGGCAGCCCTGGCTGCACCAGCCCGTCACCGACTGCCCGATAGCAAACCTGGGTGCAGACAGGGGAGGACGGCACGCTCAGCCCCCACACGGCTGGGGCTGGGGGGCTGAGAGCTTCTGGGGCAGTGCTCAGCTGCTAGGCTGGGCTGGGTGATGCCCGTGGGGGATGGACGCCACTCACTCGTCAATCGCCACCTGCCAGTACAGCTCCTGGGTCACCGGTGCCCACACGATGTCCCCAGTGAACAGCCGAGGGTCCACTCCCCCAAGCACAAGCTCCCCCCCGTAGTTGTAGGTGGGCTTCCTGCAAGAACAGCACCGTTAGCACAGCAGAGACCCATCCAGGGCAACGTGCGTGGGCTGGCAAGGGGCAAATCTACAGGGATTCTACGTTGGCACAGTCAAAGGGATACTGGAGCAGGGGGGATGTGCAGGTGGACTGTACCGAGAAAAGTAGAAGCTGAAGATGGGCTGGTTGAGCTGGTTCTGCTGCAGCATGCCCTGCAGCGCCGTGGGTGTCCCACCGACTGCCAGCGAGGGGTAACCCATCCCCATGATCCCATCGAACTGGGCATAGTAGAAAGGCTGTGTGGGCTCATCCTGGCTCAGCCCAAACTCCTGGTTTGTGACCGTGATGGTCTGGAGCTGGAGGGGAAGGGAGCACCACATCAGCCTGTGCACTCGCGCAAATCCAGACAGTGCAGAGCCAGAGAGTACAAAGCAAAAGAGCTACAAGGTCATAACTGGTGAAAACATCCCTGGGCATCTGGCAAAACTAGCAGGAATCATGCTAAAACAAAGCAAAAACCCAGCTGGGTAACCAAAGGGAGAAATAATCTCTATGCTGTTTCTGCCCATCTCAGGACCTGGTCTGCACAAGTCCCACCGATACAAGAGCTGCCCTCACGCGACCCTTGGGCTCCGTCTGCCAGGGCTGCACCCACCCGCAGTGTGTCGTAGCCCAGCAGCACCGTCAGCGACCCGCTGCCGTAGGACAGGGTGAAGGTCTGCCCGTTGTTGACATAGGTGGAGGATGCACTGGGGTTGAACCTGGCGTGGTTTTCTGCGGGAGAGACGGGGTGGTAGAGCTCCTGGGGATGCTGTCACCACGGGGTTCTGGCAATGCTCTGCTGGGATAACGCCTTAAAGCAGCCTCCAGGGGGGAGCAGTCGGGCTGTTGGCTGCAGGGCAGGGGGCTGGCAGCCCAGTTTGGGCTGCATCCCACTTGAGGAATGCGGTGATCATCACTCCATCACCCCCAGCACGAGCAGCAGACCCTACGCTGCCCTGTGGCACATCTTCTGTGCTCCAAGGACATCTGCGATGGCCACAGAGATCTGTGCATCATCGTGAGCCACCCACACAAAGTGTGTTCCTCAGGAAGGCAGCAGTGATGATTTGGGGCCCCCATGATTCCCCCATGCTGTGCCTCAGGGGGGTGTCGAGGCACACGCATGGCACCCACCACAAGCCGGTGTCCAGCAGAGCATGGAGGGCACCCACAGGTTGGAGGAGCCGGTGTCGAAGAGCACCAGGAAGGTCTGCGGGGGGGTCCCGATGCTGATCTCCCCGAAGTAGGAGGACTGCAGACGAGAGGCAGGTTAACTCCCTGGCCCTGGGGACAGGACAGCTTCCAGCTCCCTGCCACGCGCCTGCTTTGCCAGGACACTGGGGAATCCCAGCTCGCTCTTCCAGGAACAAAGAAGGTGGGAAGGGACTGAGCGCTCAGCCTGATTCACTCCCAGTTGAAGCACTATTAAATATTTCTTTTGTTGCATATAGAAAACTACAGCTTCTCAGGCAGCTGAGCATGGGGGGAAACTTTTCTGAAGTCTAACACAGAAGCTTAAGAAAAGAGTGAGAAGAAGAACTCTCACACCCTTGGAGAGCAGATTGCTCCAACAGCTGGGAGGGGGGAGAGGAGCGGTGGGAGGGAACCCCTACTCACATCCAGGTGGGAGGCCATGGGCTCGTACACCACCCCGTTCCCATTGGACTGGTACTTCAGAGCTGGGTCGTGCTTAATTTTCTTCAGGTAGTCCTCCAGCACGCCTGTCTCGTTCATTTTCTCCCTTATTGACTTGCATTTCCTCAGCTTGATCCTGCACAGAGGGAGGGGAAGAAAAAAAGCACGCAAAAAAAGCAGAAAATCAGGCAATTTGGGCATTTTCAGCTGCCTTCTCCATTGGGCTCAGCTGAGCTCCGCCGTGCTGCATGCCCTCTGCACAGCCGCTGGCTGAGGTCCCCTCTGAGCCAGGGGCACAGCCCGGTGCTGGCGTGGCCACGGCGGCTCCTGGAGATGCACGTGGCCACATGCATGGAGAACCCCTTTTCCCTGGGTGGTGCCCAGGGCGCAGCTCATGTGGGTGAGGAATGATTTCTGCTGCTCATGCTCAGCCCGGCCCCGCTGCCCACCCACCTCACCACCCCCTCGGAGAGCTGCAGGCACAGCACAGCCAGGATGAGACACTTCATGGCGCAGCCCATTGCGCCGTGCACCCGGAGCCGAGCCAGGCTGAGCTGTGTGGGCACCCTGCCTTTATACCGGCACGCCGTGACCCCCTTATCGGCCGGCCTCTGTTTTCCATTACCACTGCGCATAACCCCAGCCTGAAGGGTTTCTTTGTCTTTTGGACCACGAGGAGCTTGAGAAGTTTTTGTTCTTCGTGGGGCACCCGGATGAGAACCGAGCAACTCACGCCTTCAGTGGCCAGATCAAAGCCCAGGAGCCCGATAAGCGGGCAGCCCTTATCACAGCAGGGAGAGGAGTTATCGGAATACCAGCACGCTGCCGCACTATCTGCACCCCAAAACAAAGGCGCTCACAGCTCATGGTGCGGGGTGGAAACTCGCTCCCGGCTGCAGGCAGACCCAGCCCCGCCACCAGGACGCTGGGGTGTGAAGGAGAAGCGGGTGCTGGGGCTGAGGTTATCGTTGCTGTGAGCCCACAGGGTTCTCCTGCCTCTTGCCTGGTGGCCTCCAGCACCCTTCTGCCTCCTGCTCAGCGCTTTTGGAAACCTGGCCAGAAGTGTGCAAAGCACGATGCTTTGCTCCCCTGTAGTGATAACAGAGTGATAACCAGGGATCACCAGATTGGGCATCCCGCAGATACATAACCACTCTGGAGCAGGGATAAGCCAATGTCATCTGGCACCCCCTGTGCTAAAACCCTCTCTGGGAGGAGCAGATTGCAGCTGAGCTCGAGGCCAAAAATTCCCATCCCTGCCTTGCTTCTGTGCCATGCCTGCAGACATGTCCGCAGCACTGGGACACCCCCAGGAGCCGCAGCAGAGCCAAGCCCTGCCCAGAAGCCATTCACAGAACACCTGGGGTCAGAAGGGACCCTGATGATCCCTCAGCTCCAAGCCCCAGTTCGTCCTGGCCCACCCCACAGCACCACGTTCCCCCCAGCCCCACTCAGCACAGCTCCCCATTATCCGCCATGAGCTCAGCATCGCTATTGCAGCGCTCATCACGTATCAGAGCTCTGCACATATTTTGCTCCCTCGGGAGCACCAGGAAGTGTGTGTCCTTTGCTGGATATTGAGTCCATTATAAAGCAATTATCTTGTTTGCTGGCAGGATTGATAGAAAGATAAACTTATTAAGATTGGATAAAAGGCAAATTCTGGCTGAAAGCAAAGAGCGGTTATCAAAACGTCAATATACGAAGTGTTATCTGAGGTCCCCACGGGGACTCAGCCTTGCCAGAAGACAAAGGAATAAGGTGCCCTCTACAGCACACACAAACATGCTACTTCTGTGTCTTTTGACCCCAAAAAGTTAGCGTTGTTTGCTAAGGCTCCCAGTCCAACAGGAATCAGGAGTCCCCGGAGTTCCAGCCTCTGCCATTGGAGACAGAGCATCCCCGTGCAGGAGCAGTGCTCACCCACGGTGCTGGGCATGGGCACCTGCCAGGGCCAAGCTCTGGGTATGTCCTCCTCCCAACAGACCAACCAGTTCAGAAAAAGCTCTCGGGAGAGCATTGCACCAGGCTGGAAATGGCTCTGAAGAAGTCCAGCCTCCCCCTGAACAAAGATATTGCAATCACCCTGGACTTCTTGGTCTGCTCTGGGCTCTGTCCTACCAATGGCAAAGAACCAAGTGACTGGTCCAAGCTCCAGGCAACTTGCCACCACAGCTCCTGGCCCTCTTGGACACGAGGTACTGCTATTAAACCCAGCACATGGGAGCACGTAACAAACACAGGAGTTGCCCCTACTCACTGCAGCCTGCTGCTCTCACATGTACCATGCCAGCTGAAACCTTCCCCGAAGGCACAGACCTCCATCTCCCAGGCAGGGGGCAAACCCTGCTCCCCACATCCCATAGGGATTGTGCTGGGACACGCGCAGCCAGAGAGCACAGGGACATCAGACCTACGGAGCAAGGAGAGGGGAGGAGCAAACAATAGGACATTTCAAGCCTGAGACGTTCCTTTGCCCAGCAACTGTCCACTTTCAAACAGTGCTGTAGCTACATAACACCCTTATGCTTGGTTTGATGCTGAGGATGCTGCTGCAGATGCCTGTTCGTAGCAGAAAGTCTGGCTGTGCCCTCTGTTTTTACCCCCTCACTTTTATTATGTTTTGAAGGGGGAATAGTTTCAGGTTTGGTTGGTTTAGTTTATACCAGAAGAAGGAACATGCACATTCTGAAATTAAGAAAATGCAAACAACATACTCCTCATCTCATTTTCATTGCCCTTTTACTTATTTTCAGCATGCTTTGGGAATAAACTCATCTTCAACACAAAGATCACAAGAGAAGGGATCCAGGCTTTGCAGGGAAGGAGACATCCCAGTGCGCGGAGCTGGGGCACAGGGGCCAGGGCTGCCTACACAGCGGTGGCAAAGCCCACTTGTTTGTTGCCCAGGTCATAGACGGAGTAGTAGGACCTCAGGAAGACGTCCCCAAGAATCCAGAGGGGCTGCCCATCCTGGGAAGGCAGGTAGGTGGACTCAATGCCAACGCTGCAATAGCCGCTGTTGCCCTGTTGGGAAGAAATAATCGTGTTGGAAGGCCCTGGTTGCACAGCTCCAAGCAGCACCCACCAGCCATCCCCAAGCATGGGCCAGCATGCCTGCTTCCCCCGGCTGCTCTCCCTTAGGTCCCTAAGGGACAAGGGCATGGGATGGGAGCGGGATGCTGTACCTGGAGCATGTAGGCGGAGGGAGGCAGTGGGAAGCTGGTGCCGCTGATGACGAAGGTGAAGGTGGGCATGTTCTCTATGTTGCTGCAGCTTGTCACATACTAGGGAAAGAGAAAGCCACTGCTGGTTTGTGCCTGGTGCCTTCAGTGCAGACACAGTTCAGTGCCTGCTGGGACGCTGCTGACCCACAAACCCACATTTTATGAGATCCATCATTTTCTCTGCAGAGATTAGAGCAAAATCTGGATTTCCAATGCTCCTCCAACCCAGCTGCTAAGTAGCAACTGCCTGCCTGTGACAGATGCCTCTCCTGTATCTATTCCTTCTTTTTCCCAGCCTGCTGTCCTCACCTGGCCATTGCTATCAGCCTGAGCTCCAATGTACTCCATCAGCCCAGAGAAGACCTGGTTGGGAACGGTGAGGAGGGAGGTTCCGGTATCGACGATTGCCTGGCAGCCCTGGCTGCACCAGCCGCTGCTCTGCTCACCAAGAACGAAGCTACAGGGTGAGGAAACAGGCAGCTTGAGAAAAGTGCTCCTTGCTGCTGCAGGAGGAATGCAGGATGAGGAATGCCTGAAGGCTATCTCCAAAATATGCATCACTAAAAGGGCGTTTTTCTACACAGCGGTAGAGCCAAGAACAGCCCCCAGAGCCCAGAATGCCCTTGAAGCCACCAGAGATGGCAGAAAGGTTCCTTTTGTGGCCAAGAATCTAAGAACAGCCTGAGCTGGAGCAAAGACAGAGAAAGCGACACGTTACTCTTCGATGGCAATCTGCCAGTAGGTGGCCTCGGTGACTGGTGTCCAGGTGATCTGCCCTGAATACAGGTTGGCGTCGACACCGCCCAAGACGAGCTCACTGCTTTGGCTGCCCTCCTGCCTGCGGGATGGAGGCACAAGTCACGTGCGGTTATCAGCAGAGATCAGCAGCCACCAGTACCAGCCTGGGTGCCAGTGAGTGGGAGGGGTGGGCAAACGAGAGAGCCAGGTTCTCATGAAGGTTACAACAAAAAAACGGAGTATTCCTGGGAAGCACAAAGGCAGCGCAAGGTGGAAGGAAAATCGGGAGCATCCCTACCCACTCAGGTAGAAGCTGAAGATGGGGGAGTCCAGCAGGCTCTCCTGCAGCATGTTCTGCATGACGGTGGTGGCCCCACCAGCAGAAATGGCAGGAAAGGCCAGCCCCAGGATGCCATCGAAGGGAGCGTACACGAAGTTGGTGCCAGGCTCTGTCTCGCTCAGGCCAAACTCCTGTTTGCTGACAGAGATGCCCTGGATCTGGGGACAGAGAGAAGAGAGACAGAGCACCCCTGAGGGTGCAGCATGGGGCAGTGGGACCCATGGGCTATGCAGTGGGCAGAGCCAACACAGGGTCTGTCCTCCTGCCACAGCTGCAAATCATGTGCAGCCATGCCAGAACAAGAGACTGTGTTAAAGCCAGAACCAGAGTTCCTCCTTTTCGCTCCCAAAACTCCAGCTCTCCAGAAGCCACCAGCCTGGGTTTTCCCAGGTGTGTCCCCTCTGTGTGCATTTCCTGCACTTTGGCCACAATAACTCCATGCAACGCTATAAGCTTGGGGCACAATGGCTTGAAGACTGTGAAGAGGAAAAGGACCTTGGGNGCCAGGGGAAATTTAGATAAGATATAAGGAAAAACTTTTTCTCTCAAAGAGTGGTCAGGCACTGGAATGGCTGCCTAGGGAGGTGTCCCTAGCGCTGTTCAAGCAGCGTCTGGATGAGGTGCTAAGGGACATGATTTAGTAGCTCAGTGGGTAGGGATGGTGATAGGAGGACGGTTGGACTAGATGATCTTGTAGGTCCTTTCCAACCTTGTGTTTCTATGATTCTATGATTTCGAGGGCGCAGAGCAAAGCCCTCGCTACCCCCAACACGGTACCACTCACTGTCACTGTGTCGAAGCCAAAGATGCCGGTGAGGCTGCCTGTGCCATACTGCAGCGAGAAGAACTCGTTCTGAGTTGAAAACGTGGAGGACTCAGTGGGGTTGAACTGGTTGTGGTTGGCTGGATTGGAAAAACAAAGCAGAAAAGTGACGCTTTCATCCAGGGGCACTCAACCAGAGGTGATTTTTGGGGCAAGCAACACAAAGCATCACTCAGCACATGCACATGGGCTGCTTCTGATAAAACGAACAGTAATTATTGCTAGCAATGAATACAGAAGCATGGAAAGAACCCCCTGAATGACCAGGACCTTCAGGTCGCCCACCCTCGTTGCACCCCTTGCCCAGCACTCACTGCAGGCCTGGCTTTTGCAGAGCGTGGAGGGCACCCACAGGTTGGAGGAGCCGGTGTCAAAGAGCACCAGGAAGGACTGCGGAGGGGTCCCGATGCTGATCTCCCCATAATAGGACATCTGGAGGAAAAGGGACACATCTGCTATCCCATGTAACAACAAACAGCACAAGGAGGTGCACACAATAAATCTCAGCCCATGCAGACACCGGTGTTACAGGGCTTTGGGTTCACAGGGCTGGAGGGTTTGCCAGATGAATGCTGTCCCTTGGTCATTGACACCATCTTCCTCCAGGTGCTCCATTTGAAGTAGCTGTGTACATTTTGCCTGGAGCACAGCATTGCTGCCTGCTCAGTTCTCCACCAGGCACAGCTCGCGTGCAGCTGTGTTTACAAGCTGCACAAGGCACATGGATCCTTCACACAGTGCTGCATAAGCTGGTTTCAGTGTATTTCCAAAACAGAACACAGCACACAGCTGAACAGCTCCATCGACATTAGCGTAAACATTCCTCTTTCTGCACAACCACGAGAACAGCTCCCGAAACAGACTGTTGGGATCGAGGTCTTACGTTTAACTTCCCAAACTTCTCTCTCTACTCCCATTCTGTTCCTCCCATCTCTTCCTTCCCTTGTTTTTACCAGCTAATGGATACTCACATCCATGCTGTTAGCCAGGGGTTCGTAGGCACTAGCGAAGTTGCTGAAGTATTTGTAGGCAGGGTCATAGTGGCGGTGCTTTGCCAGGTAGTCGTGGAGCACGCCCTTCTCCTTCATCACCTCTCGTATGGACTTGCCTGTCTTCAGAGGAATCCTGTGTGCAACGAGCAAAAGTCATCAGATCAGTGTGATAGGAAGTGAGTCTTCATTTCTCACCAAATCCCCTCATTTTTGCTCCTCTGTTCCTCTCTTCTCCATCTCTCCCCTGCCCAACACATCTCCTGCATGCAGATCTGCACAGGTGGGCACAGCGCTGGAGGGAAGTGGTCCATCAGCCATGGGCAGAGCCCTGTGCTTTGGATGCTGATCCCTTCAGCTAACACAAAATGAACTTAATATCACACCTACCTTGGCCATGACCTCCTTGGGATATAGCAAGCTGCACTGCAAAATGTGATTTTTTATTTTTTTTTATGTGAAACCCAACCCAGTATAACCATCTTCTAAAGAGTAATACCTACACTGGTCCAGGATAAAACCTAAGGCTCTCAAGACACATTTCACATCGCTGCCCCTCCCGACTTGCCACCCTCCTACGGCAGTGATCTTCTATGATCCTAAGAAACAACAAGAACTCGCACGTGGCTCCCCCGTGCTCACCTCAGCAGCCCCTCGGAGAGGTGCAGGCACAGCGCGGCGAGGATCAGCCCCTTCATGGTGAGCTTCTCTCGCTGGCAGTTCGAGCAGACCTGCAGAGCTCCGCACCGCACCCTTATATACCCCCCAGCGGCCTCTATCTGCCTCCATCAGTGCCACGCGTGCGTCCAAAGTTTATCAGCGCACCCCACGACCTGCATGAGATTTACCCACTGCGCTAAGGAATATCTCAAAAACTCAAATATCAATGGCAAATATCAGTCTATGTGCAAGCTATTCCTTGAAAGAAAAAAAACAGCTGATAAGGATGACTTCGTAAGAGTAATCCAAACCCGTTAGAGCCAAGTTCATTGCTAATCAACTTCTTTTTGATTTGATAGGGCTATCGAAGACTTCCTCGAAAGGGAAATGAAAAAGATTTCATTGTGTTTTCCAGGAATACGATGGAAAGAATAACACTGGTTATCAGCAGCTCTGTTATCTCCTGTTTCCATTCCACTTCTTACCTCTAGCATTTTAGAAAGTCCCAGAATGACCCTGGAGGAAAGAAACACAAGGACTTGAGTTGGGTTGGAGAAACACCACACACCAAGGCATGCTCACTTAGGAAGATGCAGATGGCCCTAAAAGGGCTGTTCCCAAATGCACTCCTGCTGGGGAGGAGTTTTCAGGAGGGACTTTTGTAAGCCAAGGGGTTAAAGGGTGCATGGTAAAAGGGTTAAAGGGTGCACAACAAGCTCACATTTGTGGTTTGTCCAAACTCCAGCACTCTGCCCGGAGCAATGGCAGAACCAATGGAACGGAGTCAACAGCATTCATACCCTAAAAGAGATCCCATGGAAGAGTCACTGGGTTGGAGCCTCAGCTACCTTGTCCCAACATCTCTGCACCAAGTTCAGTCTCTGTGTTAAACAGTGCAGAGCTGCCCTGCAAAGACACCCCCATGGCCACCAGGAAAGGCATCTATGCGTCTGTCTGTGCACATCTTTCTCTTTTTCAAACCTACCATTTTTTTTCCCACTTTTTCCCATTAGTAGAATCATAGCATGGTTTAGGTTGGGAGGGACCTTAGAGGTCACCTTGTTCCAACTCCCCTGCTATGGGCAAGGACATCTCCCACTAGACCAGGTTGCCCAAAGCCCCACAGACATCCTGAATTGCTTCCTTTCTGGTTTCCTCTCCAAGAGAACATTTTTCAGACTGTCACTGTAAGCAGCCAGGAACAGCTCCACCTGGAAAGCACGTTTACCTCTGCCTGCCTCAGAGGTGCTAAGGGAGAAGGAACACGGTCACACGGAGCTTCTGCACCATCCGCCCTCTCCTCCTCAGCAGTTCAGCTTGGGAACACACTCCATGGCAAACATCGCACGTTCTGGCTTATTATCAGAAGTACAAAATATCTCTTAACTCAAATGTAATCTTATCATCAAGGTCTGGCACCAACTGTTCACCCCTTGGCCAAAACAAGAGGAACAGGAGGGATGTGATTGAGTGGGGACAAAAGTGACAAATTTTCCACACGGACCAAACTGTTTTTTTTTAATGGAACCTGCATCTCACCTTCAGAGCCTGTAAGGACAGGACAGGTGCCTGCCTGTGTCTGGCTATGATGCAGGCACACAACTTATTGCCACCTGTAAAAAATCATTCTAGTGATGAGGTTGGCTGATGATGGCTTACCAGGGCAGATGTAATTACTCAGAATTACTCAGAGGTAATTTCCCTCTTAGAACTGTGATCAAGATAACAGTAGCCACTTTTTGCTCCTTTTTTCTCAAAGACCAAGCTCCCGAAATAAAGTCAGGTTCTGCTTTGCTTTAAAAACATTCTAACACCTAGATCTAGCTGCAAAAAGCAGAAGTGAGAGCCCTGAAAGCTCAGAAAGTATAATTTGGGCGGAAAAGTCCCAGCCTTTTAAAATTAGAGTTCATAATACTTAATGTTGGTGGGTATATTTTATTTTTATCTTTGTGTTTTTTGAAAGAGAGACGAAGGAGTGCGGCACAATTCAGACCAGCTGGCTGTGGCAGTGCACAACGTGGGTTGCTAGAGGTTATGCACAGCTCCCACCTACCCTGACCCACTTCACAGCTGTAGGATGTCCAGACCCCAACTGTTCCCACAACTGTGGGAACTGCAGGACATGGGATGGTTTTACAGAGAGACCAAGAACCCAAGGCAGGGGAGGTTCACACCATCATGTGCCCCGAGCGTTGAATTTTAAATAAAAAGCAAAGTTCACTTTGAAATGCGACAAATCTCTCCTTACAGCACGCACAAAAGACACAACCACTGTATGACCATACTCCATTTATTCAGTATACATTTGTAGTGCACATTAACGTCAGACATGAGCACTCCTCAGGCCACAGCACTGCTACAGGTCTTTGCCTTTAAGGTTACACCTGGATGAAATACAGAGACTGAATGGATATCCATAGAAAGAACCTGAAGAAGCAAGGTCACAGCGAGATCGCCCTCAGAGCCCCGCAGCACCTCTGTGTTTGTGCCACATCAGAAATGCTCAGAACCGAGACAGCCGCACACGGGACAGCAAGGGATCACACGGAGAAGAGCTCCAGATAACACAGATGCATCTGGGCCTTTCAACTTGAAAATCACATTCACTTACGGAAGAAAAACAAATTAGTTCCCTTCGTTAGAAGCAGCTTTTTCTGTACCCTGCTCTGTAATTGCCAACTTCAAAGCGCTCGGGATTTCCCCGAACACGTTCACCTTTGGTCCTGTTTGGGAACAGGAACCTAAACCTGTTCTGCTGCCTGTGCACAGCACTGCGAGGAGCCATGCGGGGGGAAAGGAAACTTCAGCCTCAGAAGCTGAATTTGCACAAGTAGGCAACGCGTTCATTAACAACCGCTCGTTAATGACACTTCACAGTCAATATGTGACCCAAGAGGGCCGAGCTGCATAACATGGAAGGACAGACGTTGGGAGAAAATGGCAAAGAGACCGTACAGACACAGTGCCGAGAGCAGAGAGCTCTCAATCCTGCCTCAACAGCATCACACCAAGGGGGTTGGGGCCATTTTCCCCATTACGCCACAGTGACACTGCCTCACAGGGAAAGGCCACGCTGCCCACAGCCCTTGGCAGAGCTCAGAGCTGGGAGCTGTGCTGGGCCAGGCAGGGCTCTGGGGATCAGAGGTATTTGCTCAGAAACACAGCGGGAGCTGAAGCTGGGCTCCCCGTTAACAGCACGGCTTAGGCAACACCAGGGACACACAGTGCCTCAGTAATGTGAGACACACAAAGCTCTCTGCAGAAATGTTGATCCTTCCATCCTCAGGAGCCAGCCTCTCCTTTGCTGCACTCTCTCTGTAAGGCAGGAGCAGCTCCCAAATAAGCAAACTCCTTCCCCAGGGGGAAAAGCAGGCACGTTGAATGGGTTAAAATTAAAAAACAAAATGGAAAGCCCTCCCAGAAGAAAAGACAACTGAGAGCCGTGAAAAGCTGCACTCCTACCAACAGAGATTTGGGAAAGGGAAGGGTAATAAAAACTCTTTATGCAGACACCAGGGAAGAAGTATCAGGGGAGAAAGTCTGGTTGATGAACTCAAAACCACCACTTAGAAAGGTTAAGGCAGTGAAACTCTCTGCACAGCACACATCTGCCTGCTGAGCTGTCCCCGGAACTGCAGACCCATGCCAGAGGGCAGGAGGGCAGCAGCCCCAGCACAGCAGCTGGGCTCGCGCTGCCTCTCTCCATCACCCCAGCGAGCTCCATCCCACTGCCAAACCTTCTCCTGGGAAGTCTCAGCAATAGCACAGCTGCCTGAACACAGCTCCCCTTGCCAAGTTCACAGACAGAACAGCTCAGCACAAGGGGCAATTCTCGAGTAAAGCACCAAGAACCAGGCTGGGAAGCAGAGATCTCAGGGCTGCGCTTGGCTCCAGGGACCGGCTCAAGGTTTCACGCACGCTCGCTCTTTTGTTTCCTCTACATCAGCTGTGAGGCACAGAACCCTGGGCAGTCCCTCAGCCCCCCAACCAGATTTGTGGATGTAAGCACAAAGGGGGAGGCATCCTGCTCTGGCCACCTTCACCGTGAGGGATGCGCCCCGGCTGGTACATGGGATACCATGTACTCCTTGGCTCTCCCTAGTTCAGTTTTCCATCCAAGGAAGCATGCACACGCTCATCAGTATGTGTTCATTGGGGAAGCCCAGCCAACTTGTGTGTAACCCTTAAAGCAAGATGTGCAAGACCCATCTTTGCAAAGCGCCACAGAGGTACAACGTATTTCATAAATTGCAGAAAACGGTGAGATGGAAAGAGCTATCAGGATCTCTGCTGCCCGTTACCCAAATCAAAGAACTGAAATAAAGAAATAGAACTAACCCGAACACCCCAACCTTTCAACCTCGCACCATTTCTCCTCCTGCAGCTGTTACAGGTCTGACCACTAGAGGAAGCTGTGACACTGAGAGCATCACGCAGCCTGAGATACTGGGGAGAAACCCAGACCGGTGACATTTCTGTTCCCAGCAGTCCAAGAACTACTGCCTCAGTGTTCAACAACTCCGGTCTGTTCTTCACTTTCATACCACCTGCGAAACTGAGGGTTAACAAGTTATGAGAGGGTCCTGTTTATTTAATGAGGACATTGCTCTTGAAGTTTTTCACAAAAGCAAAAAAAAAAAAAAACAAACATGAGAAAACCATTTGCACGTGAACTGACGCCTGCAGCTCCCTAACTCCTGGCCGTAGCACAGAGCACAGGTGAGCACAGCAGCCACCAGATGCACTGAGGACAGCAGGTGCAGAAGCAACCAACATCAGCTCTTCCTGAAAAATGAGAAAATGCAGCTCTTTTTCTCCATCTTTCAATAGGCGTAGCTATAAGAGGGATGCTGTAAGGTCTGTGCTATGCACGCATGGCCCTTGCACTGTGCTCTCTGTGCCACTACTGCTTTTGACGTCCCTGGGAGGGAAGAGGGCTTTGGGTTCGGGGGAGGAGGGAAGGGAGACAAGCCAGGCAACACGGCTTGGCTGGAAGACGCGAGTCAGCAGCTCCAATGGCTAAGGCCACCTTTCCCAAATCCAAAGCTGGTTTGGAGCCACCTGAATGACAGTCCAGCCCTGCTGAGGATCCACTGGCACTGAAGCCATGCCTTTCCCAATCCCTGCACACACATTCCACCCCTCAGAGACACACGGCCAGGGCAGCGGCAACACGGCCACAGGGAGCAGGGGGTGACAGCAAGGGGTGACACCAAGCCTGACCTGCTTCTCCCAACACACGTGAGCTGTGCCTTGGAGCGCACATCTTGGAGCCAAACCGCGTGTCCCCCGCTTGCGCCCAACCTGCAGACCTGGCCCTGTCATCATGCTCCATGTAAATGGAAAACATTTCATCCTTTTTCATCTTTCTAGAGGAAAGAGGGGACTAAGTGCTTTGCATATGATTTCTCACTGGGCAGTGACGCTGGAAAGGCAGGTTCCTAGGACAGCTCCCAGGGCTCCCTTCCGACGCCGGAGTTGCTAGAGCAGTCCCAGGGGGTGACACTTCCAGGTTAGAAACTCTGTATTTAAATAGTTTTGTTAAAGCCTAATGCAGTTAGCTTTTTCTATATATTTCTTCTCTCACTTTTCTAAATGTAAGTTAGGTAGATTTAGGAGGATACATCACTTGACTTTATTTGAAGGAAAAAACGCATTTGGCACATATAAAAATATATTACTTGTGTTTCCTTTCAGTTATAAATCACACAAGGGTTGGGGTGGAGGAAAGAATGGATGACAAGAACAAGAACTTTCCAAAAAAGGAAAAATCAGTGAATTTGAGCACATGGAGCACTTCGAATTTATAGCACAATAAACAGCAAGTCAAGGAACCTGTGCTCGCAGAGACAGGCACGGCATTACTCAACTTCTGTCACTTTTCTGGACGGCGTGGCACATGCCCTGCTCCCAGAAGCGTCACACTTCAATATGACACTACAGCATCACTAACAAAAACTGCAGAAATAGGGAAATCAGGCCTGTGGGCCTCAGAAGCAGCTTACGACCGGGCGATGGGGTTCTCTCCTCTTGCACACCAGAGGCTCACTGACTTCCAAACTGGAAAACATTAGGAACAAGGAGGACACAGCAAGGTTTCTGCTGGTGGTGAGACAACCTGCAGAGTGCTGGGTTGCTCAGCTCGCATCCCAGGGCGGAAGGTGAACACAGCGAGCAGAAAGGTGGGGCTCCAAAGCAACCCAGAGTGCTCCTGTCCCACAGAAACAGCTCAGAGTGGCAAAGAGTAACCCAGGGGGGGATCAAGCTGCAGTGTGTCACCACAAAGAGGGGTGAAGCACATCCTGCACCAGCAGAAACCCCACACAGGACCTCACATGGAGGTCTGACAGCTCAGTTTCAGCTCAGCCCCAGCATCAGAAAATTCCACATCAAAGGCCACAAATTTACCAAAATTTAGCCCTTCCCAAGTCTGTAGCTGTAGGAAACAAACGACACATTCACTCAAAACAGGTTCAAAAATTTCTCATGGACCCAGCCAGGAACGTGGGTGCAGGCAACGACTTTGATACCCCTCCAGCCCTGCTGCCCTGCAGCTCTGCTGCGCTCCCATGTCGCCTCCCACCCATCCACCCTGAAACAGAGAATCCCAGCTAAAAAACACTGATTCACAGCTGCTCCCTTCCCCAGCTGCAGCTCAAAGCCACCAGCTCTCTGCAGACACCCCAGACAGGGGATGCAACAAGGTGAAGCCACGCTTTACGTTGGCACCAGTTCTGGCAATTACCCCTGGGAAACAAAACAATAAATAAATAAGTAAATGAATAAATAAATCAACAACACTTCTGGACAGCCTCTCAAAAGAATTCTTAAAAATCAAATCAGGGTACAGTACAATTGAAGGCTGCTGTACCCAACCCACACTCCCACGTTTGCAGTCTCCCCTTCCTCTTTTTAAGCAAGGTATCTTCAGGAAATGAGGTTTCTGTGATCACAGTGTTTGTGTCCATGGCTGTCTGTCCTCTTCTACCAATTGCCAGAGATGCCCAATTTAAATCAAATCTGAGAAAGGGACAGAAGTAGCAGAAGCTTCTATGAGCTTCAAGAAAACAGTGCAGAGGGAAAAAAGAGCAAGCTGAGGAGGAAAAGACTGCAGCATGAGTTCCCACATCATGCGGGACCAGAGAAATGACACGGAAAAAACCCCGTTTTTTCAAAAAAAAAGACGCTGGGGAGAGCTGCCTGCAGAGCTCACTGCCCCGGAGCCCCACAAAGGCATCGGAATCCACGGGAGATGGCTGGACTGGCTGTGAGCTCCCACAGCACCTCGCTGCTGGAAACACTGCCCCTCCAGGCCCTGCCCCAGCAGCCAGGCTGCTGGCATCGCTCCCTGAGCTGCCAGGAAACCAGGAGATAACCCTGCTGCTGCGGGCACCCGCTGCCCCGCTTGCCAGACAGAAAATGTAACCTCCAACCAGCACCTAACACATCCCGTAAGGCTTTATAAAACAAACTGCACAGGAGATGGAGAGGGGCAGACAGACAGACGGACTAGCCTGAGCAGCAGCTGTAGGAGCCACCCCGTAACACCAGGGAATGGGTAAACAGGGAAGCAGAAGGCAATGGCGAATGGAAGCCACGGCGGGCAATATGCTGAAGGGCAGGCACTGCAGCCACAACACAGTGCTCGCGCTGGGCAGTCCCTCACAGAGGCAGGTCGGTGCTGTTGTGCCGAGTTTTCCGCGAGGTCCCATCATCCCTGGGCAGGGCCCTTTGCAAACTGGACATGGCTGCTGTCTTTTTGAGGTCAATAACCGCGTAGGAGTCCACCCGGTGGGCTTCGTGGGAGGCAGGGGGGCGGGCGCGAGGGGCTGGTGGGTTCTGATGCCCCTTGCACGGCTCAGCCTCCAGCTCCACCTGGATGTAGTTGAGCTGCCGCGGCGGCTCCAGCCAGGGCCGAGGGAAGTCAAAGCTGAAGACGCTGGGCACGCAGCCACAGCGGGGCTTGGGCAGGAAGGTGCTGCGGCGCAGGCTGCCGCCCCCGTGCAGCACGGTGCCCTCTGAGTTCATGTAGTTCTGCAGGGGGTCCTCTTCTCCAGCCTCGGGGTAGCCGTTGGGAGAAGATGTCAGCAAGTCCCCAGCACCCTCCTCATCCTGCTGGAGCGGCTGGCACTCCCACACTGGGGGCAACGACGGCAAGTTCTCGTAGTGCAGCAGAGCTGCCCTTCGATGCGAGCAGCTGGACGAGCCCTTGTCCTCCTGGGGGAGCTTGGAGCTCCCACCTTGACACAGGGATGAGCTGCCCGCGGGCAGCAAGCCGTTGACATTCTCATAGACACACTGGGAAGAAGGGCACTTGTCTCTGCACTCGTTGTTGTTGTTGGGAGTGCAGAAGTGCGTCCTGCAGTCCCGGTGCTGCCGACAGATGCGCCTGTAGTGGGGTGCGGGACCCAGCACAAACTTAACCTCCCCTGGCTGCAGGAAGACCTGGGGATTGCGGTCTTCGAGGGAGCAGCTGCAGTTCCTATGGGGGAAAGGAGGGTGGACTTCAGGCAAGGAGTGCATACAGTGTCGGCCCCTCAGCTCCTGATCACCATTGGCTGTGTTCACGTAGGTGTGGGACTGCAAGGAGAGAAGCAGAGAGACAGTGAAAGGAGAAGCAGCAGGAGCAAAGCAGCTGTCAGCAGCTGAGAAGCCAACAGGAAAGACTGATGAAGTTAGAGATGAAAGAATTTCAGCAGTTGAAAAGATTTTTGGGAAGCAAAATACAAAAGCCATTTCTGGATTTGTGGGCTGATGGAGACGAAAAAAAGAGTCCAACTGCAGAAGATACAAATAATCTATTTCACATTCAATGCATATGACAAAGAACAAAAAGCAAAGCCACCTGCAAAGTATTTTCTTGAGCTCCTTCTACTTGATTTATTGCAGCACTCACACCCACATAGGCTTGTCTGACAAAGGGTGAGATAAAATGGATTACGTATGGAAAATCTCAAATTCTAAAACCGAGAACAAAGAGCTGAACATCAAAAATAAAAGGACTCTGAACTTGCCTACACATCTGCACATCAGATCAGGGGATGCAGTAATAGCTGAGTTATAACGCAATATGACAGGCTCACAAGCTCACTGCTGTCAAAGAAACGTCAAGTGAATACCACAAGATCACAGAATGACAGAGTGGTTGGGTAGAAAGGGACATTAAAGATCATCTAGTTCCAACCCTCTGCCCTGGGCAGGGTTGCCACCCACTAAACCAGGCTGCCCAGGGCCCATCCAGCCTGGTCCTAAGCACCTCCAGGGACGGGGCACCCACAGCCCTCCAGGCCCCGTGCCAGGACCTCACCACTCTCTGAGTGAAAAATTTCCCACTAACATCTAATCTGAATCTTCCCTCTTCTAGCTTAAAACTGTTCCCCCTTGTCCTATCATTATCAGACCATGTAAAAAGCTGCTCTCTCTCCTGTTTGTAAGCTCCCTTTAGGCACTGGAAGACCGCAATGATGTCTCCCCAGAGCCTTTTCTTCTCCAAGCTGAACAAGCCCAGCTCGCTCAGACTGTCTTTGTAGGAGAGGTGCTGCAGTCCTCTGAAAAATCTTTGCAGCCCTCCTCCAACAGCTCTGTATCTCCCTTGTGCTGGAGGCCCCAGGCCTGGACACAGTACTGCAGATGGGGCCTCACAAGGGCAGAGCAGAGGGGGACAATCCCCTCCCTGTCCCCCTGTTCCCTCTCTGTTGATGCAGCCCAGGACACTGTTGGCCTTCCGGGCTGCAGCGCACACTGCTGCCTCATGTGCAGCTTTTCTCTACCAGGACCCCCAAGCCCTTCTCTGCGGGGCTGCTCTTGATGACTTCTTCTGTCAGTCTGCACTCATATCTGGGATTGCCCTGATCCAACATCTTGCACTTGGCCATGTTGAACCTCATGAGGTTCATCTGAGCCCACTTCTCCAGTCTCTCCAAGTCCCTCTGCATGGCATCCCTGCCTTCTGTCATATCAGCTGCACCATTCTGAGACCAAGGAAACCAAGACAGTCCACCTCAATAGACTGCCTGTTTTAGGGAAGCATCAGAGCAGAATTCTCCAAGATCAAAATGAAGCAAGAGAGAGGAAGCGTGGCAAAAGTACAAGGACAGCTAGCGAATCAAGCTCGTTGTTCACTGCTCGCAAACAGCAGAACTTAAGACATTCATATTTACCTGCTCGTCAGGCCCAATAAGGGCATGAGTGGAGTCATCACCCACAGAGGAATGCCTCAGGCTGCTCATGGAGGGGTGACAGGCAGCCGAGTATAATAGGGTTTCTCCAGGGAAGCTGTGAAAACCGTTGGGAAATCCTGGGACAGTGTACCCCAGACCTGGGAGAGAATTACGACAGAGAAGAATTAGAGCATTAGTTTGGTACAAAAAACAGCTGCTTTTTCACAGTGAGCTGGTCTCTTAGCTGCACCCTGAAAGTCAGAATCAGCTTGTCTAGAGAAGATTCCTATTGTGAAGTACCTTATATAAATACAAGGCCCTCCTGTTTAAATTTATTTAAGTGACCGCTAATGGAGGCAGGAATTGAGCAAACCTGAATTCTTCCCAACATGGTTTCCTCTGGGAACCACCTGATCCTTGTAGGTGCTACTTAAAAAGGCCATTTGGCAGAGGTCCAGCTGAAAATCGACTGAAGGGTGACAGCCTGGTTGACTATTGAAGGGTTTTTTTGTTGCTGTTTCCCTGGAAACAAAATACCACATTGCAGACAAGTGGGGCCTTAAAATAAACATGCTGCATGGGGCACACATGGACAGAAGGATACAGGTCAGCAGCAAGGCAGCGCTTGGGAGGTATCCATGGCCTGCAAAGGGCAGTTTCACACAAGCAATTGCAGGCATTGCCCACGTCTCTGCGTTTGCCCACTTCCCCCATGGGCTGAGGGAGCCTTACTGCTGGGTGCCTGGGGGGTCCGGGAGTGCTCCCGCTCCATGGGGTGACTGTTCCTGGTGATGACAACAGGCTCTTCCACAACATTGATGCTGTTACACTGCATCAGGTCCTGGAGCAGATTAAAGATCTCCTCTGCTCTGGAACACTTGAAGGCAAAAATCCCTGCGGAGTAATGAGGAGGAGGGTCAGAAAAGAGAGAAAGCAATTCTTGCTTTAACAAGAAGATATGCAATTCTGGGCTCTAAATGAACTGGCAATTTTGATTTCTTTTATTGTGTTTAGCATAATCAGCCCCTGAAACTCACAGCCACATGAGAACAACTAACATCTAAGCACGTTATTGCATCAACACCATCATACAATGCCAGGACTGCCAGCTGGCCAAACAGTGCATTAGCATTGAAACAGCGAGCACACTCAGTGCTAGACGAGCAGAGGTGTGAAAGATACACGCTAACCAGCTTTGTTTCGTCTCTAATCTTCTATTTTAACTCACTTAGCACGCCACTCAATTCTCACAGCCAGGGGAAAGTCTTTCCAGTGACTTGCTGAAGCTGAACTGGGCCCTCTTGGGTTTGTATGTGAGGGAGGAACAGAAGTGTCCTATTTCAAAAACGCATCAAATTAAGCAGTGTCTCCCCAAAACGAGCAGCCCAAAGCAAAGCTGGTGTGTGCAGAGCCAGCCAATCCCAACCTGGCACACACACACACACACAAAAACCATAGCAACAAGGATGGCATGGCAACAACAGCTACCCCAAAGAATAATGTTTGAAACATTCTGGCCAAAAAATAGCTGTATCTGCCTTATATAAGAGGGAGAGTAGCATCAGGAAGGAAACTTCCAAATAAAATTAACTGAGCAGAAGAAAATCCCACAAGGCAGGGAGAAAACTCATAACAACAGCGTCACCCCTTTCATTTCTGCATTAAAACTGATGAGCATGTGACTGTAAAACACGCTCTAACACATGAGGAGCAAACAGTTCTGCTTGGTCACCACTATCTGGGTCTTAATAAAAACAAAACACAGCAGAATTCTAATGCCTAACCTTGCAAAAGGCAAAACAGACAACCAAAGATAAGCAATTCCCACTGCTGGCACACAATTCCAGGAGAGGGAAACCCCACTCAGATCAATATTAAAAAGGACCATACGGCACTACAGATCTGTGCAGTGCTTTATGCAGACACTGAACAGTCACGCAGAGTGCTTGTGGTTATGAAGCACTCTACAAACACATCAACAGAACGAGGAAACAAACTCCCCCTGCCTCCACTCCTGAGATGCACGTGCCAAGAAAACGCTCAGCTCTTTAAAAGCAAGAGAGACAGACTGGGAGAGGAGCTAACAGGCACCACAGTAAAAGCGGAGTCTGCTCCCAGCACTGCTGATGACTTGGCACACGCTCCTGGGTGACTCACTTCCCTTTTTCTATGCACAGCATCCTCGTGCATAAAATCAGTAAAACGTAAAACTCCTTTTCCTTTACGTTACAAAGTGCTGCCAGCCACAAAACAGAAAGCATTAAGCAGAAATAACACTAACCAAGGCAAAGAGAATGCACTGTGAAAACAAGATGTGTTTTCACAACTACTGCTACTGATGTGAATTTCAGAGCTCCGTGAAATTATCAAATCCTAAGAGGGACCTGGAAAAAGGTGCAGCTGATGTCCTTTCACTTTATTCCCAGAGTTAAAAGATGTTTAACAAAGCCTTGGTCTCAGAAAAAGCACTTCCTAGCACCTAATTAAATGTGATGCATGGCTGTGGTAGGAGATTGCTCAACGTCTGTTACCAAGCACGGACCTTGCTGTACCTAACATTCTCTCTGACACAAATACATTCCATTCAACGCAAACTTTGGCTCAAGCCTAGTTCACCAATTACCTCATAAGTGCCAACACAAGAGTAAAATGAGATTTATGCTCATGTTCTGAGCCACACTATTGCTCTTGTTTTAATGGAGAGTATCAGCTGTATGTGCATGCACACCGGTATTCTGGGGGTGACAGAGGCTGCAGAAGCACCTGGAGATTCATTAGATGCAGGAATTTGGGAAGACACAAGCACCAGCTCACTCTGGCTGCCTGGAAGCAGAAACCTCAGAGCTACTTTCCCACGAAAACAGCACTCACCCTGCCCCGTCTGGCAGCGACGGCCGCTCTCAAAGGAGAAGAGGTTGGAGTCGTAGCCGTAGCGGCGCAGGCAGAGGTAGGGCCACCGGACTGCATCCCGCTTGTGAGTGTGCAGGATGAGCTCCGTCTGGGTCAGCTCCATGATCCCAGATCCCAGCTCGTTTCCTTCATCATCCACATTCGTTACCTGCAGAAGCCACGCAGCTGACACCAGGAAACTGAGTGCAATCATTAAAAAAAAAAAAAGGCCCACCCACGAAGATGCTGCAATTCCCATGGATTCCCCCTTCTTTTGCTGAGATGCCTTTTTCTCAGCTCAGAGCATGAATTCATTGCTGGAAGAAGGTGCCAAGCCAGCAGTCCTGGAGACTGTGTGCTTGGCAGTTCAGCTGATGCGTCTCAGCACAGACACTGGAACACAGCCCTGAGCAATAAAAGGTTTCTCTCCAGTTCTCCATTTCCTTGCTCAGGCTGAATCTCAGTGAAGGGGAAACTTCTGCAAATACAAAAATATCTGCAGCAGAGGGTACTTAATAAAAGAAAAAAAAAATCAGCAACATATCTGCAAATCCTGTTGAGTGAAAGACTTTTCTGAAAGAGCAGTTTCTCTTTGCTTTCATGCCCGGAGTCCAACCAATGCCGGGCTCTGCTAACAGTCAGATTCTGTAATGGGGACAGATGTCCAACACTTACCTTGAATTTGGTAGGGTGGTTGTCTGGAATGCTGTCTCTACACAGACAACTGCAGCAGCTCCCCATGACGTCAGCACGAGAGGTAATCCCTTCAAACAGAGAACAATCACATTTCCCAACCACCTCCTCCTACCCCCTCCCAACACACAGCATTCCCAGTCTGCACCCCCCCCGGTCCCCCTGCACATGGCTCAGTGTGCTGGGAACTCAAAGGCTTTCACTTTGAGAGCTTTTCAACGTGTTCCTCGACCAATGGATGCTGTGCAATATAAGCTTAATTAAAAATAACAGCTTCTTACCATTAGGCAACTGTTGGGGTTTTTTGAAGGGCGAGAAAATCCTTCTATCTCCTGTGGGACTTCATGGTAAACAGGTGTCAGAGTCACCTAGGACACAAGGGAAACTGCCCCATCTTCCACCTGGCAAAAAAATGACAATTAAAGAGATCAGTAAAACAGAGAATAGTAACGAGCATGTGAGGAAGGGAGGGTGCTACTGGATTTCTCCTCAAACATCACAGGAAGGAAGGCACACTTTCTTCAAAATTAACTACCTGCACTTAAATGAATATAGAGAATAATTCTGCTCCTAAAACGCACAGCACACTTCAAACAGACATCAGATATTCAGACACACGCCTTGTACAGACAAGGCAAATTATCCTTCCTTGCCCTTTGTTGCCATTCGCTAGCAAACGTACGGCATCGAGAACTCAGTGCATGCACTGGAGACGAAAACACCTGCATCCTAGCGGGCAGCAACCAGCAAGTACTGTCAAAGATGTCATTTCTGAAAAACATACAGCCAGAAAACCTAAAAATAAGACATACTCGACTTCTCTTAGGGATCCTACCCAGGAGCAAGGCGTGTCGGAGCTGCCACGGGACAATTAAAACGCAGCAGCAAGGCTGAGTGGCACAGAGCAGTGAGGATGTGAGGGACTGTACACATCTGCTGCTTGGGAGTGTGAAGGTATCTTCATGCCATGGAGGTCCAAGGGGTCAGGGAACAGCCAGCCTTAAAAACAGCTGAACACAACAGCTGTTCTACTGTGGGCTACGAAGAGGAACAAATGACAGAAAACACAAAAATTCAGCCATCTGCTAACAGTAAACATCAAGTGTGCAGGAGTCGCCCAGCAGTGACAAAACACGGCGCCTCTGACGCAGCCTTAGCAGATCCCCATCCACCCCATCGCACTGGATTCAGCAGCAGATAACACCGAAGGATGCCACACGTCAGCAACAGCAGCCGTGGTGCAGCCGTTCAAGGCGTGAGAGAACACAGCCACACGGCACCCAGCCTGGCAGCACGGCAGTAAATAAAACAACTGCTGGAAATCTCTCACTCTGGCACATCAGAACCCGCCCCCAATCACACAGTGCATGCCAGGGCCGCATCCCTGCTTGAAACTGAGCTGTTCCGCTGCCCCGGGCACCTCCCCATGTCGCAGTGGTGCTGGAGGGGCAGGGACAAGCTGGCTCCAGACTGGCAGAGGTGTTCCATTCGGTTTCTACACCAAACCACAACCCGCTGACCTTTCTCTGCATCACCCTGCCATAGATCCAGCTCTGCAAGGACTTCCTGCTGCATCCCAATCCTGCAAAGTCCTCCAGCAGAGGAAGGCCTGCCGTGGAGCAAGTGGGAGCTGGGGCACAGCGAGCACAGCGCAGCCGCACTCCTGGCTCAGCCGCCCCAGCCCACCTTGGTGTTTTCGTGGCCTCAGCGTGGATTTATTCCCAGCTGCCTCCAGGATGCAATGGACAGCTCCTCGCTGCCTCTCCTAACCTGGGCCCTGCTCCTCCATCCTCTGTGTCTCCCCACTCCCATCCCATTCATCCCTCAGAAGAAGAAAAATCTCACAGAAAACACATTATCTTTTGCCCTGTCTTCTCCACCCCCCTCTCCCTCTGGCGCCCATTCCCAACCTCTCTGCCCTGCTGGGGGTGGGAGACGCAGTGCCACCGCCGTCCCGAAAAGTTTCCATGGTCAGAATTGAAGAAATGAGAAAAAGCACCGCAAGAGCCCCCCCGGAGCTCCCGTGCCCACCGGGGCAACCCTCCCACCTGGCCATGCAGGAGGGGAATCTGGCCGGACCCCCCGGGGTCTGTACAAGGCCACCCTGCCTGGGGCACTGTGCAAACCCACCTGGAACACAGCATGGGACAGGAGGGGGCTGCGAGCCCGGGGGGGGCAGAAGGAAGGGGTGCAAGGGGGGGGTGATGGGG
>WBMW01003501.1:14067-67575 GCA_013396635.1 Penelope pileata | reverse complement strand
CGTGCCCTTGGGGCATCGCCCTCCTCCTGTGCCCGGTATAGGTGGGAGTGGGTGGCGTTGGGTCAGCAGTGCTGCACAGGGGGTGGTAGAGCCCAAGTGGCACAGAGATGCGTTGGGGTGAGATCCATTTGCTGCAGTGTGGTGAGGGGGCTCAGGTCATCCCCAGAATGCGCCTGCGAGCACATCGCAGCAGTTAATGGGTTACTGCCTGGGTTACAGCACTGCCCCTGCCAGCCAACGAGCTGCTGCTGGCTGCCATCCCCTCCCGACACTTGGGTGGCAGAGCAGGATGCTGAGAGGCCCCCAGTGGTGCCCCAGCAGCGTGTGGCTCAACCGCATGCTGGCCGCATCCCCGCATCACTGGCCCCGGAGGTGCTACTGAGCGTCGCTCTGCAAGGCGCGGGCGTGCTGCAGGATGGGCTGCTCTGGCTCACCCTGCCAGATCTCAGCTTATCTCCCCCCCGGAGAGATGCATCTTTATGGCTCTGCAGCATTGTTTCCATGTACATTTGTTGCAGCTGTGTTGACGGGAGCTGAAGTGCAAACAGGTTACCCTGTGGGTGTACACACAGGGCCCCGAAAGCTGGCGGTGTTTTGGGGCGTTTGAAAGGGATCTGGTTCTTTTGGTGATGGCCAGCAGTTGCATTTCCTTGGGGCTGGGAAGAGTTTGGTGCTTCTACAAAACAGGGCAGAGATGCCTGGAAGTGGGTCTGCTGCAGAGGAGAGGTGGATTCAGGAAACCAATGGCTGTAACATACACGGATTGGCCTCTGCCCACGCGGGGATCTGGGGAGGCTGTGCTGAAAGCAGATGGGCTCCGGCAGCTGGATCTTACTTTAATGTACAGCTTGGCAGGAGAGGGCTGGAAGCCCGCATGCGCCCCCACAGCCAGAGGGGAGCAGGGGCTGATCCCAGGGAGCTGAAAGGGATTAAAGTTCCCATGGATTTCAGCCTCTTTTGCCTAGGAGCCGCGATCACTTCTTCGGGACAGGACTCCTGCAGGGTCGGCAGGACAGGGAGAGCCATGCACAGCCCACAAACACTGAAAGGCTCCAAGCAGACAGGGACCGTGGTGGGGACATCAGCTGTCCCTTGGAGCGGAGCTGGGCGGTGGCAGTTTGGAGGAACCCTATGGGCAGGACGAGAGGCTCACAAGCACGGGGAAATTCTGTTTGGTGGCACTCAGTCCCTTCTGGGGGATGCAGCTCCCAACTCAGTGCTGGTGGTGAGGAGCGCGGCTCCCAGTGCTCTGCTGGGAGCATCCCCGCATCCCTGCGCAGGGCGATAGCAGGACTGCCCAGAGGCAGCAGGGAGGGCAGAGGGGCCAGGGAGCGGAGGAGATGGACCTGTTGGGGCTGCCTGGCTCCTTAGCATGGGAGGCGCACACGGCTGTCACCGTCTGGGGCTAATTACAGGGACCTGTCTGCAGCCCAGACAGCCGCCAGCCATCCTAATCACAGTGCTGGGCTGGGCCGTGCAGCGCAGCCCCATTGATTTCCGGCCCTGCCTGCCTTGTGTCCCCAGCCTCACCGCACCGGGCTCCTACAGGCAGCTCTGGGACAGGGTGCCCTGCATGGGCTGTGCTACATCCATGGGGCATCAGGGGGCTGATGGCAGTGCGGCCCCAACAGATCAGGCGCAGTTTGGAGTCAGTGAAGCGAGCAACGCCTGGGGCTGCCGTCTCCGTGAGAGGGATGCGTTACCCACAGGGACCAAAGGCAGCAGCAGGGCCAGGATGTGGGACCCCCGCCGTGTCCTAATTCAGCACCGCAGTTCTCCATCACAGCTATAGGGCTGAGGCTCTTCACGGATCCAGCACCGCAG
Source organism: Penelope pileata (assembly GCA_013396635.1). NCBI lineage: Eukaryota > Metazoa > Chordata > Aves > Galliformes > Cracidae > Penelope > Penelope pileata. The sequence continues at coordinate 65,751 of WBMW01003501.1, read as the reverse complement.
CAGTCCTTCACCGTGCACCTCTGTGGGCTCCAGATGCAGAGCTGGGTCAGGTGTGTTCACCCCTCTCTCCCCCTCCAAGCAGCTCTCTGTAGCACAGCTTAGGAAAGCAGCACGCAGCCGGTCCTGCAGCCTGCCTGGGCTAACCCCAGTGCTGCAGCACAGATGGGCAGACCCCAGGGAGCCAGCAGACTCCTACAACACACGGCTCTTCTGCCTTATCCCATTGACCGCCAATCTGCCGCGTTAATCATTGACCCAGGTGCACAGCAGGGAAACCTGAGCCACCAGGGCTGTTCCCAGCAGGTCGCAACTGGAGCACAGAGCAGAAGCTCAGCACCAGCCCTGCTCACCCACCCTAGAGCCCTGAGCTGCTGCGTAGGAACATGCTGTGGGATGGGGTGGCTGTTCCGTGGGAGCAATGGGATGGGGGATGCTGGGCAGCAGTGCAGGAGAACCTGGAGCCTCTGAGGGCTGAGGTTACCAAACCACAGCCTGAGCTTGTGCTGAGCTGCTTGCTGTGGAAGCCCACAGCTTGCTGCCCTTTCCTGCAGAGCCTTTTTGCAGCGGGGCCCTGACCCACCGCGTCCCGCAGGAAGCGTGGGCAGAGCCCGTTGGGTCCAGGTGGTGTCCAGGGAGCCCAGGAGCTACCACATCACCTTTGTTTTGGAAAGCTGAGCCAGGAAGGAAGCGAGTGGTGACAAGTGCTGTGTGGGGAGGAGGGGACGGACGGGTTTCCACCACGCAGCCATCAGCCACGCAGGCGGCAGTGGCCAGGCGAGCAGGAACAGCCGCTCGGGGCAGAACAATAGCAGCCTGGGGGGCAGAAATTATTTTCCATTGAATTGGGCTAAACCTCGGCCTATTCCCAGTGCTTCGCTCAAGGGCAGCCACCAAACCTGGGATCGGCTGTGCCGGCAAAGGGCTGGTGGCAGCTGAGGGAAACCTCCCGCTGTAGGTGAGCCAACAGCAGCGGCTGCCCCAGCCCTGCCCTGGGCTGAGCTCAGACACTCGCAGTCACCCCTCGGTGTCCTTTCCCCAGTGCTTCCTGCTTGGCAGACAGAGCCCCGGCCTTGCAAAGCTGCTGTGCTGTAGGGAGAGGTTGTTTAAAGCCCCTCAGAGAAAGGAGCAACCCCTCAAAGGGTCCCGAGGTCCCCATGGCTCCGAGCATTCTACCTGCAGGCCCTTGGGCATGCAGGGTGGCTGCTCCTGGGGACAGACCCTTCACCCCGCTGTGCTGAGGCTCTCCCCAGCTCTGCTCCTCTCTCCCCAGCTCATGTCCCAGCCAAGCCCTGCATGGCCCCAGTGCAAGGAGCCCCCACCCTGCGACAGCACTGCCGGCCTCCCCCCGGCCTCTTCTGACAGCGACTCCGGCTGTGCCCTGGAAGAGTACCTGGAGCCGCCCACAGAGCCTGCACCCCCCGAGGTGGGCAGCATCGACCCTGCGGTGCCGAATGCACCTTTAGTGGAGCTGCCGCTGCCCGTCCCCTTGGTCACCCACTCATGTTTCTCTCTCCTGTGCTGTACCCCAAGGTCCCTGTGCGCTCTGAGAGCCACTCGCTGGAGCCATCCTCCTCCGCCGACCGGAGCCGGCTCCGCATCAGAGCCCTCCTGCAGCAGCTGCCTCCCCAGGACTGCGATGTAAGAACCACGTTAACACGGTGCTGCCCTCCCCGGGGTTGGTTTGTTTCCATCCCTCACCCCCGCCTCCTGCAGGAGCGGTACTGCCCCGGCCTCGCCGAGGAGGAGAGGAAGCAGCTGCGTGCGTTCAGCGCCCGCCGGAGACGGGAGGCGCTGGGGCAGGGGCTGGCAGGGCCGGTGCCGGGTCCCTGCCATGGCTGTCCCTGCAGGAAGGTGAGGAGCTTCCCCTGCAGCACGCAGCCCCCAGGGCTGTCCCCAAAACCCATCCCGACCTGAGCCCCCATGCCTTGCAGTGCGGCCGGCGGCTGAGCAAAGGGGACCCTGGGATCTCAGCGTCACGGCTGGGAGAGCACTTCTGGCACCCATCCTGCTTCTGCTGCCACCTCTGCCACCAGCCCCTGCTGGACCTCATCTACTTCCAGCAGGACGGGAGGATCTACTGCGGGCGGCACCATGCTGAGCTCTTCCGGCCACGCTGCGCCTCCTGCGACCAGGTGGGTGCTGGGGAAGGGGATGCCTTCAGCTCTGTTTTGCTGTCATTAAATGCTCCCGTGCTTGGCTGGTGGCTGCAAATGCAGCGAGACAGGCAGGAGGGAAGCTTCCGTCCCACACCTGCCCCAGAGCACAGAGGCTTTTTCTCTGCGCTACAAAAGCAGCGTGCTCTGGGTTACATGTTTTGGCCGGGTGCTTACAGGATGGTTTCTTTGCCTCCCTGCAGCTGATCTTCTTGGAAGAGTGCATCGAGGCGGAGGGCCGCCGCTGGCACCCAGAGCACTTCTGCTGCCTGGAGTGCGATGTGCCACTGCGCGGGCAGCGCTACGTGATGCGGAGCGGCCGGCCCTGCTGCTGTGGGTGCTACGACAGCCTCTTTGCCGAGCCCTGCCAGGCCTGTGGGGAGCCCATCGGTACGGCTGTGCTGCTGGGAGGGACGGGTGGGCGTGGGGAAGCCCCCAACTCACCCATGGTCACCTCTCAGGTGCCAACAGTGAAGAGGCCACACACCAGGGTCTCCACTGGCACGCGCGGGCCGCCTGCTTCTGCTGCAGCCTCTGCCGAAAGCCGCTGCGTGGGCATCCCCTCACTACGCACCGTGGGCGGCTCTTCTGCTCCGAGAGCTGCAGCCTGGGCCGCGATGCGTCCTCTGCTGCCTCCACCACCTCTGATTCCTCCGACTCAGCCTTCGTCTCGGCGCCGTCCCCTGACTCCACGCCTGTCGCCCAGGCCGACCACGCCACCAGGAGCAGGAGCGCAGCGGCCGGGGGCTGCAGGCAGCGGGTGGAATGGGCCGGTAGGGATCCGAGTGCTCCACACACAGGGTGGTGGGAGGGAAGTGGAAGCAAACCCAGGCTCTGCTCAGCCCCAGGGCACTTTATTGGGGGTGCAGCCCAGCACAGGGCCATGGCAGTGGCTACGGGCACCCAGTGCACCTCTGCAGCAGGGTGAGCACCAGCAGCCAGGTTTGGCTGGGCCTGCCCTGCATCCAACAAGCTGTGCAGCAAGGCCAGCTCAGCCCCCTCCCTCCTCACCCCTCCTTGCTTTCCTTTTTCCAGAGATGCCTCCGGATCAGGCCTCCATGCACCCCGCATTCAGGAGCCCTGAAGACCACAGCACAGCTGAGGAGCAGAGCAGGGATGCTGCACACAGCGGGGTGCTGGGATCAGCGGGCAGCCACCCTTCCAGTCCCCAGCCTGGCACAGAGAGTTCCCACAGGCTTGGAGCCTCAGGCCACCCAGTTTCAGGAGGTCCTGGCCTCCGAACACCAGCAGGTGATAGAAACCCACACTTTCAAGTGGGTCTGTCCCCTGTCCGCTGCAGCCTGCAGCCGGAGGACACTGACCCACAGGACATCATGGAAGAGGACGACTCCTGGTGTCCTACTTGCTCCTCATCCTCAGACTCAGATGAGGAAGGTTTCTTCTTTGGGAAACCCATCCCCAAGCCCGGGATGAGCTCCCTGGGCAGGGAGAGACAGCGCCCAGAGCAGGCTGGGAGCAGGACGGTGAAGCCGCGGGGCAGCAGCAAGCACTGCAGCATATCCTAGCGTGGGGATGCTCTGCAAGCAGGGGTCCCCATGCATCATAGAAGTGGTGAGGCGAGGTGGCACTTTGCACAGTATTTAAATGGAGGGGCAGCAGCTGGGTTCTAAATGCAGCAGGAAGAGGTGTCCTTGTCTGGCACTGCCCTCCTGCCAGCCCCTGCCATGGTCTCAATGCGTTCCAGGCGTGTTTTGGACACAGCCCAAGGCTGGTGTCAGGCTGCCGCTGGTATCTTTCACCAGCAGCTGCTGGCAAAGCACAGCCTGCATTTCCTGCTGGCCTCTCCTGCAATTAGGAAAAGGTAAAACAGGTAGGGAGCAGAGAGCCAGCAGCCCACAGTGGTTTGGTCTCCATCTCCAGTCTCAGAGGAGCCAGCATCCTCAGAGAGCAGCTGTGCACTGGGGAGGGCAGCCTGGGTCTCAGGACAAGGGCAGACGCCTGCATGGCACCTGCTGCAGGGGCTCCTGCCCATGTTGGATAGGAGGGCTCTAGCTGCCAGGGTCAGATCCAGACGCCAGGTGGGGTCTTCTCACCTGCAGAGATGCCTTGTAGGACAAGCACTGATGCTGTCCCACGTGGTGCTGTGTCCCCCTGCCACTGCGGGGAGGGGACCAGTGGGGCAGCTCTGCCACCACCACAGACGATGCTCCAATAAAGCTCAGCTGAGATCTCAATACTCAAGAGCCAACCCCCCTCTGCCTGTTTGTCCCCACCCTGGGGTTGCAGCGGCATTGAGGGTGCTGCTGGAGAACTGTGCTAAATGGGAGCAGAGGGTCCCAGGGAGGGACCGGGTTGGGGTGCTGCTGTGGGACCCCTCCCTGTGCACACTGTCCCCAGCAGAACGGGGCTGGAGCAGTAGCAGTGCAGAGGCTAGAGCAGGGCTGCGAAAATAAGTGCTCTTTTATTTTTTAAAACAAGACCAAACCGTGAGTTTAAAAGAACATCTATGAAAACCAGGAACAGAATGAGGCCCCTCCCTACAGTTGCTCTCCCTCCCACCACCCTCCATTAAAACCACCTCCCTCTTTTGCTGCAAATACAGGTTAGGGTATGGCTCGTCCCTTGCCCACAGCCCTCGGTTATCTGCCTGCAAATGTCAGAGCCAGGCACCCTCCAAACCAACACCCACCCCCAGCACAGCCCCACTGCTCAGGGGCTAGGGTGCATCGCGTCGTAGTGGCTGATGAAGTCTTCCAGCCCCTGGAGGAGGCGAGTGCGGACCTGGCGCAGGTTGGCCCTCAGTGCCTGCGCCAGTGCTGTCTCCATGGAGGGCTCCTTCTGCAGCAGCATCGCGGCCACCACGGCGATGTTCAGGCTGAACTGCTGGTACAGCTGCAGGGGTGGCATGGGGTCAGCACAGGGCACCCCAAAACCTCCCTGGCAGCAGCATGAAGCCCCCGCTCCACAGGGATTTTTTTCTCTTGGGGTGTCCCAGAGGCAACAACCTCTTCCCACAGCACCTACACTGCACTGCCCCGGGGCTCACCCAGTGCCGGCACTCACCTGCTCGATCTCCTCCTTCCTGACCAGGATGGCAGCAGAGCGTGGGTCTGTGCTGGCAGGGGAAGGCGTGGAGACTGGGGAGCAGGGCAAGTGCTGGTGGTCTGCAGCCTGGACAGTGGAAAAAGTGAGGCAAGGTTGGATGCTTTGAAGGGGAGAAGGTCTGGGCAAGGGGACAAGTGTGGGGTTGGAGCCCCCACTGGAGCTGCCAGCTGGGGACCAGTACCCCTGTGGGGAACCTGCGGGGACCACAGCCCCAGCAGCATCGCCTTCCAGACCTGAGAGCCCCACAGCTGATTTCTCTTCCCCATCAGGCAGTAATTAAGCTGCTCTGCAAGAAGCTTCTTAGCTTTGTTAAAGCTCAAGTGCTGGGGTCCTTCATGCTCCAGCACACTCTCAATCCCCAAGTTATTTTTTTGGCCTTTCTCCAGCCTGTCTCCAGTTAATCAGCCTCTCCTGAACAGCCGGCACCAGGGCTGATACAGGCTCTACATCCAGACAAAGCAATGCTTTAACCCCAGGGTGTAATCCTGTGACTGGGAAAGCCAGAGAGAAAATCCCCCTCAGCTCCTGGGTTAGCTTAGTGGTCCCAAGCCTCTCTGTAGGTGGTTCTCGGGGACACAAAGGCACCGCTCCTGCACGATGCACAGGAGAGGGCAGGGCTGTGCACGTAACAGCTCCGTCCCACCTGCAGGAGGGTGCACAGTCCTGGGTGATGCTGCTGCCTCAGTGCAGATGTCGGAGCTCGCCTTGCTGGGCTGTGTGTTGGGCTCTGCGGTAGCTCCCAGCAAGACCTAAGAGCTTTCTGATTGCTGAAGGCCACCAAAAAGCAGTGGCACCAAAAAGCACCCATGAAGGGGATGAAGGCAGAGGCTGTGCAAGTGCAACAGGAGCCAGCTCTGCAAGCAAATGTCACTGCCCTCAGGAAGAGAAAATTCAGCAGTCTCTCACAGGAGGAAACTCCACAGAGCAGTGCAGCCACAGGCTGAAACCCACTCCACCCCAGGCACCTGGTGCCTCGCCTTCGCCAGCACTGCGTGGCAGGCACTGCCATCCCAGGAGAGCAGGCAGAGCCCAGCACATACCTCCTCACTCAAGTCAGCACTGACAGTCTCAGCAGGCTCCGGAGATAATGGACTGCAAGGGTATGACCCAGCACTTGCACTAGCATCAGGGACACTTTGGCTGCGTGGCTCTATCTGCACGAAGCATTACAGATGCATTTCAGAGTCCACAGAAAGGGCTGTTAATACACCCCAGGCAAATGGAATAATGACGTTTATGGAGAGGACTGCAAAACCCCACCTCCCCCTTTCTGCCTCCCTGCAGGCAGGAAGAGGAGACATGAGCTCATACCAGCTCAAAGGCCTCCTTCTCCTTGGTAGAGGTGACCTCCAGCGGGACCAGCTTCTCTTCCAAAGCAGAGGGGTGCTGGCTGTCTGCAGCTGGCTGTCTACCTTCTGGCTCAGCCTGCAGGCATGCAATGGCATGAAGTGGGGACATTCATCTGTCCTGAGGAGAAGAGCTCAGAGACAAGACAGACAGTGCTAAAACCCAAAGGAAACGAGGGGCTTTGCAGCCCTGGAGAAGAGTCAAGAAAACATCCCGTTTCCACTTCTGTTAAAGAGATAGTGAGGTGAAAAGTGAAAGCATTGAACAAGAGAGAGAAGCAAGGTGTTACACAGGTCAAAGGGATCCCCCAAGCTGGGCAGCTCCTGGGGTGCAAGCATCCCAGTCTGCTCTCAGGTAAGGGGTGCACTCATACTTGCTTTGGTCCTGCTGCTGGCTCCTGCTCCACAGCCCGGGGATCAATGGCCAGGCTCTTCTGCAGGGAGGCTGCAGGCCCGGGGGACTCCGGCACCTCACTGTTTGCCACCAGTAGGCCCTGGGGGAACTCGTGCTGGTCAGGGCAAGGCAGCACCAAGAGATCCATGTGGCCACGACATTTGAGTTACCAGTGTGTACTGGGGGTAAAAACCCACCTCATCTGCCTGCTCCTCACTTTGCACACCATCTTTGCAGGCAGTAGGTGGCTGGGGAGCATCAAGGTGCTGTGGCTCTTCCTTGCTCCCTGGCTGGCTTTCCAGGGAGCAGGACTGAGAGGATGTGGAGGATGGGTGGTTACCTGTGGAGCAAGAAAAACAATGGGACCGAATGTACCAAGTCCTAACCCCCAAAATGCAGATGCTGCTGGCTACACACACAGAGGGGTCCTGGGCAGCCCTGGCAAACAGCACTGTGGCAGCACAAACCTCGGGAGCTCTGGGACGAAGCAGAGCTGTGATGCACTGTCACTTGCTGGACACGGCGAAGGAGCCGCCTGCGTCTCCGGCGTGGGCCACGAAAGTGCTGAGGTGAGTAGCTGTCCTGGAAGATTCCCTGCTCCCTACAGGAGCAAAGGCAGCCCCCAGGAGAAATTCAGGCTGGCAAGGATCTCTGGTGCAACCTCCCACCTTCAGCAGAATTAGCTTCAATGCTGCATTGCCCTGGAGCACTATTTAACCCACTGCACCCACCTGCTGCCCCCAGCCATCTGCTGTGCACCAGAGCTGAACCTAGACCTGTTTGCACATGCAGTACAACCCCCACCACCACCCAAGACCCCCAAGACCCCCAAGGGGGCCACTGTTCCCCAGCCACCCCATGCGAGCTGTGCTCAGCCCAGATCCACAGCAGGATGCAGAAGCCAACCCCTCTCCAGCCTATATCCGTTTGTGCAGGCACCCACCATGGGGGACTGGCAGGGTGCTGCTCCTCAACGGGGAACTCAGATTGGACAAAGAAGTCTGGGTGAAGCAGCTGCGGTATCTGTGGGGAGCAGTGATTCACACATGAGCAGGTCAGGAGGCACAGCAGCTGGCACGAGTACAGAGCAGCACGGCTGCACTGCCTGTGCTGCCAGCACTGTGCAGGGAAACGTGCCCCTGTGCTCCATCCTCATCATGGGGCAGTAAACTGCCCCTGCCCCGTTTTGCCCTCCGCCCATCCTGGGTGCCACAGCCACCACCATCCCCCCCCAGCCCACCTCTCCTCACCGGCTGAAAGTCCTTGACAAACATTTCCTCTGGGCTTAGGTGGTCTTCTCCATAGTCCCAGGGGGGTGGTGGCACACCACAGTCTTGGGGTGCCCATCTCCTATGCTCCTCATTGCCGTGGAAGTTGCCAGGGCCAGGGAAAGGCCTGGGCTGCCATGGACGGGGCTGCCAGGGACCGGGCTGCCAAGGCAAATCGCTGCCAATGAGGACAGCAGCTCATTCGTGGCAGCCACGCATCTCGCAGGCTTCCAGGGGCAGTTTGGTTTTGCTGTGGGTTCCCTTGCCCCCAAGTGGTCCTGAGCTCTTTCCACCTCTCCTGCTCCCAGCAGAGTCCCACCCTTTGGCCACCCCACATTTGTAGGGGAACTCCAACAGCTCTGCCCACTCCACACTGCCCAGGTGCTCGCCCCATCCCTTACCAGACCCCTTCTACCCGCAGCTCTCCCGTGCTGCTGCTCCCAGGCAGGTTCCTGCCAGGCGTCCCGGGAGCCGGGAGCGCGGGGATGCGGCGGTTCAGCCTGACACAGACCAGGATGCAGAGAGGACACAGGGAGAGGAAAGCAGGATGAGATCCTCCCCTTTGCTGCAGCCTCCCCCTCCACCAGTGGGATGCTGAGCAGTGACGGGGAGCCCAAACCCTCCCCAGATGAGGTCGCAGCCAATGCCCAGCCTGCCCAGCTTCCTCTCATACCACTGAGATGCTCTCCCAGCGCCTCAGCATCCCAAGGGATGGAGCAGCGCGCACTCACCCTCGGTACCCCAGAGAGAAACCCCATGGAGCTCCTCTGCCCCCAACCACTACAGCAGCTGCACCTACCTCCCAGGGAAAGGCTTGGGGCCCTCTCCTGAAGAAGTTTCTCGAGCACATCTTGCCAAAATGTCGTCTTGGCTTTGACCCCTGCGACGAGGAGGCCCTCAGTAGGTCAGCACTCAGCTGCAAAGGGAGAGGTGTGGGTGAGCGCAGGACGGACATTACCGTCTGTTTGAGGACAGCTTCCCTGTGGTGCCCCCTGCAGCCGTCCCAGCTCTGCTGAGCCCTGAGCACCTGAGATACTCGAAGCACAATGCATTACCACCAGCAGTGAAGGTGACGCAGACTCACTTCCCGCCCCAGGAGGAGACACGGGTTCCTGCAGTGCCGGCACTGCACACCCCAGCCCCCGCCTGCTCACCGCGATGCTTCCATCCCCCGGCGCACCCCGCGCGGGTCACAGCGCTCAGCAGCACCACCCCGCTATTGTTCCTGCGGGCTCACAGCCAAGCCGCTCAGGCTGCCCCGGCGCCAGACACCGTCCCGGCTCTCCGCACGGGCTGAACCCTGCCGATGAACCTGGGCGCTCCCCGGGCACAGTGCTGATAGCCTGCCCAGTGCACGGCTCGCAGCTCGGTGCCTATAGCAGGGGCCGGCCCTAACCCGACACCAACTGCGATCAGCAGGCCGTGGGGCAGGCAGGGAAGGCAGCAGCCTCCCCCAGCCTGCCAGGAGCCACTGAAGGGCAACGCAGCACACCCGTTCCTTGTCTCACAGATCAACAGGGACCAAGTCAGGACAGAACAGAGAGTAAAAGTGAGAAAAAAACATTTTGTCCCCAAATTAGGTTTTTACCTGGCAGATCAGTCCCAGGGTGTCTGGAAGGGAGCTTGCCTGCCCACAGAGACCCAGCACCAGTGTGCGTGGGAGGCAGTGGGGATGGACCCCCCCCCCCCCCCCAGCTTCCAACAGGAAGCAGCAGCTCATGGCAGCTAGGTGCTAATCCCCCTCCTCTCCCCACCCCCGCCCCGGGAGCTACCTTTGGACCCCTCCCGTCCTGCAACACCCTCCAGGAGCCTTTACTGCTTACAGAGCACCTCCTGACATTGATCATAGCTACTGGGAACACTCATCGACAAGAGGAGCACAGAGCAGGACTGGCAGCCCCCCCTTTATCTCCTTCAGGCTGCAGAGACCCAAGATGGCTTCTTTTCTCCAACTGGCCTCTGATAACCAAAGACAGCCAATTTCTTCTCCCTTAATCTCCCTTATAAAACTTGGTTTAAAGCACAGTTTGAGACAAAACCTTCAAAATCGCTACACTGTGCCAGCCAGCCAGCCCCACCACAGCTCTCATTTCTGTCCCACTCCCACCTTCTGGGTCTCCTGCAAGGAGGTCTGCCTGGGATGGTCTTGCAGAGAGCGAGCACATCTCCTGGGCACAGAGCCCACATCCTCAGCACATGCCTCTGCCCAGATCGTGGTCTGCAGAATGCTCCCAGCTTTGTGCCAGGGGAATCTGGGGGAGCAGGTCGCCCCAGCAGCCCAGCTGCTCCAGCACAGCCTGAGGAGGTGAAAGGGAAGGGTGAGAGCAGTGTCTGGTCAGAGTGGTGACCCTGGCAGGACAGGGCTCAGCAGGCAGGGACGCTGCCCTCGCATCCACCTACGCAGATGCCAGAGGCTGAGGAGCAGTGAGCTGCACTACTCAGGAGCCGCAGTTTGGTGCTGCAGGGTTTGCCAAGAGCTATCTGGGGAAAATGTGCTGACAAAGCCATCCGTGTCCGCTCACCTTGCACCACAGCTGGGTTTGTATCCTGCTTGCAGCATTGCTGACCCCATAGGCAGAGAGCACTGGGCTGCTCAGAGGCTTTCCTGAGGCTGCTGCTGGTCCAGCACACCCCTTCCTGGTGCAGCCAGACACAAGGCACCTCAGCCAGGGCATCTACAGCATCTCCTCATTCCTCTTTCCCCGCATTTCCACTGCAAATGGCATTCCCACTTTATTAGCACTGGCCAGATGTGTTAGTACTACGTACAGGCGTCTCACCCAGCCATGTAACAAGATGCATCACTTTCCTGATGCTTAATGAACATCTGCTTTGTTTCAGGTCTGACAGCTGCTGAGGGTTTGGCTGGTGGCTGGGAACACGTTGATAACAAGCGGGTCCAAACTGGTCTGCCCAGCAATGCAAACTCCCACCTTTTCCAGGAGTGTAAAGCCAAGTTTGTGACCTTGCAGTAAAACAGGAGGAGATAAGCGGGAGTAGGGAGACTCGGTGTGAGCTTGTTGATGCATAACATTAGCAAAGAAGGAGATAAAACAAAAAATTCAAAGTCTAAAGCAGAGTAAAACCCTTCAAAGATGCCAAACGAGCAGTGCTGTTAACAGTGATGGGGCAGCTTGTGGCCCACTGGAGCTGGCTGCTTCTCAATTCTGCTCCCACTGGGCCGATAACACACTGCTTTCCAGCTGGTCAGTTAATTATAGCCTCTAATAGCTATAAATCAATTAACTAACAGGGTGGATCAATTAGCTCTTTGGGGTTTGGGAAAAGAATACAGCAGCATGGACAAATGAGTGCAGCACAGATGGCCAGCGCGGCAGCACCGCACCCTTGTGAGGGGCACACCAGCATCACACGTGCACTTGGCTGGTGCAAGTCTTTCTAACAGAGCCAGGTCCTCCTTGTCTCCTGATGACCCAGGCATCCTCAAAGAGGAGGATAAATAGCTCCCAGGGATGTGGGAACGGTGCCAACTTGCTCGCCCAGGACTGGGCTCTGTAAGGTTTGGCTCTGGGATTCATGTTCACCTTCCAATTCCTTGCAGAGCTTCCAGCACTATGTCACAGTCATTAGACATCTTTCTCATCAAACTTTTAACTAAAAACTGCTATGGAGATGTCTGTTAGGCAACCAGCTGCGGATCAGATCTAGAGCTACTCTCTTGTAGACCAGATCTCCCAAACAGAAGATACTGGGAAGACAACTCCTGGCAAAGCTACGTCGGGAACCAACTTAAAAAGACAGGAAAACCCACGTGTCCTGTCCCTCTGGCTCCCACCACTGTGGTCCTGGAAGCAGCCCTTTCCAATGGCAAACAGGCAGTAAAACAACAATGTTATTTCCCTGTGTGCTCCTAGGAGACGGTTGTCTGCTGGGCAGAGGCTGCTGCTGCCCTGTGCTGCAACGTCCACCCTGTGCCCAAGCTGCAGCGAGCCCACACTGCACGCTCGCAGCCATGCAGCCCAGCATGGGCATGGCAGTGGAGCCATGCTGCACCACGGTGGGAACTGCCCACCCACCACTCTCAGGCAACGCTCTGTAGGCTTTAAAAATCATTTTTAGTATTTACTGCCCATATAGTAAGGTTATAGCAGTCATAAGGTTAATGGTGTAAAAGTCTAGGGCCTTTTTTTGCTTGATACGACCTTACTTTGTGGAGCTTAGCAAACAGCTGACTGTGCATTGTATCATGAAATACTCACCTGAATGCAGACAAAAACACAAATCTAGAAGAAAAACAGCAGGTAAAAGAGAAATGCCTGTCACTGGAGAGCAAGGGGGTACTACACCCAAATATCCTACCCATTCACTGTGCCAGGACGCACTGCAGCTCAACTGATCCAGCGCAGGGCACAAACTCCTGGCCTACTGCTCCCCATTTGCTCCAGCCAGGCAAAATGCTAAAATTCAGCACTGCACATAGAGGCTTTCCTCCTGTCCTCCATGGCCATCTTTCCATCCGTAGCTGTGTGACTTCTGCTGCAAAGCAGAGCTTTTGGCCCCCAGCCTGACAAAACTGGGGCTAGACTGAAATTTGTAAGGTTTGCAGGCCCTGGGGAGCGCAGCAGAGCATCTCTGTGAACACGGCCTGTCGCCTGCGTGGGCTGTGCGTGCCCCACAGCAGGGACACAGCGGTGCAAAACTCCCCCGTCAAACTGGGCAGGGGCAACGAAGAGAAAATTCAGCAGTCTCTCACAAAAAACCAAAGATTACAAAAAAGCAGCTCGTGGAGTGGAGCTGGCTTCTGAAAGGGCAAACCCCAGGGGCTGAAGAAAAGAGGGAAAAGGGGGATAAGGCAGAAGTGAGGACAGTTACAGTTTTTCAAAGTGTAGCAAAAGAGCAGGAAGGACTGGAAAAAAAGATCATTTTTTGGGGAGTGACCAGCAGCACTGCAGAGCTAGAAGCAAGCAAGAGGAGCATGCGCAAGGCTGTGCCAACCATTGCACAACCCCAGGGGTTACACGCGCCAGCGATAACCCACAGCAGCTGTGTGCAGGCAGCCAAGAGCTGGGTAGTTCACCAGGGAAACAAGAAATTGTAGGAAGCTTCAGACACATGCAAGGTGGGACAGAGAATGGGAGAGATGTTATCCAAACAACTCTGCCGAAACGCCATCCTGCCCACAGGCACCACCAGTGCTTAGATAAGAGTTATGCCTTTTGGAGCATGACAGCATGGGTTACAAACACCCTGGCTCTGGCAGCCACGCCTGGAAAATTCAGTCAGACATAGGTAACAACCCACACAGCGTTTCAGGCATTCCCTCGCTTTCTATGCATTTTTCTCTTATCTCACATCCTGCAGGCAGCAAGCCTCAGGCAGCAGTACAGCTGCCCTTATCACCCACTATGCAAACGTTGTTCCCAGGCATGTAAATTCTCTGCTCCAACCAGGCTGCCATGGCCAGGAGTGATGGCGTTCACCGGGTTGTAACTTTCCGCAGCAGGGGAAGCAAATGGCCAGAGACACTCTGGAGTTTTGGTGTTTGCCAATGAGCCACTGCAGAGACATCACGCCAGGGCCAGGGTGGATGTGCCTGCCCGTGAGCAGGCGTGCAGCATGTGTTTGCTGGCCACATGCAGGCCACAAGCTTATGCAAATGCTTTTCCCTTAGTGATGAAAGCAGCCATAAAGGTGACCTGGTTGTAACTGAAAAAAAAATATAGAGACAGAGAAAGATGTCTGCTAGCCTAAGAACAATCAGCCTGGGAACCCAGCACATCCTTGAGGAGCATCCTTGAGAAGTGCAGCTGAAAAACTGAGACATCCTGAGAGATCCTTGATAAGTACAGAACAAAGAAATTACAATAATGATCCTACTGTCTAGGCAACTGAAAATCAGCATGAGAAAGCAAAAGTCAGCAACAGGCATTGGCTGCCCCAGGTGGCAGTATTCTCCACCCCTTTATGTCTCTGAAGATAAAAAGGTGCCCCCTCCCTGGCAGTGTTCAAGGCCAGGCTGGATGGGGCTTTGGGCAGCCTGGTCTAGTGGGAGGTGTCCTTGCCCATGGCAGGGGGGCTGGAACAAGATGATCTCTAAGGTCCCTTCCAACCTGAACCATTCTATGATTCTATGAAAAAGGCAACTCAGTGTCTACCCTAAATAGAGCTTCTCTGCAAGAGCACCAGTGAAAGAACATCTCTGCATGAGACCTCCCCAACACACAGACATCACAGGGACACCGGGCTGGCTCCCCACCCAGTGACATGGTGCAACCACAACACCAGCCTTCACCATCTGCCCCTGCTAACAGCAGGGAAACGTGCCCCTGTGCTCCATCCTCATCATGGGGCAGTAAACTGCCCCTGCCCCGTTTTGCCCTCTGCCCATCCTGGGTGCCACAGCCACCACCATCCCCCCCCAGCCCACCTCTCCTCACCGGCTGAAAGTCCTTGACAAACATTTCCTCTGGGCTCAGGTGGTCTTCTCCATAGTCCCAGGGGGGTGGTGGCACACCACAGTCTTGGGGTGCCCATCTCCTATGCTCCTCATTGCCGTGGAAGTTGCCAGGGCCAGGGAAAGGCCTGGGCTGCCATGGACGGGGCTGCCAGGGACCGGGCTGCCAAGGCAAATCGCTGCCAATGAGGACAGCAGCTCATTCGTGGCAGCCACGCATCTCGCAGGCTTCCAGGGGCAGTTTGGTTTTGCTGTGGGTTCCCTTGCCCCCAAGTGGTCCTGAGCTCTTTGCACCTCTCCTGCTCCCAGCAGAGTCCCACCCTTTGGCCACCCCACATTTGTAGGGGAACTCCAACAGCTCTGCCCACTCCACGCTGCCCAGGTGCTCGCCCCATCCCTTACCAGACCCCTTCTACCCGCAGCTCTCCCGTGCTGCTGCTCCCAGGCAGGTTCCTGCCAGGTGTCCCGGGAGCCGGGAGCGCGGGGATGCGGCGGTTCAGCCTGACACAGACCAGGATGCAGAGAGGACACAGGGAGAGGAAAGCAGGATGAGATCCTCCCCTTTGCTGCAGCCTCCCCCTCCACCAGTGGGATGCTGAGCAGTGACGGGGAGCCCAAACCCTCCCCAGATGAGGTCGCAGCCAATGCCCAGCCTGCCCAGTTTCCTCTCATACCACTGAGATGCTCTCCCAGCGCCTCAGCATCCCAAGGGATGGAGCAGCGCGCACTCACCCTCGGTACCCCAGAGAGAAACCCCACGGAGCTCCTCTGCCCCCAGCTGAGATGAACAAAGGGAGGATAAGGTGTCCTTGCAAAACAGGATAAGCCCAGGTCACAAGGACCTGGTCAAATGAAGTTATCTTGCACATTTATTGTAGGATGTGCTTGCTTAGCAAATGCTTGCAAAACCTTCTTTCCTCACAAAGCGGGTACCTGGTGGAGGGGGATGAGTGCATGGCAGGCAAACGGATTAGAATGTGAACCCCGAGTACCTCAGCCAATGGGGAAAGGGGAAGGTCTCACTATAGTGTCGGGATTCGGGGATAAAAAGAGGATGTGACCTCTGATGGGTTTAGAGACCCTACAGGGAAATGCCCCCGTAGACTCTCGCTGTACTCAAATAAAGTTACTTTTCAGGACTCCTCTGTCTCCTTTTTGAACATTAACTTCTGGCAATGAGATTTTCTGTACACAACCACTACCGCAGCCGCACCTACCTCCCAGGGAAGGGCCGGGGGCCCCCTCCTGAAGAACTTTCTCAAGCACATCTTGCCAACACGCTGTCCTAACCCTGACCCCTGCAAGCAGATGACCCTCAGTAGGTCAGCACTCAGCAGCAAAGGGAGATGCGTGGGTGAGCACATCCCGCAGGACAGACATTACCATCTGTTTAGGGTCAGCTTCCCTGTGGTGCCCCCTGCAGCCGTCCCAGCTCCGCTGAGCCCCGAGCATTTAGGACACCTGAAGCACAGCACAGTACCACCAGCAGTGACGATGACGAAGACCTTCTCCTTCGCATGGCATGCCTCCGCTCTCCATCTCCCTGCCCACTCATCTTCTTGCCCACCCCGGCCCCTGCCTGCCTGCAGAGACATCTCCATGCAGGTCACCCTGGGCACAGTGCTGGAGGCCTCCCCACTGCACGGCTCAGCTCGGTGCTTAGAGCACAAGATGCCCGTAGAGTGAGCAGGGGTGGTCCTGACCCACCGCCATGGGGTCAGCAGGCTGTGGCGTGGGCAGGGAAGGCAGCAGCTCCCCCAGCGGGGGATCACCGAAGGGCAACACAGCACCGACCCCCCTCGCTGTCCCACAGACCCCAGGGACTGGGGCTGTATGGAGAGCACCACCCATGCACCTGCTGCCCTGGGCCGAGGGGCCAGGTACCCCCGCTGCTGCGGGTGTCACAGGGGGCTGCCCTGGGGCCACGAGGGGGGCAGGAGGAGGCCATTACCACTGTCGGAGCAGCTGGGCCAGGCACAGCGCGGGGGCATGGAGCCCTGATGGCGTCTGTCAGAGAGCACTGCCTGAAGGAGGGGAAGCACGGCCAACTGCGTGAGATCGCGGCGATCCCCTCCGCCTAGCAGAGAGCAGCTCCCGGCTGGCAGAGCGCTGCTCCGGGAGGCATCCCGCGAGGCGCAGCCGTGCTGAGGAGCCGCGCCCTCAGGACGCCGTCACCACGCAGCCGCCGTCATCGCCCAACGACGCGCGACAGCACCGAGCACGCGGCGGCATCACTGCGCACGCGCGAGGGTAGGTGCGATTCCGCCTCCCGCCCGTCCCGCGCGCGCCGGAAGTGACGTCATCAGGCGGCGCAGGGCGGCATGGCGGCGGGCGCTTCGCAGGCGGCGGGGCCGCCGCAGGGGCTGGGCGGGTGGCTGCGGGCCGCCTACCGCTTCGCCACCGACAGGAACGACTTCCGCAGGTCGGTGCGGCGNNGTGCGGCGGGAGGGGGCCCGGGGCGGGGTCGCGGCCTGGGGCGGCTCCTGAGGCAGCCGCCGGTGTGTGTTTCAGGAACCTGCTGGTGAACCTGGGGCTGTTCGCCGCCGGCGTGTGGGTCGCCCGCAACCTGACGGACATCGACCTGATGGCCCCGCAGCCCGGCGCGTAGCGGTGAGTGCGGCGTCCGCGCACGGTCCGAGCTGTCGGTGGTCCTGGGGGGTCCCTTCCAGCTCGGGGCGCTCCGTGGTGCTGCGGCACCGTGCAGAGCAGTGGCACAGAGGGGAGATCGGAGGGGGAGCGCGGCCCGAGCACAGCTCAGCGCCAGGGACCAGAGCCGGGAGCGCTCCGAGCTGTGCAGACGGCTGCACCAGGGGCTGCACAGCTGCAGTGAACTGCCTTGTGTAAGGAGACTGGAAACTACTGCTTAACCTAACTTAATTGCAGACCCAGGAAAGAAGCAGGCTGCACTTAGAAGAGCGTGCACACCCCCACACCAGCCCCCACCCAGCAGTGTTTGGCAGTTACAAGTTCTCCACGCTTACCGGCAGCTCCTGGCCCTGTTCTCTGCGGAGCTGCTGCTCCCACATCGCAGCTGTTACGCCTGAAGCGGTGACAATGGGTGGGAAAGCTTTCAGGTGTCAGAGGGAGAATTCCTCTTCAACCCTTCTGCGAGGCACGATGAGAAGAGTTTCCTCAAGGACATGAAGCCATTGTATGGGGATTCTTTTCTGTACCACCATTTAGGTGTTTAATAAATTCAAATAATTACACGACTCAGTGGAATTTCACTTTTTTAATAAGAAACTTCAGCTTACAAAAACAAGGTGTAAAAAGAGTAAAGATTTACAAAAATCATAAAAACATGATTTATATTTTGCACCTGAAAGACAAAGGAACAAATCCAGTCCTGGCTTGTACACAGGACCCTTATTCAAAGGAAAAACAACTGGTAACAGGTAAACTCTAACCACCAGGAGGTTCCATGGGTAACGGCTGGCTGAGATAATGCTGGTACACGTACTGTGAAGGAATTAGAACTCTGTGTGGGAAGAAGCCATTTGGTGTTGCATAGCATTTTAGCGCTGTGGACTGAAACTACAAGTTGCCTTAATTGACTTCTAGTCCAGCTGTGGGTGGTGGAGCTGTTCAGGGGCAGCGGCAGCATGATCTGAGGCCGACAGGAGAGCTGGAGCTATGATTTAATCAGAGAGGGCACACCGCAGCTCCCAGAAGATGCTATTTGCAGAGCGGAATAACTTCCCAGTCCTGAGCATTGTGGCAGTATGACTGCAGCATGGCTTCAGATTCTTTGGACAATTATGCACAGGGTTTTAATTTAAAACATTCTTTTGCAGTAGCACTGCCTCCATTTTGTGACTGAGAACTGCCCCTTTACCTGCCCAAAAGAAATTTATTCCACTACTGGAACAGATGCTTGAAAATGCTGTTTTCAAAGCAGGAATTTTAACATCTTGTATAGAAATGGATTATCTGTACTTCAAAAGAACTTCAGGTTATGCAGGAACAGCTTCTGAAGGAAAAGGGGATTAATTAGAACATTAGGTCATTTTCTAGTTGATCTAAGTTTTGATTTAGAACACGCTAATCTCCTCCTGAGGCCTGGGTTCAGGCACGGGGCAGTTCATGCAGTTAAGTCCATAAGGCTGCCATAGGTGGCTTACTGGATGTTGTCTTAACAAACCTTGACTAAAATAAAAGCTGCTGAACCTGTAATTAGAAGCAGTGCTTCAGGTTCATTTGCATTGAGCTACAAGACAGCTGGACAGATTGCCAGAAAACATTCAGTAATTAATTGGATTCTCTTGTCACTTGCTGCTGCCTAGAAGTGTCCTTGAAGCAAAGGACACTGTCTCATTCATGAGCACAGCATGGCGTGCACCAGATTAAGTTATTAGTGATGCAAGTAGCAGAAACTAGAGGTTGTTCCAACTTAAAGCCTCCACAGAAGACACTGGAAAAATCAGGAAGCCCACCCAAGCTCCGGCTTTGATCCTTACCCAAGGAAGCAGAGCAGCTTTTTACTCGTTTTCAAAGGACTGCAAGGAGATTTCATACTGAAAGAAAAATGCTCGTGTTCTAACCAGTCTCTGGCAACAGCACCCTTCCAGCAATCTTAACTTAGAGCAGGATTAACTTTAGAAGTCCTGGAGATTAGCTTTCATTCTACCCTTGCTCGGGTCAACAGTGGAGCTTCCAGGGTATAAGCAGAATCGGGGGCTCCCCAGCAGCATCCCATACAAGTCTGTTGCATCTTAAGGGAGCTTGCCTGGGCTGCACTCTTCTCTGAGAAGCTTTTTTAACCACTCTGAACATTGCAACTAGGTTTGCTTTTAATAGTCTGCTTTTCTGTAAAAAAGTTTTACTGGAAACAAACTTGTCCACTTGTTCCTTTCCTGTAAACTGCTCATTTAGGTGGATGTATAGAAGGCTCTCACTTAAACAGTTGTGACTGCTTAACCAGAGCTGAAGTTAAGCAGAGAAAAAATAGGACTTCTTTTAAATGGGCTCTGTAGGTTGCTAGTGGCAAGGTACTGTACTCTGCGTGTCTGATAAACAAGGTGTAGATTTGTTTTCACATGGATATGTGTGATTCATCTCATAGCAGTAGGAAACAGCCATAAGGGCCAGGCTTAGAAACTTTGTTTAATAAATGTAAGGAGAATGAAGATGACGCTTGCTATGAAATATTCCTAAATCAGAGGTACAGATTTATGCAGACCAAACATTAATTGTGCAAAGGAGAAGGAGCCACACAGGTAGGTATCCTAATTTCTCAGCTACAGATTGCATTCAGTGTTCCACAAGTGTACAGTGACATTACCCATCTGCAAAGCTCTGGCTTGCCCATGTTATAATACATTCTTTAACCTTGTCTATCCACACTGCTGCATTGAGTCAATTGTACTAACACAGTGTTGCAGTTATCCCCATAGCATGGATATGGTTATCTAAGGAAATAAGGCTAGCCTAAGTGCTTTACACCTAACACTGCCCACGCTGAAGGGATGTGTTTGTTCCTCTTCAGCAGGAGGAACATTCAAAAGCCCCACACTCCAACAAAGAAATGCTCACACGAGAAGTGTCTGAAGCAGGAGCAGAAACAAAGGGAGGCCTCTTCTACACCATGAAGTCCTAGCTTGACAAGTTAGGGCCTAGAACCAGCAGGTCAGTATGGAAAGAACCAAATTCACTACCTGCCACTTCCACTGCAAGTATGTTATCGAGCCTTAATGTAAAAATGGAATTGTGTTCAATTATCAACTGTATCTCCTTTTTCACTACCAGTTATGCAAGCATTGTGGGCTTTAAGTAAGTAGCTCCTCCTTAAAACTTGATGATTTGGGGTACTGTTCCTTAGGAACTGTAATATTTAATGGAGAAGCACAGTTCACTTGCCAGTGTGAGATTACTGCTAGGATAAATTTTTGCCCTCAAACCATGAGGAGCTTGCTGCTAATGAGACTGCATCTGGATTTTGTTAATGTCTCTGCCCACAAACTATGCGTTCCTCTGACACATAGGGTCCTCTGCCGAAAGTAGATCACAGCTTACTGCCGTGGTCAGCTTCTGGTTGTTTCATTCTCCCTTTCTCCTTCCCTGTCCACAACCTGCACAAAATCAGTAGTACAGCAGTTCATAAAGAACCATAAGGGTGCAGCACTTCACTGTAACACATTCCTCTGTATCATGCACACACTTCAAAACAATAAATAACTAACAGTGGTCAAACACAGTCTTGGGCCCATTGGGCTGGTCTTTTTTTTTTTCCCCCCTTCTTCCTCTCTCTGCCCTCCCCACCCCCCTTTTGAAAATGTACATTGCAAAATGCATTTTTAAGACTTTAAGATCTCTTGAAACTATTTTGGCCCACCATGCAAAGTCATCCTTTAAACAAGTGGAACCCTTCACACACACACGCAAAACAAAATAAGCACAACAGAAGGAGTGGCCTAAAGGCATACCCCTTAAATAAGAAAAATAATCACAAATTGGTACAGGTGACTAACATACAGAGCTTTTGATCATTTTGTCTGTGCTGTGGTTTTCAAAATTTAAAAGCTTGCTAGAATGCTTCACATTCCCATCTGTGATAAACAGGTATCAATGTTAATGTAACAGACACAAGAAAAAAACACTTGAGGTTTTATATTCCCACAGGCAATACATTCTCTGCCTAAGTACATCCTATCTGATCTCAAACCAGCTGAAGGGATTAGACACACAAAAAGGCAGTGTTCAGAGCTAGCACTTGGATTTTACTCAGAAGGGACATTTGGCCACCTCACACAACCATCACCTCTTGCATAATACATGTACACAGGCATTACCAGGAAATGTTTTGGCTTGGGTGCGGAAACGTTTGCTACACTGCTAAGTGGAAATCTGTGCAAAAGCTACCATGGCGAGGGGAACTATACTCTTTCTTTTCAAACCTAGGTTTGTGACAGAAGGCCCTTTCTAAAGGCACAGCTACTCTACCCAAAACTCCAGTGGAGTTTTTATTCTTTGCTCTACAATACATGCTCTGCTGGATGTCAACTTACTGGCCTGACTGGGAGGGCCCAGATGACACGAAGAAATGTGAAAAGCCAGATCTAATCTGTCTTTGAACAAGTTGTTCCTTGAATTATCACATATACAGAGATTTCAAAAAAAAAAAAAATGATACAATGCTAGCTTCTGAGCTTGCTGGTAAACTTTTCTCATATGGATATGAAATGTAAAAATGTCTGAGCAATGCTGAGAATACTTACAAAAACACATACGTCTGCTGCTTCAGTCAGGAATTAATGATTCATTTCCCAATGTTTCTGTCCCATGCAAAGTGTTATTGGATACAAGGCACCAAATCTAAGGAATCACATAAAATTAGTTCACAAAATTGTATTGGCAGGTAAAGCTAACCTCCATCTCTTGTCTCTTTAAGTACTTCTCATTCTGCAGTACTGTTGACTTCCACTGTAGCTAATCCCAGGGTATGTGGCAGCAGCCAGATGTTTCGTCAGTCTCTCTCATTGGGATGCAATGAAGCATATTCAGGCCTGGGGACGTTACAATCAATGTAAGTGTGTCTAAATTACCACCAAGATAGCATTTCCTTTCAGCATCTGAAGGGAGGTTATCCAGGTGGTGGATGCCCCATCCTTAGATACACTCAAGGTCAGGCTGGGGGGGTCTCTGAGCACCCTGATGGAGCTGTGGGTGTTCCTGTTCATCGCAGGAGAGTGGGACCAGATGGCCTTTAAAGGTCCCTTCCAACTCAAACAATTCTATGATTTACGCTAGAACCCTTACCTTTTAGAAGCAAAAATAACTTGTGACAGTTAGTCCATAGGACACACTTAATGCTTTTACTGTTTCCAATTTTATTCCTACACCAAAAAGAATGTCTGGAATTCCCTAAGTAAATGGGGGTGGTACTGCCACCCAGCGAAGTCTAACGTCAAGCATTTAATGTGCGTTATTCATTTGCTGCCTCATATTGAGGACTTCAAAGCCAGACCAGAGAATTGTTCTTGCTAGAACTAATGGGGACAAAGTAGTGTTGGTTTTTGTTTTTTTTTTTCCTTCTCATTGCTTGGCAGAGAAACTGTTTTTGTGGTATGAATAGTTTAACTTGGGCATGCAGGCAGTAAAGGGGTAACATAAAGTCAAATTTATGCAACTAACTTGCTAGTGGAATAACGTTAGCTAAAACAAAGTGTTTTCCAATAACTACAGCAGATGTTGTACCATACCTGGTCATGAATACACTAGGATTCTCCATTCTTAAAAGCATAGAATTAAGAAACACCAATTTACTTTCAAGTTGAATGTGGTAAGGATATGCTGAGAACAGTTCTGTTCCAAAGGCTGCATCATGAGCCTGACAGCCTGCATGCGTCCAGTGGTTTCCTTGGCCTTCAGACAATAACCTGAGAAATGCCGTGAGCCCAACACTTGTTCTCAGCATCTCCGAAAGCAACAGGCTTCTTGTTACAGGACTGAACTCCAGTACAGGAATGCCTGCACATTTAGAAACCAATTCTGCTCCCAGTTTTACCAAAATACAAGTTCTAATCCTGCAGACACTAAGCTTGAGACTCAAAACTGTGAATTCCACAGCTGAGTTAAGTTACATCATTTGCTTAGGTATTTGCAAAAGTGAAGCCTATGTTTGGAATTGCTCTCAATATGCACCAGTATATTAGCAGTATTTCAAGCCACACTATCAAGGAGGGACAAAGCTTGCATTACAGGACACACTTTGTCAGGCATTCACTTCAGTGGGCCTCACAGTAATTGCAAGCTATACGTTTGTCTTTCTAATGCGAAGAGAGAATTTCCAATTATCGTTTCTGGAAAACAGGACACTATAAAACAGCGTCTACCATGGCAGAGACGTCGGGCTATGCTTATACAAAGATGCCTGCAGTAGACAAATATAAACCAAACAGCATAAAAAATGCTATACGGTATCGCTTCCAAATAAAAGCTAAATATTACAGAAACCTCACAGTGTTGGAAAAAGCAAGTTTACTTTGAAGTATCATTCACTCGTTCCCTATCAGGGCAATCATTTTTCTGACCACAGTATCTCCACATCTCAGCACAACTAGGCTACTGTCTCATGGAGAAGCCACTGATGTCAAAAGATGTTAACGACAAATGCTACAAAATCTGCTTGGGCAATCAGATGCACCAATGGCTAAAGGTATGCTCCCAGCTCCCACTCCCCTCTAGCAACCTAGTCAACTAACATGACCACTGCATTACTACCTGAATTCAAATATAAACCCAAAACACTCAGTCAAAAGATGAGCATTCATAGTGAAGAGTCTCAGCTCACTGCAGTAACAACAATTAATTTTATATAAACAGGGCCAGCACGGCTAAGGGATTCAGAATGTGAACGCTGTACTTGGTAGTCATAGTAAACCATGACTGTTCAGTTTTCCCTTCCACCTCTGAGATTAAGAAGGCAACACTGAACACTTCTTCCCTTCAATTTTCCTTTTGAGACACGTAGTCTTCACAAAGCATAGCTTTTGCTCTAGCAAAGAATCCATCATTTCAGAAAATGAAAAGCATTTCATTCTCATTCTTTCATGAACGTCAGCTTCTACCTGTACTGAAGCCAAACCAGCTTCCTCTGCATTAAGCTGGGTCATGCTCACTTGTATTGTATCTCAGTCTGGCCTATTGCATTTTTATTTATTTACTAGTAGCATAAAAAATAAAGCTACCTAATAAATACATAGATATGCAGATATTCATAAGAAATCTTCCCAGACCTTGCTCCACGTAGAGAAATAAAATTAAAACTTTTTAATTAGTTCCCACAGAGCTGTTTCAAACTGACTTGTCTCCAAAAAGAAAACAAGTGTATAAACTCAAAAATAAGAATAATTGCCAAAAATCAGTTTTTGTAGGCATATTGCTCAGACACAGTAACTGGGAATCTTTAAGGGCAGACGAGATGTAGTGTGGTGCTACGCTCTAACAAAAGAGGAGTTTGTTTGCTGTGCTCATCTCTGCGTGGCTGAAGTGATTAACAGCAGCCAAAGTAAAACAGACCAATTTTCCCATAGAACAGGGAATCAGAAGTTGCAGGAGCAGCAGTGAAAAAAGATGAATGGTATTTGGGAAATTTTCCTCTTCAACTTCTCCAACAATAATGTACAGCTGTCAGTTTATGTCTGACGGGCAAATGCTAACAAGGATAAAAGTAGGAGAGGAAGAAAAACATACTTTCAACTTCTCTGCCTGAAAATTCAATCAATTTTTTGAAGAATCTCATACTTAACTTATAGCCACTTCAAAAAAAAAAAACAACAACAACAAAACATCAAGATTGAAAGATGTCATGTATCTTTGCCGTTACATATTCAGATTTGATTAAAATAAGAAACGTCAGCAGCTAAACCTCAAGTTATAAAAATACCTGAGGTCCAACTGTAGGCTGAGAAGTGACGATAAACAGTCAGTTAGGGCCCCCTACACTCTAAAATCAAGATACTTACAGATAGACATTTCTGTAGTCTTTCATACTTGACATGGAATTTGACAATTAACTAAATTCCTTCCCTTTGTGACCAAATAGGAATAAAGACTTCACAGATTAAGTTCTGCTCGCTACATCTATGCAACCTCACAGCCTTCAGTTATTCTGGGCCTTGTGTGACAACCAGTTCGTGAATATTCCCACTATAGAGGCAGTTAACAGAGTCTTGCTCTGTTTCTGATCAATGTGTTATTACCTCCACCATATTCCCTTGAGAAAAATAAGCCACACTTGTAGAGAAAAAAAAAGTGCTCATTTGCCATTGTAAGTTGCCTCCACAGTAACTGCTTCTGCTGTCACAGCTGTGCAAGTCAGGGCTTTTGACTTCTTTACAACCCTGATCAGCAAAGTTATGCCAGCAGAAACCTGCAGTATAGGCTTTGTTTTTGCTGCCACTGTAAACAGATATGACTCTGATCACACACAGGTACATTCCTGTTTTATTACAGGGTGTTTGTTTTTTCATTTAAAAAATAAAACAAAAAACATTCTCCAGAGCAGAATTGTTTAAAGAATTACATTCCTAGTGAATTTAGCTGCCAATTCAGTTCAGCATAGAGAACAAACTATCAAGTGTGCACGCAGCCCCAGTAACACTGAGAAAAAGAGCTGTTGACTGAAATTGCCAGCCATTTGTTTGCCCTTAACTGATGGCAAAGAAATTGGTATCAAAGAGATAGCTGAGGGCTGGGGAATATTTCCTCTTGTTGAATGTCAAACATTTCTTCAGCTAGAATGGCTTTTAGGGCAGCCAACTCCATCTATTCAACAACCATAGAGATAAATACCTGGGTGTGATTCAAACCCTGGAAATCTGAATGGCAATTAAAGGAGAAGGTACTGTACCTGCTCCTTCTGGAGGTTTATCAGCATTACTAGGTACTGAAGGTTTCTGGAAGCTAGTTGAATGCTTCTATTTTCTGGCTGTGCTCTTTTCTTATAAGCCTTACTCAATTCCATTTTGATATAGGACTAATGATACAGAGCAAACTCTTTCTTTTAGTTTTGAGTGTAATTTAACAACAATATTGTTTAAAAAACAAGTTTCTGATGACAGTCTTACTCATCAGAATTGCACAGCTTGATACACTTCTCCAGACCCTGGGTGACAAACACCACGATCTGATCCCCTTCCTGCAGCAAGCCTTCTTCCCTATGAAGAGGAAAGATGTGAATACCAATGGTTTAAAAAATAAAAACAAATAATAAAGAGACTGTTGATTGAACTACAGAGCTTCCCATCATGGAAACGTCAGTCTTCTGTCTTTATCACTATTTTTGGACAGCACCTGAGCTTGGAGTTGTTTTTCTGAGATTCTTGCTTTGTCCTGCACTGTTCTTTGAGTGTAAAAAAGAATGTAGGCCTGGGTTTTGCACACCTCCTCCACACTACATACATTCAGCTTGGAGTCATTGCAGTGGACCCAAAAACCTAGAAGTCAAAGTGAGAAAGACGACATTAGTAAGGGAGGCATGATTTCTTCTGATTGTGTTTTGGAACTGTTCATGTGAGACATCCACAGAGTAAAACAGTTATGTAGGAGAAAAGGCATCTCTACCTTTTCCCCTACAGATTCTTTGAAAAGGAGTTCCTAACATGGAAAACATTTTAATGATTTCTGTGCTGTTGATGTGGTTGAGAAATATCAAACCATAACTTAATCAATTGCATATTATAGCCCCAAAACTCAATTAGGAAAATAAGAATTCCTTTGAGAAAGCCAATTTGTACCTCTTTCTCCATCAGTTAAAAGGCAGAATCAATGCTGATTCAGTTGAAGAAAGAGCCTGCTGGAAATTCACAAAAACCCTGAGGATGTTATTCATGAATAGTCCCTGTGCAGTTTCAAAACACTTTCTGTTTATCTCACCATCCCAAGGACACAGAGAAAAGACCCAGCTGGGGTAGCCCCACAGAGTTGCATCCCGTGAGAAAATGAAGCATTCATGCTGTTAACAGTAAGCAATAAAAGCCCCAAAGCGCTGCAAAGCAAAGAGCAACAATCTGTGGTCTTTACGCNAAAAAAAAAAAAAAGCATGCTACTAGCAATACATTCTGGGAAACAAACTACTGAATATCAGGAAACTTGATTCTAAACAACCTTGATCACGAAGCTTTACAATGCACTATGTCTATGGAATACAATAAGAGTTTGTTGAATTTGTTTCCCCGTACTAAGGCACACGCACCTCCCTCCGTGTTGTAGCAATATGCTGTGTAGTGTCCTGAGCCAAACCCTTTACCATGATGCATCACCACAGCGGAGAGGTCATAGACAAAGGTCTCTTTGTCAAGAGAGGAGATAGAGTCCCTGCAGCAGTAAGGTTCCATGTTTAGTACCTGGTCAAAGAGGACATGGACCCCAATCTTCTCACGGTGATTGCGTTCAGACCACCTGCAAACACAAGGGCATGGTCAAAAGCTGAGTCTTTCTTAGCAGTAGCACAGCTTGAAGAGCTTTCCTTCAAATAGGCATCACAACCTTTTCCTTCTGTTTTAACCTTAATATCTATCACAGTCATCTTTTGCATAAAACTGATTCTGTCACTGATGCCCATTAGTTGAAGTTGAGGTAAATTTGAGCTTTTTAACAGCCAAGCACAAAGAAAACTGAACACCTACTGTAACAGTCAAGCAGCATTTAAAATGCTCAATTATATAAATATAAAACCCCCCCATCTCATAATTGCCTACACTAACATTTTAGAAACTTCATATTTTGAACATGCCTTATTCAACAGGTAAAGAGACATTTAACTACCACAGGGATGCCAGCTTCAACAAATCTTTCACTCAACAGACCAGTTCACCTGTCTCACAGCCACTGATTCAAGTAGCCTGCAAGATTAGGCAAATTTTGTTGAGTACAATTCACAACATATTACACTGTGTGTAGCAGAGAACAAGCTACAGACAGCTACTTTTTAACGTTAGTGAGCGTCACACACCTGGTCTGGGTGAAATGTTTACAGGCACGCATTTCTCAGAAAGCAAGAGAGGTTGCTGGACCACCCTAACCACTGATCTCCCAAAAGACAGAAGGTATCTGCCTGGCATCATGCTGTGCCCACCTCACCTGAATCGTTTAAGGTGCAGTCGGAGGACCTGAGGTAGTCTGTAGATCATTAACTGCTTTTTAGCTTCACTCAGAACAAGAGGTTTAGGAGAAGACTTTCGCCGTTTGCCTATCAAAAAAAAAAGATTGTTAAAGTGTAATTATTTTTTAAGAAAGGAAAAGAGCCCATTATGAGCTCTTTTTCTTCCAGTAGCAGCAGTCCATCTCACACGCTTATCACTTGCAGTTCCATTGTACATGTTCCTTCACAGATAAGCAACTTCTCTAGGAACAAAAATCAGGCTTGCAAATACTTTTTTTTTTTTTTTTTTTTAAAAACTTCTGTGATGCTGATAACCACACAATCAGGTATCAAACTTTGACCTGTTCATGCTGACACTTTGCTCCAAGAACTACACTGGAATGTTTAGGGGAAGCTATGCCAAAGGCACTTAGAGTTGCAGCAGTTCCAACAGGTGAACTACCAACACACAAATAACACTATTTGACATCGTACTCTTTTAAAGTACTACTTTGATCCATTTCTTAAGCCATGACACAAAAAGTTTGCACTAGCAAGCTCTGCTAGCTTAAGAATATTAATACAAGTCATAGGAAAACAAGTCAGAGGAAAACCATTGCAACAAGGTTCCACCTCCAGGAGGAGGCTGCCTGCTCACGAAGGAAAGGGAACTGCTAAACAGAAGCTGGAGAAGAGGGAAAAAAGGTTTATTTTCCCAGTTATTACTCTTCCCAGGACACTGAACATATGGCTATACCAGGAGGAAGATAGGTGGCTTTCAGAGCTTCCAGTAAGAAATGTACCTGTTAATTAGATTTCTGCATCTCCCTGCACCAGTTCAGAACAGATGGGTTGCTCTTCCTCTATCACGTCTGACAAGCAGTGTCCCCAGTAGTTTTTGGCACCTAGATGCGGGCTGTTTGCCTTTCCCTGAATTTTTTCAGCTGGTTAACATTTCCTTAGCCAGTTAACTCCAAAGTAACTTGAAACTTGGGCTTTCACAAAGAAAAACTGAGTTAACGTGAAAGCTGTACTCATCCATACTGACACTCTGCAAACATGACTTGTGAATCAGAATCCATCCAAATTATACTGGGCTTTGTTTTAAGAAAATCTAAGTGAACGGTTGTTGCCTAACATTTTGGGAAGATTTTCGGTAACAGGTTCATAAGTTGATAGTAAAGAGATCTCTACAAATACTTGCTCTTTCAGCAGCTTAGTTGCAATGTAAGGCAAATTATTGGTATTTTCCTCACAAGGGAATTAATATTTGCCATAAATACCTACCCGAAAAAATTTTCAAATCCAGCTTATCAGAGTAGCTGAGCTACATGACTATACACAAGGTCAAAATTATTTTCAGATATATAATGACCTTACAGTCAGACCTAATACAGGAAAGCAGAAGTCATCTTCTAGCTGAGCACAGCAAAATACATGAATAGCATTCGTATAACGCGTGATATATTAACCTGAGACTCCCAGAATAATGTCAGTTCACTGGTTTTTGACAAAATGCCTACAGAGAGAAACTCTAACCTGGTGGCAGAACGTGAGAACACTGCAGTTCTGATATCTGGTTAAGGATTCAATGAAGAACAGACAGCATACAGACAATTGTTAGAAAAGCTTTCTCGCCACACGGATGAGGAAATCATACAGGATAATGGTTTTTTTTTTTTTTTTTTAAATCTCTAAATCAGAACAAGAGGATTAGGAGAAACCTCTGTCCCCAAACTCTTCAAGTTGTCTTCCCTCCAACACAGGAGGTGAGAGCAGGTCTAAACAGGGTCATATTAAATCCTTAGCAAATCACGCTGCTTAATGGCCACGAGAGAAGAATGACTTACCAGCTCCAAGCTGATGCCTAAAGGAACACTAAAGGAGTAGAAGCTATCAACAGGAAGATACAAAACAGCATGAGCACGTATGTATCGGTTACAATATATGTTTTCAAGACAAAACATACAACAGAAATCTCTCACTTGGAAAAACAGACAGTGCTTCTAACTGGCAAACCCAGCAGCAGCACGGGACTTACTGTTGCATTGGTCGCATGCATATATCCTCCCTTCCAGAGCTTCAGTGTCCGTGAACTTGGCCAACATTTCTGTCAGCATGCACTCTGTCTGGTCAACAGGGACAATCCCTTTCTCAATAGAGTGATAGCGCTCAGGAAATTCCAAGGAAAGATCCCAAAAGGGCTCAACGGTGTTGGATTTGTAGTTGCATGTTATACAGGTGACCTGGGAATGAAATTTATACATAAATGAAGTTATGTACACATACACTTGCAGACAGGCATTTACATTCACATCTAAATAGCAACCTCATGTCCAAAAGACAGTGCGTTTTCACAGACATAAAAATGGTCAATTTGTCAGGAGATACACTGCTTTTTTCCACTTTGAAAGATAAATCTATCTTGAGCAAGTAATTTAAACTACTTTCTCAGATCTCCAAAAAAGGAGATGAGAAGGCTTCAGGAGGACCTTATAGCATTTTTGCAGTACCTGAATGGGCCTACAGGAAAGCTGGGGAGGGACTTTTTACAAGGGCAGGTAATGATAGGATGAGGGGTAATGGCTATAAACTGAAAGAGGGCAGATTTAGACTGGATATAAGGAAGAAATTCTTCACTGCGAGGGTGGTGAGACACTGGAACAGGTTGCCCAGAGAAGTTGTGGGTGCCCCCTCCCTGGCAGTGTTCAAGGCCAGGCTGGATGGGGCCTTGGGCAACCTGGTCTGGTGGGAGGGGTCCTTGCCCATAGCAGGGGGGCTGGAACAAGATGATCTCTAAGGTCCCTTCCAGCCTAAACCATTCTATGATTTATGGTATTCACTTCCTTAGGTGAAGAACATTGCAGATATAATTACAGTTAGAACACTACTTCACAGTTGGGTAACAAACACTTTGGAATTGCAAACATTTAACTTCAGCATTTATCATGCAATTTCCTTCCCTAGTTTCTCTATTTCCCTTGTATATTTCAATGTGTTGTGCATAATACCTCTGCTGTGTTATCTGCTAACTATATAAAGAACTATTCATGAATGGAGCATGGAAGGACAAATTTCAAATGCACTTGTTTTCTCATGTCATCCTGGAATATTGTCAGTAAGAACAGCAGAAAAGTCCCCAATTAAACTCAGAGGCAACAAGTGAGAGGATGAAGAGGTCACAAAACCAGAAAGCAGGCCCAGATTTCGCTTTATTGTAAAGCCATCCACCAGAAAGCCAACTTCCAGCCTTGCACCGGCTTTTCAGCCAACTCCATTCACTGAAGGCACCAGTAACTTCAAGATGGAGTCATAGGTAGCAGATAAGGAAGGAAGTCTTCTGTGCTTAGAGGGGTTTAAAATTAAACACAGTATCTATACACAAGTTACATACATTGAATAAATAGCTTGTCAAGATATTTATAGTACATCATAATAGCAGATAAATTATACCAATTTGTGAACATCCTCACGCTGTTAACAGAGGTTACCTAGAACACTGACCTTAAGACACAACACAGCTCTTTCAGAGCTAAGAGACAACCAAACAATGTTTCATTAAGAAGCACACAAGAATTTCATGCCATGCAAAGACGATTCAAATGAACCATGACTCCAAGCATTTTTTTTTTCCCTGAAAAGCCAGAAGCTTTTACTTGAAAAATACACCTTTCAGTAGTTAACACAGATGGAAGTTCTTACAAAGTGGTCAGCTCTGACACTAAGAAAGACTATATAAATACTAATGAGAATGCGCGTATAAAATATGCTTTGTGGTCTGACCTTGCAGGCCCTGAAGCGTCAAGTTATGCACACATTCATTTCCCCTGGAAAGCAAAGGTAGCTGAGGACTTTCAAGCACATTGTGCTTGCAGGGTCAGCCTGGTGGGGCATAACGTGTCTCAGACAAGTGAACAGCACAGGAATAAGAGAACAAGCAGTGTGACAGGGCAGGCACTCTTAGCTCCTATAGCACCATATGTTAAGCATGCTCAGTATCTCAAGATGACTTTCAAATGCCTGCAAAGAAAAATTGTCTCAGGCAGCTTTTTCTTCGGAGCATAGGATGACTGCCCTCTCTGTCCTTCATCTTGTTCTTTCTAGCCACAAAAACAGGAAGAGAGAAAAATTAAAACAACATTAAAAACACAAAAACTTAAAACTAAGGGCTTCTGTACTAGTGCAGATGTGATTCTCAAGTGGCAAAAGTCCACTGAATTTACAATACAAATGAAAAGTATCAAAAATGCTGAAAACCTGAGCAGCAATTAAACAGTTTTCATTCTCAGGAGGCACTCCTAATCAATTCCTCTTAAATATTTGGTGGTTCCTAAAGAAACAAAGCCTTTGCTTCTTGCTGTTAACAGCTCCAGTTATTTCTGTGCAAAACCAGCTGCATACCTGACTAAGCAACTGCCCATGGAAAATGGTGTTCACCACCTTCAGGACCTGCTTGGTGAGCTTCCTCTGAGAGAAAGGGATGAGGATCCTGCGCTTTGTTCCTTCTGACTCCAGCTCCTGCTGTACTTTATCCAGCAATTCGCATAGAAATTCCTGAGCATCCTGCTGATCGTAACCTCGAAACGCTGGGATCAGACTCCACACAGAGTGCAGCATGGCAAATGGGGACACCAGCGCCCACTTGCCAGACCACATCACTCTGAAGAGGGTGTGCAATTCATGACATAGGGAGATGTGCTTTGAACTTGGTTCCTTAGGTTGTATTAGTTCTAGACTCCTGCTTATTGAGGAACCATCATTTAAGCCAGCTGGCAAGCTCTGCGTGCCATATGATCCCACTTTGTCAGTCTTCCCTGACTCATTAGCAGCAGATCCATTTGCCAATTTGCCAGGCATCCTAGACTTCCCATTCACAGTTTTGGCTAAGAGTTCTTCTGTTTCACAGAGATCAAGTGTTAAAAAACATTCTCTAAATTTCTGGAGGTGACTTAGCACTTGCAGAATAGAATTCATGTAACACGTGTTTCCCAGGTTTCTTAGACCCGTCACCCCGGGAGTCATCAGAGGCTTACGCCGGATGGAATAAAACTGTTTGAATCTGCTGCTCTGCATCTGCCTTGAGGTAGGGGAAGTGGCCGTCACCTCCCTGAATTTCCTTGGAATCAAGTTCTCTCTGTGCACGTGTGACAGCAGCCTTGCACTCTTCCTTGGGGGAGTGTTTGCCAGCTCCTCCAGAAGTTGTCTCTTCATCTCCTGCCGCCGCTGCCTAGCTGCCTCCTTCTTCTTCGCCAACTCCTCCATTTGTTTCTTTTGTTTTAATTTTAGCTGCCCTCTAGAGCTCTTATCAAACCAGGTCCGCAGTGCCTTCGTAAGCAAAGACTGGCGCCTGTGCCAGAGAGCTGTAAGCATCTGAGACTGTCCCTGAGGGCTCCTTTGATGACTGCACACGTCCTCTCCCAAAGTCATGGATCGCAACGTTCTACCACTTCTTGTTGATGGATCATGTTTTTGACTTTTAATTGCTGACAGAGAACTTCTTAGCAATTTCAAGTCACCCTCTGGGTTATCATTCAACACATAATCTTCACAAAGGTAACAAAACACATACAGATCATTAACTTCCATTGCCAATGGATGTCTGGTTTCTTCAAAGTGTTTAAGTGCATGTTCCTCAATATACCTCCCACAGGCTACATGGGAACATTTCAGACAAGCCCAGATAGATTCAGTTGTCTGGCAGTCTATGCAATGCCACTTTTGTGGGTTCAGGATAGAATGGTCCTGGGCGAGTCGTAGCCGCCCAACATGTTTGCATCTATCCATCTCTTACAGAAGTCTTTGCTGCTTTGACCNAAAAAAAGAAGAAAAAAATC
This sequence comes from Penelope pileata, assembly GCA_013396635.1. NCBI lineage: Eukaryota > Metazoa > Chordata > Aves > Galliformes > Cracidae > Penelope > Penelope pileata. The sequence continues at coordinate 31,693 of WBMW01003501.1, read as the reverse complement.
AATTTCAGAGCCACTACACATTTAAAATCATCTGTTCTACCAGATGTGACATGACATCTGTATTTTTGCAAGTCTACATCAATTCCAGCTGCAGTTCTCCTACAACCAACTACATTATTTCTGTGCACAATTTCTTTTAAAAGCAGTTCTCATTACCAGCAGAAGATTGACAAACTCTACAGACCAAACTGTCTAACTGTTTACTAAGGATGGCCCAGACAGCTACCAGCGTGCCCTACCCAACCTGCATGGCTTGCTTCCAGAGAGAAAAGAATTAATTCAGTCCACACACGTTTAATCTTTAGCTGCCCTCTTGAAATTGATGCATACAAAATGAATTTGGAATTGGAACACATCATCAGGAACTAGACTGAGGTTACCAACTTTTCACAGAAGCCACAAAAATATCAGATAATTGTCATAACCAGAACTAGTCTATATGCCAGCTGCAACTCCGCAGGCTTTACATTTTACCCTCAAATTTTCTGATTTCCTTCACGCCCCTAAACATTTTAATGTTTAAAAAATAAGCAAGGGGAAAAAATGAAATATGTAACAACTTGTTACAGTAAACCTAAGGGAACGTCTGCACATGTACATGTTTGCATGAACACAAACAGAAAAAGCTGATTTACTGAATCACTATATCGTAGCTGAAAAGAACTCAAAATTGGATATTGCAACCATAGTTGTAGTGTGCAAAAGCCTTTACTCCATGTCCTCTGTCCATGTTTACAAGAGATAGTCAGTTGTACAAGGAGCACAACTCAACACCACTCCTCATGCCAGCACTATGGTGTGTAGTCCTCCACTGTCCTGATAGAACCAAAAGAGATCAGAGCACCCAAACAGCACCCAGACCCACTTGCATGCACACATTACTCACTGAGTCACGTTTAAACATTCTTTCCTTCGCAATGCAACATCCAGAGCTTGGAATATTCCCATTTCATCCAAAGGAGCCTCGGCAGTTCTTCAAGAATTTAATTACTACTTAAGTCTTCATTCTAAGGCAGCACAGCTTCAAAGCCCTAGAGAGAAAACAATCTCGTGATGCACATGAACTATGAAAGCCAGCAAGGTTGCTTTTGAACACAATTAATCCCCTCAGTGTAAGAGCTACTGCAGAGAACACATTTATTTCAGAGAACAGAATTATCTGAAAGGCAAAGCACCCAAATACGTAGATGTTAAGAAATTTCACATGGAAGAGGCATGGGAACTTCGTTTTTCTGCTTTCATTTCTGATCATCTATAAATCTGCTGATCACGTGTAGCCTCTTCATTGAAAGTCTTTCGTAGTGGATGACCCAACATACGGCAGAGAAAAAATCTGAGCAAAAAAAATGAGCAAAAACATGTGCCTCCCGTGGTCACTTCAATTTTGGCTGCTTTGATAACTTTGTGAAAGTCAGGGGGAGGAGATGGGGAAAAAAAATCCATCCTGAATTAAATTTCATTTCTAGATGATTTTTCAAACAAAAAAAAAAATGAAGTGATGAATAGTTTTCAAGTGTGAACTGCAACAAATAACTATAGAGGAAAGAAAAATAGGAAGAATCTGCATTTCACCAAAGGCAAACAATCATTTTTGATTGTTAAAAAAACCAACAATGTATCTTGTAATAATGCAAGAAAGACTAAATTGGCTTGCTTATGCATCTATGGCTCCAGGACTGCAATACAAGCAGCGATACGAGGGACAGCAACAAGACACACAGCGTGGTTACAGATGTCACAGGTAGTGTCAGACCTGGCATGCAGAACACTTAGTTTAAAAGAAAATCACTTTATGATGAACAGAGCTTAGCATAACGAAGGAAACAGCACACTTTCTGAAAGCTGTACAATAAATATTGAACAATTGCCTAGGAATGGTGCGTAGAAAGCCTGTCTGACCAGGCTAAGAAAACTTATTTTTAGTGGTCCTAAAATGATGCAAATTTACCTCAGTTGCTATCTTTTTCCAGTGACACTGCTGCTAAAGGTAAAAAAAATAAAAAAAATAAACAAATCTATGCATCACAAAGGTTTTTTATTAACTCTTTCTACCTCAGATTAAAGCACAAGTGGCCACTGCAGAATTCATCTCAACATGGTGATTCTGCAGCGTCTAAACCACTTCTATTGTTTATTTGAAATAGTTCAAGAAATTTGCTATACCCCTCACTTGGACTATGCTCATTCACTCACAAATTTTAGGACCTGTAACAACACTTTTGGAAATCCTACAGTAAACAAAGGACAGGCTTGGTCTCCTCCTTCCAAGTCGGAAGCATTCCTTCTCACCTTTCTCTCACCTTCCTCCCAGACCTCCTCTCCCTTTTGTTCTTTATTTTCCTGCTCAGGTCTTGATGGAAAATTGTGGAATAATCCTGTCTAGTCTTGGTGAGACCAAGTGGCACAGCATAGATTCCAGCTTGAAAGAGTATAGACACTATGGTAACATTGACAGCCTTCATTTACATAAAAGAATACTAATTATGTTGTATCATCAACATCTGTGATTCTGCTCACTGCCATATGCGACAGTGTTGGGAATTTAACCCTTGAGTCTCACCAGCATATTCAATATTTGTACCATGAAACGAAAATGGGCCATCTGAATACTATTTTCTAGAGACTGATTGAACAGCTGCCAGGCACAGTCACTCACCAGCTCAGCAAGGTCTCAGGACACTATTTTCAAAGAGCACTGAGTTTACCCTCAATTTCCAAGAAAAAAAAAAATGCTGATATGTTGCTAGTTTCAGCTGGGTAACAGGCTACAAGGAAATCAACCACACACCAGATACAGTGCATTAAAGAGTCACATTTAACAATGAAGGAGGCTGCCATTATATAAATTACAGGGCTTTTGTCAACTGCTTTTTCTTTTCCTGTGTGGGCCAGCAAGATTTCCTGTTTAAAAAGGACAGATATTTTAACAACTTTGGTCAGTTAACAAAGCAGCTTTGTAGCACCTTCGTTCAGTTATTCTCAGGACAAAAGCATCTTTGATATTGCATGTGATATCCCCCACCTGTTTCTCTTTAGGCATCCGTGGATACTTTTTGCAGATCTAAGCCCTATGAACAAACACCCTTATACACTGGGCTTCTCTGCAAGTGAGAAATGGTGTTGATTTAACCCAAACGACCTCAATTACACATCTTTTCAGCTTCCTCTTCCAAGACTGTCCTCAAACAAGACCTCCTGCTTTTCATCAGCGTGGTTTTAGCACCAAGCTGTGAAGGGCACAGCCAGGCTGCCCCAGCACCCACAGTGCTCCCACCCAGGGCCCGCTGTGCAGGCGAGCCTTTACCATACTCCACATTTCAGAATTTCTTCTTCATTTTACAGATGCACATTACTGACTTACAGTTTTTGACCCCTTATGTAACAGGAAAAAATGAAGTTGGCTTTCTAGCGTTGCGCACCACGTGCACAAGTGGCAGCTGGGGCATTTGAAGGTTGAGCCTTGCCATCGTGCACGCCAACAGATCACCACTGAATGAGTCAGAGAAAGACACATGCACACAATTATGGACAAAATTTGTTTCTCCACTTTAAACAGGTAAACAAACAGCTTGCTACAACCTACTAGAAAGCATAAAAACAACACACAAGCAGGAGAAATTATAAAGCTATGGGTAAGGAAAACACAAAGACAAGCTAGAACCTGCATGCAATTGCAGAAGGCGTGGGGAGGGCAGGAGGGGAGCTGAGAATATTACAGGGTTGGAGTCATTTAAGATATTGCAACAACTGAACTCAAATTTGTGAGGTTGATGCGAGAGTCTGGGATGAGCCATGAGTAACCGGTTTAATAATGGAGAGGTAACTCCTCACATTTTAAAGTAATGGAAACTAGCAAACAAAAAATCCTCTCTTGGCAACCACAGTATATTGGGTTTATTTCTTGGTTTTATAATTTCTTCCATCAAAGTAGATCTAATTTTAAAAGCAAGCTATATAGCTGCCCTTTCCTGCCTCCTTGAACTTTTTCTTTTCCAGATAAGAGGTGGGAAGGAGAAGAGGGCAAGAGGAACGATGTAATTGTTCAGCATGGAGAAGAGATCCCAGAGCTGTGTGACAGCAAGGCAGCTCTTTTTGGACTGCCAGGAATGTTTGAAACATAATCTGAAAAATTCTTACTTTGCAAATCACTTCTAGTCTTTAAGCATGAGGTCAAACTCCGTTTTTTTTTACCTGCATAGCCAATACTGGACAAAACTTAGGGCAAGATACTATGAAAACTTCAAGAACCAAATGCAGCAAAAACAATTTTAACACTAAAAGAGTGTTAAAATAAAACACATGACTTTATTACGTTCCTTTGTACCATTGTTACACATTTGGAAATTGATTAAAGACATCTGTACAGATCTGTTGACATTAGCTACTTTCTTTTTCTAAATATATGTTCATGAAGAAGAAAATTAATGGATCAGGAAAGGTGCTAGGTGCTTTGCTGTGGAAAACAGATGCACCATCTATCTGTCCAAAGGTTGGTTCCAGAATAAATAAGCATCTGGAAAAGCAACATCAAATCCTCAGCTGCAATCTGGAACTCATCTTTAAAGGACAGGTGGGAAGCTCAGACTGAATGATTCCTCCATTCATTCGTTCCTCTCCTGGGACTGGCAAAAGTGAAACACATCAGCGCTGCACCAGTCCACGGGGAATTGGTATTGCAGTAAATAAGATGTGATTCTCATTTAGATTTTAGTGATTTCTCATTTAGATTTTTGTGATTCTCATTTAGATTCAACACACTTCACCTGAAAATCTTCGATGCAAGAAGCAAGAACCTTCCTGTCACCCCTGCCTCCAAGCAGTGTTCTACGCACAGCTTTAGAGCAGAACTTCTAGCCTGCTGCAAAAACTCAGAAACGCAGATAAGGAGATATCAGAGAGCATATAGAGCTAAAAATTGTGTGCAACTACTCAAAAACTTTATTCCCCTGATTATTTTAACCTTCTCATTTGTGAGGAACCAATTATTCAACCAGATGCCTCATGAAAACTAATGATCTGGGCTGCTCAGAAGATGATAAAAAAAAATTTCCTGCTCAAGACAGTTGTGTTCCTCTGCTAGGAAGAGCCATTCACGTACAAGGGATGCTCCAAAAAAAGTGTCTCCTATTTTATGGTGTTGGCCCCTGACATCAGAGGCAGATATTGGTGCTACAGCAGCACAGTTTGAACCTCCCCACCAATATTCCACTACATTTTGTTGCCATGCAACAGATAGCAGCAGAGGGGCACCCTGACAAAATGGTGTCTGACATAGAAGTGTATATGAACCAAAGGTGTGTGACTGAATTTCTGCATCCAAAAAAAAAAAAAAATAAAAGCACACATTGACACTTATCAACAGTTGCTGAACGTTTATGGAGACCAAACAGTGGGTGTGAGCACAGTGAGGGGTGGTGGTGCATTTCAGCAGTGGTGACAGCAAGAGTGCTGGTGCAGATTTTGATGACCGTGGTATGCAGGCTCGTGTTCATCACCGGTGAAAATACACAACTAATGGTGGTGACTGTGTTGAAAAATAGTGCTTTGTAGCTGAAAATCTATCAAATAGTGTTATTGCGCTCTTTGTAACTGTTGCAGTTTCCATGGAAACAAATGGGAGGCATTACTTTTGGATCAACCTACATATTTACACAGCAAAACTCGCATCCTGCATTTGGTTCCCAAAGCCACCAGTGAGGGCTGAAACATTGCATAATGGATATGCCATGAGACAGAAGGAAGAGCATCATGCCCACCTCCCCTGAGCAGCTTGTGTCCGTCCTTACACGCCCAGCATGGACACTAGGCACATGGTAACCACAGCAGCAGGCGCTCACTGATGCAGCACAAAAGCTCTCCCCCAGATTCTCCTTCTCCCAGGAACCAGTCACTTAGCAGGACAGGAGCTAGTTTATCCCTGTGCTCCTCCAGTCCCAACCCCACTGCTCTCAGGCTTTCAGATTCCATCTCCAAAGAGCAACAATCACTCTAGAGATTTTTTTTAATTACACTGGAAGCACATTTTATTAAAAAAATTCACAGGCGATTAGGTATACAGTGTTCTTTGAAAAGGAAGGAAAAGCAATGTGAACAGCTACTGTGAATATATGAATGTAACAGCTTCAGAGATGCACAGACAGAGAAGGCTCAGAGACTTCAGCAGTGACAGCAGAAGTGGTCACCACTGTCACCTCCCTCCTGTCCTGTCCTCTCTGCTGCCATCCCCACGGACAGGCAGACGCTTGCTGTGCACTGCTGCAGACTCCCAGGGATTTTAGTTCCCGCTAATACACTAAGTCACCAGCTGCAAGGGCAGGGGAACAACAGCCTCACAGAGCCCTGCAACAGAAATCCTCAGTCTGAATGCAAAGCTCACGAGGCTGCAGGACATGCCCTGTGCACGCCTGGCAGCTGAGCACCATCACCAGCCCAGAGGACCTCAGCTGGTGGCAGTGACCTGGGACAAGCACCACACGCCCAACGCGCAGCTCAAGTCCGAACCATAATGGAGCTCGACCAAAATGCAGCCTCACTGCCAACTTGCACAGCAAGTTCTGTTTCATTTACTCCTCTAAGTTGATTATAATTATAACTGTTTCTGAGATTTCATGCTGTGCTATAAAAAATTTTTGTAGGCTCAAACCCAGGATCTCAGGAATCAGTTTCCAAAGCAAGCTTCAGTCATTGCAAAAACACTCAAAACTCTGGGGATTTTGGAAATCCTGCTCCCTGCACTGGCAGCCCCAGTGGGAGTACACGTGCTTCCTGCAGGACTTAGTTCTCCAAATCACCCTGGGGAAGCTCCAGTTGGTGGATGCTGGTCCATATCTCATGTTAGAGCACAACGAGGAGCACAGGCACTGCAATGTGCTGCACAGTTGACTTCTAACATTTCTTGCTCTACAACAAAAAGAACAAGGCTCGAGTGGCCCTGACCTGTCCCTAACCCCGGCCCACCTGCAAAATCAGTCATCCTCCCTGCAAAGCTCACACAGCTTTGGGACTGTGGGGGGAGCTTATAGCAGTCTTCCAGTACCTGAAGGGGCCTACAGGAAAGACGGGGAGGGACTTTTTACAAGGACAGCTAGTGACAGGACAAGGGGTAATGGCTATATACTGCAAGAGGGTAGATTTAGACTAAACATAAGGAGGAAATTCTTCACTGTGAGGGTGGTGAGACACTGGAACAGGTTGCCCAGAGAAGTTGTGGATGCCGCCTCCCTGGCAGTGTTCAAGGCCAGGCTGGATGGGGCTTTGGGCAACCTGGTCTGGTGGGAGGTGTCCTTGCCCATGGCAGGGGGACTGGAACAAGATGATCTCTAAGGTCCCTTCCAGCCTGAACCATTCTATGACTCTATGCTAACTGGCAAAGAAGACACCCACTTGCCTCACATTTTACATCAGCTGGTGGATGCACACACATCTCAAAGCCTCCAAAGCAGAGATATTAAGAGTCCAGCACCACAGTGCACTGCACAAGAAACCTGTCCAATAGCAGGCAGCAGCAGAAACCATCCATTCCATCCCCTTTTCACCCAACTTCACCAACACCTGCAGAATACACACATTTACAGGTACTACCTGTTAGCAACCTAACCACCAAGTCTATCATAGGAATTGTTAAAGCTGCATTCCATTCAGCACTCAGAGCTTCCCCAGCAAAGGGATATGATGAGAAAACATTCTTTTTCCCAAAGCTCTGGAATTTTGAGTACTTTACCTAAAGTTTTAACGTCTCCCAGATTGTTTCAAATATCACTGGCATTCTTAAACCTACAGCCTCATGTGAACTGAAATGTTCTGTTGATGCTTGTGCTGATCAACACTGAAAAGAAAGTACAATTCTTCCCTGTCCCAGTTCCTAGTGCAAGGCAATGCCTGGAGTAGATCCAAGAACCTTATCCTGCCTCTTTTGCTGTGCTTGGTGAGCTGCTTTTGATACAAAACCTTTCTGCAGATATGAACTGCTTTTATCAAAAAGGCCAGTTGGCAAAGTCCAAGTTCAAAAACATCCACCAAATTCTTTCCCTTTGGCTAGAATAAATTTATAACTAAAACAAAAGACTGCACACTGCCTGTGTCCTCGAGAATAATAATTAATATTTTGTACAAGCCAACAAGTAGCTTAACACTGCATGTGTCTTCTATCCATACTCCTTCCTAATGAAGATACATTCCTAGTGAATGCCAAACTGTACTTAGTTTGAGTATCTGTCAATTTATGGTTTGAATATAATCACAAGAAAGCAAAGAAGATGAATTTCTTCACTTCACAAAGAGTTTTCATACAGCTCTCCTTAGAAACTAGCCAATTTGCACCGCTGTTCAAATTGCCCAGCCACACAAGGTTAAACTTAAAAGTTTTTAAAACTTAAAATATTTTAAAGATGAATATTTAAATGAAAATATTAAAAGACACAAATACAAATCTCCTTATTAAGCGTAATTCACACCATTTCTTGCCCAAGTGCAAGAAATGAATAAAAGTGACTAAAATCTCAGGTGATGCCCTCAGCAATGCTAGTACTTTCAGTGGTAAGATTGCCTTTTGAAATCAGATTTAAGGCAGCTATTTATTCATTACAGTCACCTTAAACTAAACAGGAAAAAAAAAAGAAGATGCACGTCCTACAGCTCTATGAAAGTGTGGGAACTTTCTACAGAATGGCTGTGGATGTTAAAAAGCATTATCAAAATGCTATATACTTCTTAGTTTGTAGCTTTCGAGAAGCCAATGTTTCTTCATTCATTGCGACACATAAAAACCCTCCTTCCCCTTTTCTTTTTCCATTGGTTTTATTTTTGGTTTGGCTTTTTGAAGTGTTAATAAGCTGGGAAACATGATATGGATACACTGTATAAAAGAGACACTCTACATTAAAACAATTCACAATATTTCCTCTAGTCTTAGGGAAACAAGCAAAAAGGAAAGAGTTAATGCAGTAATTCCACTGGTACTTACATCTGTATAAGCCTGAAGCAATTACAAAAAGACACACAATTTGAATTATCAGAATAAAGCATGAAAAAAAATGTTTTGCATTACAACAGTCTCAAAGTAGATGCTAACTGCCCAGCGTAAAATAATAATTTCACTTTATGAGTCAAGCAACCAGCCTTATACAATCCATGAATTCACAGTGAATTCTATTTCCATAACTGTGACAACACTAGAGTGACATGCCATAGCATTTTAAAGTTTTGTACATGTTTGCCCCTGAACATCACCCCTCAAAAAAAGAAAAGAAAAACCTCACTGCCAGAGCAGACAATATCAGAGCTGCAACCGATGTAAAATTAGCAGTGCTGATGCCAGCTCAGAGCTACATCAGTTCTTACTATTTGGAAATTCAGACTGCAGGTCTCACTCCCCACCATTCCTAAACTGTCAGGGTTCATACCACAACGGAGATCTTTCTGCCTCCATTCACTTACCACTGACCAGCTCGGCAAGGATTCGAGTTCAGTGAGACTGCTCAGACGGACACAGCGCGTGCTTACGTACCCACGGGTCAGGACCTGTGCACAAGTGAACAAGGCACAGTGAACAATTAAAAATAACTAACAGGACGCAAGCTAAACGAAACAAGCCATCTTGTATTTCAGCGTGGCCTAACGTGAAGAGAGCGTGGAATAGAGGAGATGAACAGCCATTCCCTTGTGTTCCCACTTTCCCTACCTTATCGTTCCTTTTAATCATGGTCTACTGTGATGCAGCCCAAAAGCTGTTTGTTGTGGGTTTTTTTTTTTTTTTTTTGCTGTCAGCTTTCTTTTTTCCCCCCAGAATGCAGAAACCATTAATTCTTTAGACCATAATCTTAATTCTTTTTTTTTTTTTTAAATATATATCTGGTGTATATCACATTTGTCACATTCTGACACAAACAATACATTCAGAGTTGGGGTTGATAATAATAGTTCAGACATCATATATTAAAAATACTTCAAAACCACATTTGACCTTTCATAAGGAAAATCCTACACAATTTCTATCTGCCTTCGCAATCACATCAGCAAAATTAAACACAATTTTCCACCACTAAAGAGCTTTATTAACAAGGTCAGACCTGGCTACGTTTTGGCCTGTGACAAAACCTGCCGTCTGCTTCTGACTGCTGCACTAAAATACATGCAAGCTCAACAAAACAAACCGTTCCGTTTCACAGGTACGAGGCGAAGTTTCATAGCCCTGGCACATCAGAGAATGCTGGTGGTGCTGCTTACACACAGACCCGATGGCTGCAGCAGAGATCAATGTAACAGCCCTCGTATTCAGAAGCAGACTAACAGCCTCTGAGAATCTCTTTGTGACAGACACAAAGACGGATTATACCGGGGAGCAAACACTTGGTAAGTTACGGGTAGTCCTCCACTGTTCTTCCTCCCCCATTTCAATTCATATTCATCTTGGCAAAATCTTAGACAGACTATTAAGTAATCTAAAACAACATCACAGCCGATACAACATATAAAGCAATCAGTCAAATGAACATGTCAGTGCCATCTACTGAAGCAATAAAGAACAAGACAACCCCAGCAGGCTGTGGCTTATTATCTCCACAGCCATAATGAATAGGCAAATACTATTAAACATAAGTACAGCATTCCGCTGTCACATTTTGCCAGACTTTAAGCATGAAAGGTGTCTTCACGACGTTTGAAGAACAGAGGTTAAAACAAGACAAAAATAACGAAGGGTTTCAACACATCTCTCCATCATTGCCTTTTCCTCCGTGTGCCAATCAACGACCATTAAGTCTTTTAAAATCCTCGCTGAGCAAAACAGAATGGCAGCTAGAAAATTTTCTACGGCTTGTAAGAAACGCAATTAATTGGTAAACAGAGTAAATCTCAGTGTCTGATTTATCCAAATGCAGCAAGGACCTGTGTCTGTTTGCCTGCCCAACCAATGAAACCAGCCCGGGATGCTCGATAACCACCAGCACCCCTCTGCACAGCACCTTTATGTGTGCCCACAGGCGGGCATGGACCTGACCCGGCCCTCCCTGTCAGCGCTGGGCTCGGCACCAGGTCTCCTCTGCTCCTGTGTCAACAGAGCACCAGGCAGAGACCGACACGTCCTCCTGCCCTGCTCAGCTTCTGCACCTGCTGTGCACTTGGAAAAATCTGTGCAGCTCACACACCTTGTCCTGGGTGTGCAGAAGGGGACTCGAAGAGGGAAGAGTGAAACAAAGAAGAGTGTTTCTGTCACAACCTGCTGTACCTCCCACCTGCTGGCACATGAGTTTTGAGCCTCCATCTTCTGGGACATAAACAAACAAACAAACAAAAAAACCTTGCACTTGCTCAAATGCACTTCCTGCCTCCCTTCTTGAAGGGACTATTCCTAATTTACATGTTATGAATCCTCCTCTGGCTGAAATCCTTATCTATAAATTGCTGGCAATACTCGAGGAGCAGTGCCATTGTTCTCCCATAAAAGAACAAGGTAGGAAACGGGAACCTGATTTGTGAAATATTAAATTGTTAATCTTCTCAGAGAATTTGAGATCAACTCTGGCCTAATTCGATAGCATCTGTTATTTTAATAAATTATCTTACTAAGAGGTCAGAGGTCATCCCATCAATTTGTCTTGAGATAAAACAACAAAAGGAGCAGAAGAAAAGAAAACAGGGAGAAGTGAATTTGGTTTTGACGTCAGTCTCAAAAAGCTGTTCCTAAAACCTTCTGATGTTAAGAAGCAGGAAACCACATTTGAGGACTCGCTCGTTCCTACAGCATCCCAAAGGCCAGGTCAGGGAGCCACGTTACTGCATCAGCCCGAGAAGTTCAGAGAAGGCACAGCACAAAATCCAAATGGAATGTTTCTGTCTGCCTTTGAAAAAAACACCATTTTCATCCTCTGCCATGAACATGGCATTTTCTCAAAACAAAGTCACGATTGTGAGAAGGATCTTCACCGTGGCTCACATTCAGGTGAATTAACTATTCTTAGTTAAACAGATTTACCTCCAGCCTTCGTCCGATGACAGATTGACTCATGGCTGGTAGGATTATGGACTTACCTCTGGAACTAAATCACTTTTGAATCTGAGTTATAGCTATTAGTTCTTTAAAGCTTAGCTGAACAGCTTTTAGTACCTCCTTTGTATTTTTGAAGGAATGATTAAACATCATTAATTCCAAGCTAAGGGCTCTTTCTCACAACTCCTGCGAATAAACAGTCAGCCAATTTCCTTTTTTTTTAAAAGAAAAAAAGAAAAAAAATAGAACAGCAGAATCTCACATGGATTTTTTTTCCAGAACTATTTTAAGTCTAGAATACTTTTCCCCCAAATTAAAACACCTTTTTCATGTTTGTGTGTTTTCTGAGTACATGAAATAACTTGTTCTCCTAGGGGAGAAGCAGCTGTCCAGATCAACCTGCTTCTTTGTACTCAGCACGATGTTTTTGTTCCCTTCACATTTCTCTAGCTGCAGAAGACACGACCAATTCTATAGAGACTGAAAGCAAAGTGCTCACGTACAGCAACAAGCTAATGACTCCTCTCCACTGAGGACACTGAGCACATATTTAAGCATGGCTTATTTTTAGATGAAATACTCCAAACACCTGAGATCTCCATGCCACCAGCAAATAGTTTCACTACACACCAGCAGCACAAGGCAGAAGCAATGATTCAGCCGATATCTAAGCAGAGCCACGCCGCTGGGCTTCCTCCTGCTCCCCTCATTCCCTCCAGCAGCACCTGTAAGGAAAGCCAGGAGCAGCCTCCCCATGTGTTGGTTCCTTGGCAGAGGGTGCAGATATTTTGCCATGACTTTCTTCATTTAATTAGAACAAGAACCAGCTTGGTTCAACGAGCTGCCTGAACGCATCGCTTTTGCTGTCTACATTTCCAAGACAGGAGACATTGATGGGATAGAGAGAAAAGTTCTCCTAAGAAACCAAAAGAAAACGACCCCACAACTACTAATGAAGGTCACAGCACAGAAAAGCTGAAGGCATCACTCCTCCAAGATTATTTACAGCTTCCGTGCTGTAATTATACGGTGCAGTCGCATCCTGGTAAGCTACAGACAGAGCCCTTGGGTTCCCTGCCCAAAGCCAACCACTCATCTATATCCCCGTCGGATGATGAGGTTTTATTTTTGTTACAGGAATAGACAATCCAAGTTTCAGTTAATTCATCATTAAGGACTCTTCCTAAAGCAGCCACAATCTCTGAACTATAACACAGAATTTTTCACTGGCAGATAGTGCTGTCCAGCTCCAACAACATACCTGCAGATACGCACACACCCCCCACCAATTCTTAGAGATCCTCCTCCACCCAGAAATTTCACCAACTACAAACAAAAAAACCCACAGTGAATATAAAAGCAAACCTCAAGTAGTCAAAAAAGCCATGAGATCCTTACTTGACTGAGTTATACAGATCTGCACGTAGAGGGAGAAAAAGGCATTCATGCCAAACTGCATTTGCTAAGTGCAATGTATGAAAAAATTTCTTGTTCTGATAGACTACAGCTCAATATTTACGCAGATAGTGCTCGAGTTAGAAGTTAGCCACAAATGTACATAACTTTCTCAATACGCAAGGCACTTGTTATTCAGTTGGAACACAATGTACAACATAACATGACATTCTAAACTATCTAAAATTAGTTGAAGTTAGCTGCAGCAAGAGACAAGCCCGGTCCCACCACACCAAAAGGATGAAAGGATTTAATATAATGTACAGTTTTGCTGTTTGAATAAAAGGAAAGCACATTTGTCATGAACTTATTGGAACAGAGTCAAGCTTAGAGCTGCTGATCTGTTCCAGGAAACTGAGGAACAAAGCAGTGGTAGTACAGAAACACGAGCCAGCGCTGACTGCCCCTGCTTAAGGCATTCTTTTAGTATTTCTAGCTAAAAGCTACTTATCACTTCATCTGCATATCTACCTAGACAGGCTGCAAAGATCCTTCTTCCTCACCACTTTTATTTAAAGTTCAAATCCTTGAATTGTCTTCAGAAGCTTTTCATAGCATGTGAGAGAGACAGAATGCAATTATAGGACAGTATTTCTTAATCAAATCTAAGCCGCTCACTGAAAGCGAATGGGAAAGCATGGTTGCAAGGCAATGCTTCTCAATCAAGTGGATGGATTTGCCTTTCAGAGTGAATAAGGGAATGTAGCTGTGGTCACCATTTCTTAATCAGCTCAGCTGATGTCCTATAGAAGGTCTCAATGGAAGAACACAGCTGTGGCCCATAACTCTTGACTTGATCTTCCATGGTTTGACTGAAAAGACTGAAAAGAACATAAATGCACTAAAGCTTTTCTCCATTAAATCAGTTCTTTCAAAACGACCACTAGGTTCACTCTGAGAAAAAAAAAAAAAGTTTCTCTTCCAGTACACTTGGTCAGAGGTTGAGTGTAAAAGTTTTTGTGATATATACACTACACAGAGGTATACTATAATAAATCAAACTCTTTTAAAGACTGAGATGGAGCATGTTATTTAGTAGCTTCAGCCTTCTGCAGGCGTTCCTGTCTGAAGATGTGCCTTTTTCTTTAGCAAAAGCACCCTTCTGCATTTCAGTTCAGAAAAATAGAAGACATGGAAAACACCTCTCCTTAGCCCTTTTTTTTTTTTTAAAGAATACATTTGTCACAACTGATGTGCTACACAAGATGCATTTCAAATGCACTCATACTAACTTGGAGCTGTCAGAGCCACACGTTTCAATTTTCTCCATTTGAAAATGTGGCTGAGTTACCCAGCCAAAGAGGCGAGACAAGAAAGGGAGAGCACGTGCAAGCGCGCTGGCAGAGGAAAGAGCTGCAGCCTTTCAATAGCTGCCTGTATTGCTCTGCTGCCTTCTCAGTAAAGTTCTTAAAAGGACAGGATTACATTTTAGCTGCCCAACTGGAGGAACTTATCCAGTAAACCTCCTTTTAAGCATGCCCCAACAAATTTGCTGTTCTCTATGAGACTTCAAACTGATCTCTGTGATGTACTGGAGGTGTAACAGTTAATGTATGCTCATTACCATCATGTAACAAAAAGCTAATTAACAACATTTAGCACAAAGCAGTCAAGTTTTCTTTGTTCCTACCTATGGCAAACCTACTCAAGATACTAAATCACTTTGTAACACTGTAGCAGAGAGCACATGGGGTAGGGGGGCAGCAGAAAACAGCCTAATAGCATTTTAATTTGCATGTTGCTCAGCACACCGCAATACGAATTACTGCAGGAATACAAAGAACTGGCTTTAGAACATCTAGGAACTGCCTCCCTGTGCCAACTGCAGAGCTCCACGTTGATGTTCACCCGCTCTCCCCTCACTCCCTGTGCAGGGGCTGCTGCAGCAGCGTGCTGGGGCCGTCACTCAGCAGCTGGCAGGCCTGCTGTGCTCAGAGCCTCTCCCGAGCCATCTCTGAGCTCAGAAGTGGAGAGTGGTACACACAGACATGAATAACCAGTCAACAAATTCTGATCCATGCATTGGATTTTATAAATGTCTTGTTTCGGATTAAGAAAAAAAAAATTCTTCAAACTGCTTACGTGCTCCAGAGCAATCATTCGTTAAGGGCTTTGCACTAATGAGGACGGTCTTCCACTGAAGAGAGTGGTGGGGGCTTCTTTCCATCCAGCACACCCACACCAACTCAGTGGTCTGTTCATTGTGCTGAAGTGTTCGGGGAAGGTGAAGTGTTTATACACAGAGCAATTAACAACAGGCTGCTGAGACAAGAGCATCTCTGGAGGTTTCATTCCACACAGGGGGGAAAAAAAAAGAAAAAGAAAAAAAAAAAAACAACCAAAAGCCTTGATGAAACGTTCAAGATGAAAACCACAAAGGCTGTTACACCAAAAGTTTCACACATCCATCAGAGAAAATCCTCAGATAGCATTTACTCTCAGCACTCGAAGTATCGGGTGGACAATCGTTCACAGTACATAAAACACCACAGCTCGGGGCAAGCTGTTGCTGCAGAACAAATACATCTTCCTTTTCTCCCATTTGATCAGAATTACTGCATGAAGTCACAGGCAAAGTTCTCAAACAACTGATCTAAGCATCTCTCTGTTCATTTATAACAAATAACTTTAGAACAAAAGCCTTAGTTTTGTTTTCACTCAGAACTCAGGACAGCTTCAGAAACCCTTTTACACTTCCTCAAATCAAAAACGCATGTGAAAGAATTCACATGTGCCCTACAAGAGAGGAGCTGAATTTTCAAGCATTTCCATTTCCCAGCTAGTCTAAATCTATCAGCCAATCCCTTCTAATGGTGAGAAAATCACTAAGTTTCACTTTGAGTCCTAGCAGAAGTCCTAGGAAATTTCAGTGGAGACATAGATAGCACGATACCACAAAGAAAAAAAAAAACCCAAGAAACCCCCCAAAAAACAGATTAATTAAAATAAGGGCTTAAAAGATGCATTCTGTAACATACACTGCTTTTGCCATCAGCAAAAGTACTTCTTGTAGCTCATTCATAGGTGCTAGGAACCAAACAACTATTTAAAGAAAGCAATTATCAAGTGCATTTCAGTACTGAAAAAAACATAGCAAAGAGGCTGATGTGGACAGGGAAGAACTGAAGCAAGCAAACACCAAAGGAAAGATCATGGTTGCAAGGAATCCCCTGCAGCAGGAAGCCATGCCCAGGACTCATGCCCAGCAGCAGCGTGGCGATGCACCGAGCTCACCGTGACTCATTTGTTGCCAGCAGCATCCCCACAATGAACAGCGCAATACACGAAGTACAGATGTGTTGCGAACACTCTGAGCTCGCTGATCCAAGCAGCCCTCAGACTAAGCGGCATTTCATTCCATAACCCACGGCACATGGGGCTCATCCAGTGTCTCTGCCCTTGCAGGCCTCCAGCACGTGCTGCCAGCTGCTGAGTTCCCCTCAGTTGAACCTTCACAATTATTGCAGCCACAGATTCTTTAGCACCGATCTTTGGCCACACAACAGCCAAACAAACCCCTGGTTTCAGCTCACTGCTGTAATACTCTATAAACCATTGCATATGTGACTATTGCTAAGCAATGCTCCTGAATAAAAAAAATTTCTCTGTAACAAACAGAACTTGCTCTAGACCACAGACTATTCCAGAGCTGAAAAGGTGCCAGTTTCAAAATACCCTCTTCACTTGAAGTCATATCAATAGGAGAAATGATTATAGGAAAAATAAACAAGTGTCCCTGGTTTGCAGCACCGCATCTGCAAGCCCAGGGACACCGAACGCTCCTCGTGCACGGCACATAACTCCCAAATATTCGCACTAACCCTGTGCTCAAAGCAATCCCACCAACACCAAGTGTTTGTTGCGCTCCCATTTTTTTCCAGGCACAAACACGCTGACAGCAGTTATGCAGCAGCACCCCCAAACTTAGAAACTCGAGGGCAGCAGCACAGCGCCTGCACCCGGGGTGCAGCTCCCACGGCTCTGCTCGGAGACAAGCGCTCCTTCCACCCAGGGGTGCGTTTAACCCTGGTCCCTCCCCCGGTGCCCGCTCCGCGCAGCGCCCGCGGAACTCCACCGCAGTTCGGTGCGGGCGGTGCGCACCGCTCCGCGCGCCCGGGGTCTCTCGGGTCAGCGCCCGCCCCGCGGCAGCGCACCACGAAAGGCCCAAATCTAGCAGAATGTTAC
>WBMW01003501.1:0-11046 GCA_013396635.1 Penelope pileata | reverse complement strand
TTGGCCGCCCTCCGCGCCCCGCCCCGCCCCGCTATTGGTGGAACCGCACGCCACACAGAGTGCTCTCCCCGCCCCTCGCTTCTCTCCCCATTCACGGCCGCTGCCTACGTCAATTCCGTAAGGGCGCNGGGGAAGAGACCCCACGGGAAGGGACGGGTCCCTGAGGTAATGGGGTGCACCCCGAGGAGGCTCCTGAGGTGATGGGGGAGTGGGAGAGACTCCACGGGGCAGGGGAGGTGACAGGGCCCTGAAGTGATGGCGGGGGGTGCCCCAAAGGTCTCAGGAGGCGACCACCCCTGAGGAGATGGGGTTAGGAGCAGCAGCTACAGGGCCCAGGGCCGAGCCCAGAAGGGCCCACAGAAAGCACGGCTGTGACCCACATGAAGCCCTCTGAGCTGTGCAGGCCCTCATCAGAGGTCACCCACAGGCCCTGCTCAGGGACCCTGCACCCCCGGGCACAACTCACCGTGCTGCAGCCTGCAGGTCACCAAGGGCAGCCCCGTGGAGGTGGCACCGCTGGCTCCTGCAGGTGGGTGGTGTCACAGTGCCCACCGCAGTTCCAGGGCACACCCGAGGCATGGCACAGGAGATCTGTGCAGCTGCTCCAGCAGGCTTCTGGCTGGAGCAACCCACAGCCCGTGCCAAAATGCTGCCACAGGAAGACACTGCTGCTCCTCCTGGGCGAGGGTCAGCTCAGGAAAAGTGAAACACGATTCCTTTGTACCAGGACAAAATGTTCCTCCAGTCCTGTCCTAGTGCAAAGTACTGCAATGTACTGCGACAGGTGGGACCCTGCTTTCTTCTGCTGTGGCACAGGGACACCCCACAGTCGTGGTCTCCCTGTGAGCCCTTCCACCTACCGGCCCTCCCAAAGTCCCCCTTCCATAAAGCTTTGTCATCCTTCCTCTACATCGCTTCTGGGCTACCCTGAACCATACCTGTACAGAAATCCACAGTCACACACTTCTGAACAGCTCCCCACTGGAATGAGCCCTCATTCTGTAATGTCTGCTAAGAAATAAAACTGATGATGAATGAGGCCTTTATGTCCTCGCTCCCGTTGTAACACTTAGCAGGGTGCAGCTGCTATGTAAGTACTTCCTCATAAAAAATGCCACAGCATAAAACAAAGCAAAAGCCCACAGCATGCCCAGCGCAACACTGAGACTTGGGCTCTGTCTGCACCACTGGCGTGTTGGTGACCCTGGTAACATCACTTGGCTCTCCCCCTCCTGGCAAAGTTGAAGCTACATGGACCCAGGTCCCCCAGACCCCTGATCCCCTCCAGGTTGGGCTTCAATTCACTGAACACAACAGCACTGCCAGTGATTCTGAGAGGTGCAGAAGCAGGGAAAAGGATCCGTGAGGCTACACGAGTACAGCTTGGCAGTCTCTCCCTCTAGATTTTACATTCAGTAAGAAAACACTGGGGAGCAGCAGGAAAACAACCTTCCAGACCATGCCTTGATAGGCAAAATTAGGATGGTTTTCAATTACACTGGCTCAATCCATTAATGTAACACAATTGAAAGCCCCCTGAAGACTTGTTAAGATGCAAACTAGCATGTTTGAAGCCGTGTTAACCTGCCATGTTGATGCTGGTGGGTAGGGGAGCAGGAAGAGGAGGATTACTACAGCTGATAAAGACTGAAAAAAAACCCTGTTATTTTGTTCATCAAGAAAGTAAAAAGCCCCAGAATGAAATGAGCCCCTCATATGGGACAGCTGATCCCATTGTTTATAGAATGCAGTTACAGCGATGAACATTTCTGCTAAGACATAAAGGGCTAAATCCAATCCATCCTTACACACGTGGAGACCTGCTGACGTCAATGGCTCTAACAGTGTAATTGAAGGCAGAATGTAGCTCAAGGGGTCCCGTTTTATACTCCAGAAACAGTACAATGTATTAATAAGAGAACAGAAGTCCCCAGAGATTCCAGCACGCATTTTATATTTTTAAGACCATCTTTTGGGAATTAGTAAAGCATTAGCAATGTTCAGCATGACTAATCTGGTCATTAAAAGGAATTGTTTTCTAACCTTAAGATTTAAAAAGGGAAACAAGACTGAAATAACTATCCATACAAATATCAGAGTTTGTTTTCACAGCCACACTTAACTACATGGAATGACTGCAGGTCAGATGCTGTAACCATCACTTGAAAATTAATAGTCCCATTTCAACGGGGCTGTTGTCAGTGCACAAGTCATGAACTTGAGCTCAGAGTTGCAGAAACTCAGCACATTCAGCATGTTGGAATTTCTCATGCACTTGTGGTAAATTACGCTATTTATTATGGCTTATCAACCAGATCTTTCTGGACCTAGTGCTGATTAGATTTATTAAATGCCTTCACTAAGAGCTCTAGGCCCTCCAAGAGTTAATTAGGTTTACAGGTATAAGTGATAATCAAAAAAAAGCCATTTCTAAATAATTAGTTCTCCATCAGTCAGCAAATCAAGTAAAAACCAGCTTCTTTATTGCCTACTGTTTCAGAAGGAAAAAATCTACCTAGGAGAAATCTGTTTCTGTTTTACTTTCTCTTCAGAATCTTCAAGACCCATGTACTGGCAGGAAACCAAAAATGTCTTTTGAGAGGAAGATTCACACTGCTTCTTCACCAGGAATCCATTGTTCCCCTTCAAATCCCTCTTTCTAAAACAATCCTTCTACCTTCCCTACACCCTTTCTTTTTGTCCAGGACACAGGCTGCAGGGTTGGAAGCCTGCTAAGCACAGCCTTCCCAGGAACCATGAGGGAAGTCCAGCACAAAGGTTGGTAGCGGAATGAGGGTGTTTCTGCATATTCTGAGACCAAGCAGGGGGAGGAGCAGGGGGAGAGAGAGGAAAAAATTGCAGCTACAAGCCAGACAGATGCTGAATATGTAAAACCGAGGGGACAGATAGCTCAAAAGGGATCTAATTTCCCTGGTTTTCCTGCTGTAAAATAAATCATCGCTGAAAAATATTCAAGTGATATAATATAGTTAAGCTTTATAATAAATTTTTGGCTCTTATTCCCCAAATCCTTCTTACTCCAGTAAATCTGCTGAAGTCACCAGGATTTCTCAAGTGAGAAATGGTGTGCAGGGATAGGACATTTATTACAGACCTTACAAACAATGAGATAAGGCAGCTGGTATTCTCTTTCAGTGCATGAGAGGATTCCTGCAAGCCTTACTTATTTATTTAGCACTGGGCTTCATAGGTATCATCTGAGACGTAGAAGATTTTAATACTCCCATCAGATATAAAAGATGAAGGCAAGCTAAGAACACACTCATAACAGGAATGCAGGAATTCCTGTAGATTTCGCCACAGGGAAATTAGTTTGCTTCAGGGGTATAAAGCTCTTGAACCAAATCAAAGATAAAACTCTGCTAAAGAATTGTCTCCATGCAACAGAAAATTTCAAAAGCTGTAAATAAAGAATACAAACCAGAACAACACTTGCTGTGCAGAAAGACTCCATCTCCTTGCAAAAATACAGCTTTTTATTTTGATGAAAAATAGCAAGATGCTTTCACATAGATATTTTAAAAAATAAAAAGATCCTTTCTCATAGCTGTTTGCATTCAAGGAAACTCTGCCCTTGCATATGTTTGGCTGTAATTTGTCTTTCCCTCCTTCTGCCAACAAACTATAATCCCCTGCATGAACCACTGCACTGAGAACCATCAGATCCAGGGGCCTGAGCACAGACACACTCAGAGGAAAGAAAAAAAAAGGAGGACAACGGGAAATACACATGGCATTCAAAAACCTTTTCTTTGAAATGGGGCAAAGAGATTTAGAAGGAAGAAGAAGCTTGGGTTGACTCCAGTCTGCTTTTTGGAGGGACTTCTGATCCACATGGGCAGGCAGAAAAGAGGATGCAGCCACTCCATGCACAGCTCCAGGGAGGCCTTTCATCTGATTCCTGCCACAGGCACCTGCTGCTGCTTGCGGATCTTGTTGAACAGCTCCATGTACTGAACCATCGTGTCCGCTGGGCTGTAGATGCTGTCGTGCTTGGTGCCAAACACAGATGGGATGCCGGGAGTGTGGCTCCCCATGAAGCTCTGCATGAACTCCATCAGCAGGTTCCAGCAGTCGTTGGCTATTACGCAGGGGCAGTACTCCACCTGGCAACAAAAACCACAGCCCTGAAGCTCACTGCAGGGGTGAGAACCACGCAGGAGGCACTGCACATTCCTCTCTGTTTTAAGTATGAGATATGTATGAAGAGTTTGAAGTCAGAGACCAGCTTCTAAATGCTGTGGTTGCAGAGGGATAACAATGCTTTTCCCTTCTCTAAGAATGTTTAGCATATAACAGCAGAAGGATGGACAAACATATACAAACAGGATATACTGGGGAGATGCAAGCAATTCTTTCAAAAGGGAAGAAAAAGAAAGGTAAAACGTACCCTGGAAGTTCATTGCTCACAATAAATCCTCAGCAGTGGAAGTCCAGGGACAAACTTCATACCCACAAGCTGGTATGTTAACAGCTTGTGTAGCTGTGACATCTTTCAGATGTGTGTTGAAAAAGCCTTGGGATTTAAGGATTTGCAGTTCCAGATTAGGAGTATGTCCCAATGCAAGCCCTGAAAAGAAACTACTAACCCAAAACAGAAGGAACCAGACTGCTGGGTAAATCTGGTCCTGAACTCAGGCTTAAGTTAAACAAATTTCTCTTTAACCCCAGGTCAACAGCAGTGCTGACACCACTACAACATCTGTGTTTATTCCTGTGAAGAAGAAATAAGCCATTTCTCAATCCCATCCTTGCTGGCCAGGAACACCTGCCGAGGTTGATGCAGTGGAATTATTAATTATAGACCAGATGATAGGATTTGTGCATTTAGAAAAACATAAGCTCAGATTTTGAAAGATCTTTATGCACCAGCTATCTCAGCTATCTTAAAGACTGTTAGGCACCAATATATCTAGATGTCTGGAGCCTCACCTGCTCTGCTTTGCCCTTCCCATACAAGCGCAGCCCAGCTCCTTGTGTTAATCCAAGATATTTCTGAGTTCAGTTGAGGCTTGTCTATGGCTTGTGGGCCTTGGACTTACACTTGCATTCAGACAATCACCTCCCCAAATGCCTTCTGAGGTGCGCCCATGACCCTTCATGTACACTGAAGCATCACCCTTCAGAGTTTTCAGGGTCTGCTGCAGCCCAGCTTCCACCCTGTGAGACACCCACCAGCAGTTGGCATCCTGCAGCTGATGCTCTCGAGCCTCATCAACAGTCATAGCGCTGAGTGGAGAGAGCGGAAGCCGTGTGATTATAGGCTTTGGGCTCACATGGCACCCCACAGTGCAGCAACGCAGGTCAGCACACCTGCAGCAGCACTGACATTCGCAGCATAAAACTCTGATGAGGAGACACCAACATTACAGCATGTGAGCAGAACCTAGGGCAGGAGGGCACTGCTCTCCCCCAGTGCTGCTCAGCCCAGCCATTGTCTGCATGAGAATGGGAGAGAAAGCAAAACCCAAATCAGCATTAAATTAGCAGCTGAAGAGGATGTTTTACTCGCCACAGTATGTTTATTAACCTGAAGTGCACTTCTAGTGCTGTGTGTCAGGACTTTAAGAAGCTTTTTAGTTTGATGGCATCCCTTCAGGGTTTTGTCTATTGACACTTCAATGCCAGGCTTTTTTGTAGGCACAGCTGAGCCCTAAAGTACCTGCCTGAATTAAACTTTGCTGTGAAAAGGAGATAAATGCTCTGTCTGCTGCACACGTGAATGCACCTAGTACAAACTATGAGCAACTAGTAACACAGTTGATACATGGAAGGGATAGGGACTCAGGATTTCTAGTCTAGCCTCCAGCATGGATTTCCCTACCTATAGCTATAGCTGTATTTCATACTCTTTGATGACTCTTACCTCCACTGATATCCCACGGGCACTGGGCCCCATTGTGACCGTGCCCACCTTCACCAAGAAGTCACAGTACTGGTAGCGCGTACCCCGGCTCTCTATCTTGTTTGCCTTGGCATTCTGGAAGAAGCCTTTCAGCTTCACCATAAGGGTATCAAAGTTGGCATCTGCTATGAGGCAGGGACCATTTTCGAAGAGAGCGAAACAGCTGAGCGGATATTCAGAGTTGTGCATCACATACATCAGCTTGCCTGTCTGCCCTGAAATAAGAACAACAGTATTTGGGTTGTAAATCAACAGTTCTCTGCTTGTAAGTGCTTTAAAGAAAGAAGCATCTGTTTTTCCTTTGTCCTCCTTGCTGCCTTAATTCCAAGGTCCCTGTATTATTCACATGTGCGCTGTATTATCCAGCGGTTCAGTGAATAGGTTGTACTTACTTAAGATTTAAAAAGGAAAAAAAAATCCTATGCAGCCACCCCTGGCCCAAGGCCAAAATGACAGCACAACTCAAAGACCAGAGGGAGACTCGGATGAGAGAACCCCAGCAAACTGGGTCAGCAAGGAGCACCCACCTCCCATCCCAAGCATGGAGCTGCAGAAAAAGCAGCAACAAGCTGCTCTTGTATCTGCCAGTGGTTCTCGGTGTAAGCACAGTGCCAGGAGGCTGCTGGGCTCAGTACCGACTTCTGCAGCTGCAGAGCCACCAGAGCAATGCTCATGTTAGCATCTTTACATGATGTGAAGAGCACAGGAGTGAGAAAGAGGGCAGAACAGTCCTNAAACAGAAGGAACCAGACTGCTGGGTAAATCTGGTCCTGAACTCAGGCTTAAGTTAAACAAATTTCTCTTTAACCCCAGGTCAACAGCAGTGCTGACACCACTACAACATCTGTGTTTATTCCTGTGAAGAAGAAATAAGCCATTTCTCAATCCCATCCTTGCTGGCCAGGAACACCTGCCGAGGTTGATGCAGTGGAATTATTAATTATAGACCAGATGATAGGATTTGTGCATTTAGAAAAACATAAGCTCAGATTTTGAAAGATCTTTATGCACCAGCTATCTCAGCTATCTTAAAGACTGTTAGGCACCAATATATCTAGATGTCTGGAGCCTCACCTGCTCTGCTTTGCCCTTCCCATACAAGCGCAGCCCAGCTCCTTGTGTTAATCCAAGATATTTCTGAGTTCAGTTGAGGCTTGTCTATGGCTTGTGGGCCTTGGACTTACACTTGCATTCAGACAATCACCTCCCCAAATGCCTTCTGAGGTGCGCCCATGACCCTTCATGTACACTGAAGCATCACCCTTCAGAGTTTTCAGGGTCTGCTGCAGCCCAGCTTCCACCCTGTGAGACACCCACCAGCAGTTGGCATCCTGCAGCTGATGCTCTCGAGCCTCATCAACAGTCATAGCGCTGAGTGGAGAGAGCGGAAGCCGTGTGATTATAGGCTTTGGGCTCACATGGCACCCCACAGTGCAGCAACGCAGGTCAGCACACCTGCAGCAGCACTGACATTCGCAGCATAAAACTCTGATGAGGAGACACCAACATTACAGCATGTGAGCAGAACCTAGGGCAGGAGGGCACTGCTCTCCCCCAGTGCTGCTCAGCCCAGCCATTGTCTGCATGAGAATGGGAGAGAAAGCAAAACCCAAATCAGCATTAAATTAGCAGCTGAAGAGGATGTTTTACTCGCCACAGTATGTTTATTAACCTGAAGTGCACTTCTAGTGCTGTGTGTCAGGACTTTAAGAAGCTTTTTAGTTTGATGGCATCCCTTCAGGGTTTTGTCTATTGACACTTCAATGCCAGGCTTTTTTGTAGGCACAGCTGAGCCCTAAAGTACCTGCCTGAATTAAACTTTGCTGTGAAAAGGAGATAAATGCTCTGTCTGCTGCACACGTGAATGCACCTAGTACAAACTATGAGCAACTAGTAACACAGTTGATACATGGAAGGGATAGGGACTCAGGATTTCTAGTCTAGCCTCCAGCATGGATTTCCCTACCTATAGCTATAGCTGTATTTCATACTCTTTGATGACTCTTACCTCCACTGATATCCCACGGGCACTGGGCCCCATTGTGACCGTGCCCACCTTCACCAAGAAGTCACAGTACTGGTAGCGCGTACCCCGGCTCTCTATCTTGTTTGCCTTGGCATTCTGGAAGAAGCCTTTCAGCTTCACCATAAGGGTATCAAAGTTGGCATCTGCTATGAGGCAGGGACCATTTTCGAAGAGAGCGAAACAGCTGAGCGGATATTCAGAGTTGTGCATCACATACATCAGCTTGCCTGTCTGCCCTGAAATAAGAACAACAGTATTTGGGTTGTAAATCAACAGTTCTCTGCTTGTAAGTGCTTTAAAGAAAGAAGCATCTGTTTTTCCTTTGTCCTCCTTGCTGCCTTAATTCCAAGGTCCCTGTATTATTCACATGTGCGCTGTATTATCCAGCGGTTCAGTGAATAGGTTGTACTTACTTAAGATTTAAAAAGGAAAAAAAAATCCTATGCAGCCACCCCTGGCCCAAGGCCAAAATGACAGCACAACTCAAAGACCAGAGGGAGACTCGGATGAGAGAACCCCAGCAAACTGGGTCAGCAAGGAGCACCCACCTCCCATCCCAAGCATGGAGCTGCAGAAAAAGCAGCAACAAGCTGCTCTTGTATCTGCCAGTGGTTCTCGGTGTAAGCACAGTGCCAGGAGGCTGCTGGGCTCAGTACCGACTTCTGCAGCTGCAGAGCCACCAGAGCAATGCTCATGTTAGCATCTTTACATGATGTGAAGAGCACAGGAGTGAGAAAGAGGGCAGAACAGTCCTGAGGTATGCAAGCCAATTCAGAATCACAAGGGTTGGAAGGCACCTTTAGAGGTTATAGAATCATGGAATCTTTTGCATTGGAAGGGACCTTTAAATGCTCTGTGGTCCAACTTCCCTTCAGCAAACAGGGACACCTACAGCTCGATCAGAGCCATGTCCAGTCTGTCCTTCATAGAATCATTGAATGGCTTGGGTTGGAAGGGACCCCAAGGATCACCAAGTTCCACCCCCCCCGCCACAGGCAGGGCCGCCAACCTTCAGAACTGGTACTAGATCAGGTTGCCCAGGGCTCTTGGCAACCTGGCCTTGAACACCTCCAGGGTCAGGGCATCCACAACCTCTCTGGGCAGCCTGTTCTGTTCCAGCACATCACCACTCTCTCAGTAAAGAACTTCCCCCTGACAACCAATCTAAACCTTCCCTCCTTCAGGTTAAAACCATTCACCCTTGACCTATCACTATCTACTCTTGTAAAAAGTTGGTTTCCCCACTGTTTATAATCTCCCTTTAAATACTGGAAGGCTGCAGTGAGGTCCCCCTGCAGCCTTCTCTTCTCCAGGTTGAACAAGCCCAGCTCCCTCAGCCTGTCCTCCCAGGGGAGGTGCTCCAGCCCTCTGATCCTCCCTCTGGCCCTCCTCTGGACCCTCTCCAACAGCTCCACATCTTTCCTGTATTGGGGGCCCCAGACCTGGACGCAGCACTCCAGATGGGGCCTCAAGAGGGCAGAATAGAGAGGGACAATCCCCTCCCTGTCCCTGCTGGCCACCTCTCTCCTGACGGAGCCCAGGATACCGTTGGCCTTCTGAGCTGCAAGAGCACACTGCTGGCTCATGTTCAGTTTTTCATCCAGCAGGACCCCCAGGTCCTTCTCAGCTGGGCTACTCTCAAGTTCTTCTCCCAGTCTGTACACATATCTGGGATTACTCCAACTGAAGTGCAGCACCTTGCACTTTGCTGTGTTGAACCTCATTAGGTTCACACGGGCCCACCTTTCAAGTTTGTCAAGTTTGTCCTTAAATGTGTCCAGGGATGGGGCATCAACCATCTCTGGGCAGCCTGTTCCAGTGTTTCACCATCCTTATTGTAAAATACATTTTTCTTATATCCAATCTAAATCTTTCTTCTTTTACTTTGAGACCATTTCCCCTTGTCCTATCACCACAGACCCTGCTAAAGAGTCTGTCCCCTTCTTTCTTATAGCCCCCCTTCAGATACTGAAAGGCCGCTATCAGGTCTCCCTGGAGCCTTCTCCAGGCTGATCAGCCCCAGCTCTCAGCCCGTCCTCGTAGGAGAGCTGTTCCATTCCTTGGATCATTTTTGTGGCTCTCCTCTGGATGTGCTCCAACAGGTCCATGTCTCTCCTGGGCTGAGGACTCCACATCTGGATGCAGTGCTCCAGGTGAGGTCTCACAGCACAGAGCAGAGGGGCAGGATCCCCTCCCTCGCCCTGCTGCCCACGCTTCTTTTGATGCAGCCCAGGATACAGTTGACTTTCTGGGCTGCAAGGACACCTTGCTGGCTTATGTCCAGCTGCCATCCAACAGTACACCAAGTCCTTTTCAGCAGGGCTGTGCTCTATCCTTTCGTGTCCCAGCTTGTATTGACAGTGGGGGTTGCTGCGACCCAAGTTCAGACCTTGCGCTTGGCTTTGTTGAACCTCATGAGGTTCTCTTGGCCCAATGCTCAAGCCCATCTAGGTCTCTCAGGATGGCATTCCGTCCCTCAGGTGTGTCAGCCACACCACACAGCTTGACATCATCTGCAAACTTGCTGAGGGTGCACTCAATCTCGCTGTCAATGTCATTGATGAAAATATTAAATAGTGCCGGTCTCAGCACTGATCCCTGAGGGACACCACCCGTCACATATCTCCATCCAGACACTGAGCCAATGACCACCACTCTGGATTTGACTCTGCAATCAGTTCCTTGTTCATCAAACAGTCCACTCATCAAATCCATATCTTTCCAATTTGGAAGGAAGGATGTTGTGGAGGACCATGTCAAAGGCCTTACTTAAGTCCAGACAGAGGACATCAGTGGGTCTTCCCTTGTCCATTGATGCAGTTACACCATCACAGAAGGCCACTACGTTGGTCAGGCAGGACTTGNGTTGGTCAGGCAGGACTTGCCCTTGGCGAAGCCATGCTGGTTGTCTTATATCACCTCCCTCTCTTTCATGTGCCTTAGCATAGCTTCCAGGAAGATCTGTTCTATGATCTTCCCCGGCACAGAGGTGAGGCTGACAGGTCGGTAGTTCCCTCAGTCACCCTTTCTACTCTTCTTAAATATGGGTGACATTGACTTTTTCCAGTCAGGAGGGACTTCACCTGACTGCCAT
>WBMW01003500.1:126488-141085 GCA_013396635.1 Penelope pileata | reverse complement strand
CTGATCCATGTTTATAAGTATCTTAGTTGCGGGAGGCAAATGGAGGTGGGGAACCTCTCTTCGGTGGTCACTGGGGACAGGACAAGGGGCAATGGCCTTAAGCTGGAGCACAGGAAGTTCCGCACCAACATGCACAAGAACTTCTTCACGGTGCGGGTGACGGAGCCCTGGCACAGGCTGCCCAGGGAGGTTGTGGAGTCTCCTTCCCTGGAGATATTCCAGACCCGCCTGGACGCCCACCTGTGCAACCTGCTGTAGGGAACCTGCTCTGGCAGGGGGGTTGGACTCGATGATCTCTCAAGGTCCCTTCCAACCCCTGCAATTCTGTGATTCTGTGATTCTGTGAAGTTCACTGGGTAGAACTTGAGTGCCTTGAAAAAATAAACAGTTTCACACCATCTGAGGGGTATGTATGTGCACACAGTGCAGTGTGAAGGATCTGAGCAGGAACTCATCCTGATTGTGCTATGGTCTGTGAATATCTTCCCATGTTGTAATTTGAACTTTAAAAATTGGTTTCAGTAGTTTGTAAGCCTGTTACTGATTGATTGTCAGGGTTTTGCATTGCAAATACCAAAGACCGAGGGGATGTGGGATGCTAACAAGAGATCCACATCGCAGACATTTAATTCCTCATGATGGTGTGTTTTGCTTGAGCTGTGTCTATGCTGGAAGCTGTATAGGATACTTCCATGAAGTGTGGGGGCGTGGATGTTTTAGCTTGGATATTGGATGCAACGTGATTGTACTTTTTACCTGCAGCTGCTCCATGGACCCTTCTGAGGCTGTGTAGCCTGTTAGCTCCTGTGAAGTGTCCTGGTAATGTGATGTTCAACATCTGGTCCTTGAGCAACATCAGTTACATCTGTGTGGCACATGGATAAACACTAAGTCAATGGTGAGACTTGGGTGGGAGAAGGATTATGCTTTTTCACCATTGTGACTCAGAATCCTCTGTGTGCCAAGTAATAGATGGGAATATAAAATATTGAATCTGCTCATCTGTTATGGCCTTGGCAATAATAAAAGACCCCTCTGTGTAATGTTAGAATGTTGAAATATATATTCAATACCTCCCATAAATTAGTTAGTGGATTTTTGTAGATGTGGAATTCCAGTTTGAAAAAAGTAGAGGAGAAAAAAGGAATGCCTTTTTGAACTTAAAAATTTATTCATCCAAGTAAATGTTATATCCACGTATGCTTATATAACTTGAATCAATAATGTAGCTAGTCTGTTTCTAATATCAAAATGATATAGTGAGCATTTTTGAGGAATCGAAATGCTATTGATTTACACAGTAAGTACAATTAAAATAAAGTATTTCAAACTCCTTAGGGTCTGTTGGAGCTGTTTTGAATGTACCTCCTGTTGGGCGACAAGGAATGAAAGAACAGCTGATAATAGATGTGATGGTCTGTGTATTCATGTGTGCTGCTAAAAATCAACTAACCCTTTTTGTTTTGAAACTAAATTGTTGAAAATGATAAAATGGTTGTAAGAGTTGCATTAGATTCCAGCAGAGTTGGAGTAGCAAAGCAAATTATTACTCGCTTTTAGAGATGGGAAAATTTAGTATGGTTTCTGTTAAATATTGGCGGTGGCCAAGACTTGAATACAAGACTGTGCAGCCTCCCAGCTTGTGCTGGGATCTGTAGCCTCAGATTCTGGGGTTTTGATTTCTAATATGCCCCAACAATACTGGGTGACCTGAGGGAAGTCACTCCCTGAATTTGTCCAGAAAGAAACGAAACATTGCACAACAACTGCAGTGATGCTGATCTTCAACTAAGGAAGAAATAAACCTCCTTGGCTAAGAATATTTTTATAATTCTTTAAGGTCTTTTCAGAATGAGTGCCAAAGGCACGAAATTTTTCATTACTCAAAATTTTGGAGCTATGCAGTCTTCTCATTTTGAGTGTTTCTTAAATTATATTATATTATAAATTATATCTTAAATTATGTTATAAATTAATTGCATTTCCTTCTCTCTTTCAGGAGAATTTTTCTTAGCAATTTAGAATTATTGGATCTTAATTTAAAAATTACCTTGAGACAACACTAGAGAGAGTTAAATTGCTTTTCCCTAATATTAAGAACAATCTAATGACTTGAGATACGTAGCATGATAATGGGACTTTGATAATAAAGCAAACATGTTTTCGTCAAGTTTAGGCGTAGAAACAAAATACCTGAGCTTTTAGCTAATTGGTTGAAATTATACAAGGGCCAACTGTGTGTGGCACAGTGTCTTTTACATGGTAAAATAAATTCTTACAACTACAGAGCTGTGACTGTAGGGAGAAAAACAAAGGTTTTGGGGGAAAGGCGTTTATATCCTCTTATTACTCTACTAATCCATCCAATTCCCGTATCTGCCTAACCATTCATCTTGCCTTTACCTCAAGGGCACTTAAGCTTTTGTTATGATCCATATGGATAGCCACAAACTCATAAATTATAATTTTGCAGTAGAAGTACTGGAAAAATATCCATCAGTCTGCCAGGTCCTTAGCTTCAGGCCTGAACCTGGGTTTTTTTTTTTTTCCACTGAACCAGAACTTTATTAATAATGCTCTGTTGCTCACTCTGTATGTTAAGGTATCAGGAGGAAACACAATTGTATTTGTGAGTTAAGGAGACTTAAGAATCACACAGAATGACAGGTGTGTTTTTTGGAAGTGGACATCACTGCTTTACTATGAAAAATGTTCATGGGCTATAAAGAAGTAATTCCAGTTCAGATGTAATCTGTGAAGGGCCTATTAGTTTTGTGATTGCTGGGCCTATGGTAGGATTACGCAGCAAAACAGAGAGATTGTATTTGTCAAAAATGACAGAGTTTTTCTCAGAAATCCATACTGCAGGAGCTATAGGAGAATCAACCTAGTTTTCCATTATTGGAAAAACAGATTTATTAAGCTTTCAGAGAAGTACTTATGTTACAAGATAAGGTTGGGAAGGACAGACCTAGAGGCCAAACTGAAGGCTAGCTGAAATAATGTCTTCCTTTGGGAGGGATAACAAAAGCTTTTGAAGCAAGTATGCAGATGCTTTGTGAGAGAATGTTAGTGCTTTGTGAGGTTAATCTGTAGTGTTGATCTCAGACCCAGAACTGAAGAACAAAGTTGAACTTCAGAGGGCTTTGGGTGGACTGCCCAGGAGCCTTCTGTCTGTCTGGTGGATTCCTCAGCCACTTCCCAGTGCCCTGCAGTGTGAACACAAAAGGGAGAAATGACACAAATGTGGGTAATACAACAACAGGGATAAGGGCAGTTAGCAGGGAGAAACAAAGGCAAAGTGAGGTGAGGTGGGATGTGAGGTGGGAAGGACAAAGAGCCACCTGGAAAGGCTGGGGGAGGTGGTTTTTGTTCTTTCTTTTGTTCAACGGGAGCTCCTCTAGAGCCAGAATTACGTTCTGCAGGGCAGAGATGGAAGTTGTACCAGAAACCAAGTGGAGAATCACTCCACGTTGTTATCAGCCCATTGCCTCAGCTCTGTGAACGTGTTTTATGAGACGTGGACGGACTCAGAAGAGGGCACTGAAATAGCAGTGAGGCGTGGAACCAGGTGAGCTTTTTTGTACGCAGGGTATTTTTACTTTTTTTTTTTTAATTATTCTTTTATTGCGTTCTCCTCCACCTCTTGTTTCCAAATATCTTAGTAAGTCACTTAATTCATATAGGAGCTCCTGTTGTGTTTGTTTTCTTGTCCTGTTCTTCTAGCCATTGCATCTTCAGAATCTTTGCTCAGTACTGTACACTAATTTCATTTTCCAGGAGATACTGAAATATTACAAATTTTTATTGAAAAGATGGAGATGGCAAGGATCACAAAATGATCAAATAATGATTTAATGGAGTGAATACGTACTGGCTAAAGATGTTGTTTATCTGGATTGCGAAGACCGTTTACGAACTGCTAGACATTGTATGGAAAATTACAGATCACGGCCTGAACAGGGGACTAGCCCATGAGAAAGGGCTCATGTTAGCTTGGGAACACAAGTACACTGCTTCGGTGGAGAGGCAAAGCAGAGGACAGGCTCCCTCCTTCAGGCATGAGGGTGTCTCAGGAGGTGCTTGAGATCCTCGTGCTGGAAGGCACTGAGTGCACCCAGCTCTCATAGGCTTTTCATCTCTCTCAAGTTCCTGCAGTAGCACAGAGGAAGGTGAAGTTGTTTGGGGAAGAAGGGAAGAGTTTTAATGTTTGCGATTTAAACTGGTGAGGACGTTTTGAATAGAAATGGTACAGCAAGGGTAGAAAATGATGAAACTTCTGACAGGTGAAAGCCATCTGAATTTTAGTGTTTTCTGTAGGAGCTAAGGATTAAAAGTGGATTTATTGGAAACCTGTACTAGTTTGTGGTTTGATTCAGCACAAATCACAGCCGAGGCAAAACCAAGAAGTTCAGAGTACTTAACTCCTGCTTAAATCTTTATAACGCCCAGTCAGTGAATTGTGACGGCTTTTGCAGCACTGTCTTCCCTGAGAAAAATTGAATTGGGCTGATCTGACTTAGGAAATAAGCCTTTTCAAAGGGAAAATGTGCAAGTTCCTCTGAGATGGGAACTGCCAACGCATGCAGTTTGACTTGTGTGATCTTGTTTGCCTAAAGCTCCCTTGTCTCTTCTGTATCCTTTTACTACCAAAATAACAGAAAAGACGATGTATTCGTACAGTAAATCTTGTGCATATGTATGTATATGAATTTTTTTTCCTTCCCTGAGAACAGCAGTAATTATATGGTGAGGAACGTTTGCTGAGTGTGCATAACGCTGTATTACCAATGATAGTCATGCAATAACGTGAAACGAGCGCTTCAAACATGAAGCTCTGCATAAAACTGAAAATGTAAAGGCAATATTTTGGAACTCAGAGAAGAAGGAAACACCAGTTAGTGTCTCAGATAGCCTCTTAGAGCTTAGTAGGTGAGTACCAACTTGTGTACAGAGCTAGCCAGATGTATCTAATCGCTTAATTCAGATTTAAGCTGACATTGTGCAGACCCAAGCCAGGATAAATTCTGCCCTGCAGGGTGAACTTTGTATTCTTTCACTGGATTAAACTGCAGAAACTTGATTATCTGTTTTGCAGGAAACTAGCTCCTCTATGTTGCTGTTAAATGAAACAAAATTTTACACTAATGCCTTTGCAAGAAGAGTCAAAACACATAAAAGTGTTTACACACAGTCTGCATACTGTTTGTCAGTTATGTCTCTGTGGATGGCAAGGTCCTTGAACGTTGTCTTTTGGCCTAGAGTGGAAGATGCTGTGAACTTAAAGCACACACACACGCAAAGCACACCTGACAAAATACAGAAATGCAGTCAGGCTTGCTCATACCTTTGAGAAAAAATGGGTTTATTAAGTCATAGATTTAAGTTATGGCACTGGTTGATTTTATCACTCTGGCAAGATCCAGTTTAGCTGATAAAAAGCTGAAGTGAATTCTGTAAGTTTGTTTTCTTCACTAATATCCTAATGTGCAAAATGTCCTCTGTTATGCTCCTTTCCAAACCTTTTATCAGTCACAGTATGGAAAGATGCTGAGCTATCTTGCTGTGTTTTGTTCCTCTCTGAAGGAGGCCTGGGCTTTGTGAAGGCCAGCAATAGCCACGTGTCCAATTCTAGAAACTTAAAATGGGTTCTGAACACTGACATGCTCCTGGCTGTGCTGTGAATTCTGAATCAAGCGTGTAATTTTCCTGGTTTAAAATCTCTCAGTAGTTTGCTTGTATAACAGGGCCTACAAAGGACGCCTGTAATCTCCAAGCTCAGACAACTTTTCGTAAGATACCCAATGGGAGCTGCTGTTACTGCAGGGATGGTTGGGAAGGGGAAACAGCAGCGCTGCTTATAGACCACAGGAGCCTGGGAAACTTACTACAGATTGCACAAATCAAAAATTATTTCAAATTATTACTATCTCAGCAGTTTAGAAATGAAAATTTCAGATGCGGTTTACCTCTTTTATCAAGATTGTGACAAATGTTTTACTTCATTTGATATTTCATTGAATAGTTACAGACTCGTGGAAACGATTCATGCAATGAGTTTAGAAGACTGTGTGAAATCAGCAGACTTATTTATACAAGCAGTTTTGTTTTCCTCATTGCATTAGCAAAAGACAGTGCAATTAGTGAAGAACTCCGAGGTGGGAAAATCATTATTTCCTCCTGATGGATGCATAGCTGAGATAGGAGGAAATTAGCAGCTTGTCAAGATATAAAAGGTAACATTAGCTGGTGAACTTCTATTGAAAGGCACTGAAATTTCTTCACCAAGTCTCATAACGCTTTTTAAATTACTGTCTAAAACTCTGACACTAGAATGAAAGCTTTATCCCGTAGCTTGATAGTGGCAGCAGAGAGTGAGTGTTCCTCCTGCTTTAGCATACAGTGTGTGGAGTTGTCCTTATTTTCTGACAGTTTTTTTCATGACACTATTTACATTGCTCTGGATTCCTTTAAGTGAATAGCACTCTGGAATGGAGAGCAAAACAAAGCCTAATGGCATGTCAGCTAGAACTGAAACAAAGAGAAATTAAATACAAACAGAAATATTGCTCCTTAAATAAAGGGCAAAATATCTCCTTGAGGATATGTTTAGGAAAATGTTTCAGTTTAGTTTCTTGTTTGTCTTGTACAAATAATGGCATGTTCTCTCCCCTTCGACCACCATGCGTTACAGAGAGCACTGTCAGCTTCTGCAGCCAGATGTGCATAAAAGAGCTGTTCTTAATTCTCTGTCAATTATTCAGATGACTGAATCTGTTGTTTGTAATTTGATATCTGGGTGCCTACAAAATAGCAATAATTTGGGTTAGATGTTTGCCTGTTCAGATGAGAGTAAATGCCTTAACATGGAGACATGGGACACGTAGAGGATTTTGTTTGGAGTTTCATGTTCGGCTCCACTTGTGTTTCCAAAAGTTAATATTGAGTTGTAGGGTACATTTTTGCTATTCTGACTGATTTTTGCTTGTATATGCTGAAGAAAACAGGCTGGGATGCTGAGCACTTAACCTTTCCTATATTATTGTCTATTTTATTTTTTGTTATTCTTGGAAGGTGAACCTGTTTATATCAATCTTTTTTTTCCCCACTTGCTGCAGTGCTTAGTACAGGGAGATTGGAAGACTGCTGCTGTAGCATCGGTTTATAACAGGTAAAAATTTAAAATAGTTAAATAACAGCACTGTGTTGAATAATTGTGAGTACTGTGAGTACCCCTGTGTCTTTCATTGAGAGTTCCTTGCAGTGATGGTCTCGTGCATCCCAGAATGTTCTGCCAGTGATGCGATTGGGATAGCAGAGCTGTGGGAGAGGTGCATGGTGTGAAGCAAGGTGTGCATGGTAAACCACATTTTGGAGTCTTCTTGAGATTGGAATTCTGAATTGTTAGCCCTTTGCTGAGCAGCTTATCTCTGTCTCTGTGTGTAAACAAATTGTTATGCAAAGGCAGCCAGATCTCAGCTGGGACTTGTGTGTGCTTCTTGAAATGAATAATCACAACCTTCTGACTGTGCTTTTCCTAGGTATGCTTATGCAGCACCTCCTGTTGCTGCTTCTTTACCTGGTTGTTAGAATAGCAATATTCAAAGCCTTGAGAATTTCTTGTCCTTGCATGCATTTGATGGATGGTGCTCATACCAAGTGCAGCGCTGCTACGTGGTGTATGCAACATGCAAAGTATTGCTCACATTTTCTAATTGAATGACTCTTCTCAGTGAAGGAAATCCATATTCTCTGCTCTGAACAATGCAGACCAAAAGTCGAATAAACAGTAAAAAATGGAGTAGCCAGGGATTAGCAGACACTGCATTATGTTGATTGCCCACATTGTCTTCAGCTTAATAAATTCCATTTTGCTTTAAGTCAGTTCAATTGCGTGTGAAAATAGAGAAGGTGGAAAATGAGACTGAACCAGGGGGTTAAATGATAATGTGCTATTCCAGAAGCAATTAAAAAAAACAATCCC
This sequence comes from Penelope pileata, assembly GCA_013396635.1. Taxonomy (NCBI): domain Eukaryota; kingdom Metazoa; phylum Chordata; class Aves; order Galliformes; family Cracidae; genus Penelope; species Penelope pileata. The sequence continues at coordinate 133,101 of WBMW01003500.1, read as the reverse complement.
TCGAGGAAAAGGGAAAAAGGGAGTTTTTGAAGTGTAAAATAAAATACATAATTTTGTTTTAAGCTAAAGTAGTCTGTCCAGTCCTCAGCATTAAACCCATATGAAAGCAGCTGGTGGGAAAAAAAAAACACATAAAAATGCATGGAACATCTAAATGGGACAGCCTGATTAGGCTGGAGTGGTGGTAGAATTGGGTAAAAAGTAAAGGAAAAATTAGATAAAATTTTGCAACATAGCTGCAAATCTGCAAAACATTTTTGTCTCTGCTGAAGTTAGAGTTGGATCCCCAGAGCTGCAGATCATCCAGAATTCCAGCGGGAGCCAACAAGAGGTGGAAGTGCTCAGAAACCTTGGGAAAGTGGGCTGGAACATAAGGAAGCACTGTCATCTAGTGGTTAAAGACTAGGAAATCGGGACTCCTAGATTAAATTTACTGCCTTATTGCTCTTTGATGAACGCGCTTGAAGATCTCCCCAGAGAAATGGGAGATGGAGTGCTGGGAGGAGGAGGCAGGTAGTTTTGGCCCAGGTGACTTGGTCTGGAAAAAGCAGAAGTCTAAAGCTGGAGGTTGTGTGTACCACCAGGAGAGCTCTTTGTTCTGTCCTGTTTCAGGAGACACAGACAGGATGCCTCTGGTGCATTTGTATTTAAATGTTAACCAAATCTTAACCAAAGCAGTTAAGGACTTGGCAGTTTTCTATTTGGAGTGCCAAATCCAGACAGGGAGTAAAGAATGTGCTGGTCAGACCGCTTAGATTATGGAGGAGAGAAATTTATTGATAAATACATACACTGGTGGGTGACTTAAGAGCAGTTGATGGTGGTTCAGTAGTTTGTTCGTTGCTAATGATCACTTCTGATGTCAGCAGTTTGTGGACCTTTTGTTTCTGTCAAGTAGGATTAGTATTATTTTCTGTTCAGCTTGGCAGCAAACAAGCTGGGATGAAGGATAGAGCAGTAACATAGAATCCCAGGAAGCTTGGTCGTGTTGCACTTACAGAGAGAGAAATGCTGTGTTTCTCCTTTCTGCAATTCCCCTTTCTACGAAGGCAAATGTGCAGCCCTGGAGTTCTTGTGGATGCCTTACGGCTGTTTGCATGCCTGGTGTTGAGTAGGAAGATCCTGTCCTGTAGGACAGCTGGGGATGGAGGGTGGCAGGGCAAAGCAGCAGAGCATTGTGCATGGCTTAGAGTGATTGACTGCTTGTCTCCCAGAATTTTGGAGGTTTCCACTGAACAACTGTGGCATAGCTAAGCCTGCCTGCTGTAAACTGCTGGCACCAGGAGGGAATGCATGAGGTGCTCTCCAGCTAACAGAGTGCAGAACCCAAATCCCAAATGCCACAGGGTTCTAGGAGTGGATGCTTTGCTTTTTGGACTGACTCTCATCACCACTGTGGCAATGGTGTGTGTCACCCTCAGTTGATGGAGGTGAGACTTCTCTTTGCTTGCTGCATATGGGATTTGTCAAGAGAACAGAGTCAGATTTTCCGTGCAGATGCAGTGACCATAGATCTAAATATGGGACTGCTTCAGCCCTCCTCTTGTGCTGCTCAGCATGGTTTTAATGGCTGGAGCACAAGGAAATTTTTAGGGGAAAGGCTCTGAGACCTCCAGCGTGTGTTTCTCATTCTGCTCTACAGAAGCTTTACTGGACTGCCTGATGCTCTCTTTACAAAAGAGAGCAGATGTTTTCACCTTGGCTGTAAGGCTGGGCCAGCCAACACCTCTGAGTAGACTTTTGTCACCACGCTGGCACGAAGAGCCCTGCTCACATCACAGCTGCAGCACCAGGAGCAGAGCAGCATTTTGGGATCTGCAGCCTGTGCTGCTCTGCTGAACAAGGGGAGCAACATAAAGGGCAGCAGACTGCAGAGCTGTCAGCATTCTGCATGGCACACACCTACAGCACGCTGCTAGATCTACTATGATAATTCTCTGTTAATTACATAGTGTTGATTATATAACTACTTAGCAGTTCCTCCTCTTTTAATAAGCACAGCTGTTTTCTGTCCAGCTTCAACAAGGAAAATTTCCCATCTCTAATTTAAAAGTAATGCACTCGAAGAAAACTCCAGAGGGCTCCTGGGCTCGCGCTGTTTAATATGTTTTAATGCTCATGGTGCCTACAGGCTTCCTTCAGCCTAGAGAGCACTTGTGGCCATTCCCCTTATCCTATTAAATTAATCTTTTTAACTAATGAACTTTATATTAATAGAGTTAAAAACCTGACAAAGCCCTCACCTCGTTGTGAAGAAAACCTTTTTATTGAGGTAGACTGACACAAGCTGCAACCGTGCTCATTTGGATTGGTGCAGTGTGTGCAATTCTTTCTGACCAAGCATTTTTTAGGAAGTGGGACAGCAGGTGGTTTTCCCCTAAAAAGGGATGTAGGCATGTGTGTGCTGACACAGAGGTAGCTGTGAGGTACCGCTTTCCAGGAGACATGAGTGTTGACGTCAACTGGAAGCCACAAAGGCCAAGTGCTGGAGCATGTCAGGGAAGTGATTTGTGGCAAACAGCAGCTCTACACTGGACCAGGGGCTTTGGGTCGTTGCTTGTCCCCAGGTTTGTGGCAGGCAAGCTGCATTGGTGACAGTAACAACTTAAAGTGCACAGTGAGAACCTGTTTCGGTTCTGTGTGCTGCGGTGGCGCAACAAATGTTCCAGATGTGGGCAGTTTTTTCTTTGGGAAACACGTTTTTGTCAGAATCGAAATGTTTTGCAGGAAGATATAGGCTTGGATAAAGTTTGAGATGGAAGTATTGTCAAAACAAATCACTTCAACTTTCCAGCTTGGTTTTCACAAAGTCAAATTAACTTCACTAACATTTTTACACCTTTTAATTTCTCTGATACATCATAGTGTGCTGACATGTTTTGACACTGGCACAATGCATTGATTATGGCCTGATCAGAATTGCACAAGAATGTTCAATTTGAAAAATAACTTTTGGTCTATCAACAGATTTGAACGTGTGACATGGAAGGAGGAAGTGGCAGAGCCAGGGAGGGTGTAGCAGGAGCTGAGCTTTATGTCCCATCTCTTCTGCCTGATTTACACTTGATGGATCTCCATTCTGATCCCCACCAAGATCCGGGACTTCCCAGTCTGTTAGAGTGATTCTGCTGACTGTGTTTTAGTAGCTTGATAAATGATAAATACTGGAGCAAATAATTAAACGTTCTGTGGAGCTTCAAGTTGATTGCAAACCCCTAAAATGACTGCTGTGGCTGCTGGTGATGCGCTTTTAAAGCTCTGCTTTCATCTGTAACAGCCATTCATTATTAATTCTCTGTGTACCCTTTATAGGTGTGACCTTACTATAAATTGAGACTGTCTGATCTGCTGTTGAGGGCAAAGACTGCTTTCCTAGACAGATGATTTGTTTGGAAGTTGCTCTTCATCTCTGCCTTATTCTAAATACTGCACAGATAAAGCTGTCTCTTTAGCTGGAGTGTCCTTTTGTTTCCCTGGTACGCTTGGTTGTAAACATCCATCAAGTTGTTTCCCTCAGGGGGCCCTGTTCAGATGCATCTTGAGTTACATTATGGTAATAATGTTCAATCTTTGCATTAATAATTACAATGAATGCCTCCTTTAGCAAAGCATTGCGTTTCTCTGTTTTCCTCGCTATTACGAACTGCTGTGCTGTTGCTGTGTGTTTTATGCTGACAGTGCAGGTCACCCATTCTCTGTGTATTTCCCTTTTCTACGTTACCCTGGATAGTAACATGACATCAAATGTAACAGCTAGGGGCAGCAAATCCATTCAGCTCCTAGATCTGGCAGGTGAGGACAAACTGAGCACTGGTATTGACCGCCCTGCTGCTCTGGTGATCGTTTCTAACGCAGTCAGGCAGGGATGGCTGTAGTCATGCCTGTTGTACTGTAGTTGGAGTTTCCTCTTGGTTGCCTTAAGGGAAAAAAAAAAAAGAAAAAGAGATAATTCTGGTAAAATGGCTAGTGAAAGTGCAAGGTTTGTATGATTTAAAATCAGTTGCACGCATTAGAAAAACACCATTAGAGGAAGAGGCTATTGCAGCAGTAGTGTGATGGCAATTCAGTTCTGGTTTTCTGATCTGAGACTGTTCTGGGGCTGAGTATGGTGGGGTTTTTTTGTTTGTTTTTAATATACTTTTTTGTAATTCCATTGATTTTAGTGGCAATGCACCAAGGCTGAATTTGTCTCCCTATGATGGATATAACAAAAATGGATTTGAGGTGCTGTGCAGTGGTTACACCAATGCTCAGACACACAGGGCTTCCCATGCTTTGGTTTGTTGGTCACCTTGAGAGCCAAGCCAGAAAAAGAAATAGAAGACAGAGCTGTTCTTTCTCCTTAACAAGAGAAGGGTGCAGAATTGTTGAGGGCAGTCTTCTTTCCCCTGTGAGCAGTGTGGAAGGGGTGGATAAGGCTGAGATGGCCACGGGTGAAACCCTTTGTTAGCTCAGAAAGCTTTAAGAACTGTGACCTCTTCAGCTCTGGAGGCTGCTGTGGAAGGAGAAGACCCTTTGCATCTTTTTGTCCTTTCTCCGGCCCTTTGTCTCTCCTTTCCTTCAAAGCAGCGATTTTTTTCTTTATGCCTTTCCCCTTCTCAGCCCTGCAGACTCCCTGGGGAGCCAGTTCAGGGCTGAACTTGGCATGGGCAGCCAGCAAGATGCCTTGAGCTCGGTGTCTGTACAAATGTCCAGGATAAATTGCTCTATTAATATTTCAAGTGATTTCCTAATATACAGTGTGTACTGTGGCAGAAGTCCTGGGAAAGAGCTTTTCCTGGTGAAAACTGCTTTCTCTTTATTATACAGCTATAAACAGTTTATTTTTAAAACTGTTATGTGGAAAGAACAATGTTTTTGTTGATGGAACATTGTGACACCCTACTTTTGGCCTTACCACTAATTCTGTCTCTGATCTGTGGAATTACGGCAACTTTTCTCGTGTGTAATGCTGGAGAATCCAGCCCTGCTATTTTACAGCTACACTACTGTAAATCAGCGTGGGAATATCATCCTTGGGCTGAGCTTCATCGCAGTGAACTCTCACATCAGATAGGCTGTGTGTGGCTTTCCAAAGCAGAATTTGGTTGGGTTACCCCAGCAGCCTGTCCAGCATGAGGCTCAGGTGTGCCTCAGGACTGACTTCCAGCCTCCGTGTTGCCCCTGAGATTTGGAGAATGGGGATGTGCAAGTGAGAGCTCAGCACCTTCTGAAAGAGGAGTTTCAAAGTGCTTCCTTGAAATGTCTTTGCATGCACATTTTTCATAGTAATGAACAGATTTCAAATGAAAAAAGGGCAGAAAAAAGTTCTGTAATCAAAATCTGGTGTAATCTAAGCGAGACCTTTGAAATTGCTGAGTTGAGTGTGTTGTTTTGTAATGACTGCTACAGGTTTTTGTTTGTTTGAATTTTGGAATTTAATGCAGTGCTCCAGCTGTCGTGATGCAACTTTAAATTTTTCATTGTGAAAGATGCATTCTTTTCTTTTGTTTCAAGTCACAATAAGAATATATTTTCTACGGAACAGAAATGCAAAATATTAAGGAAAATGTTTCAGTGTGTGACACCCTGACAGCAAAAAAAGCTTTTTCTCAAGTTTAAACAGAATTTCCTGTATTTCAGTTTTTGTCTCTGGACCTGCACAGCACGGAGGAGAGCCTGGCTGCATCTTCTGCAATCCTTCCCATCACATCTGTGTTCGCGTGGATGAGATTCCCCCTTCCCTATCTTGATGCTGAACAGTTACAGTGCTCTCGGTCTCTACTTGTTAGCACTTTTTTTCTTTTTCTGCAGAGGGTTTCTGTTTCTCAAGTAGGGATGTAATTCTATAACGAGAGTAAATCTGCCAAAACTGGAAGAAGTGCCTCGTTTTCTAAAGCTCACCTGGGGAGCAGGGAACACTGACACAAAGTGTGTTTGAAGCCTGGTGACAGCTACCTTAAGGTCTGACTCAACAGCTGTTTAGCTTGGCAAAGTCTTTGCTTTGACTCCTTTTGTCTTCTGGAAGCATTGAAGAAATGTTTACTGTTTTCTACACATAACTAGATGAGTCACTTTGTGAAAATATGTGGTGAGGTAGTCCTGAAAGACAGTCGTGTTGTGCTTTTTCTTTTTTACCAAAAGCAAGGTAATTTTTTTATTTATTTATTTCATTACTGTCTGTTTCAGATGATGCTGAACTTTAGTGTTAAGTTCATTCTTGGGCTTGAGTTTTATCTTCCCTCTTGAGACTCATGACCTCAGAGGTGCTGATTCTGGCTCTCACCCACTATGAGTTCCTTCAGGTCCCAATCCTGTCTGTAATGTCCTGTTGATGTCATTATCATCAGAATTCATGAAGACAAGGAAATAGGAAAGTTGTGGCAGCTCTGGATTTGCTTTCAAAGTGGAATATTTGTACTTCAATCATAGGCAGGTATTTACATAATATATATAGATAAATTTTGAATTATGCTTTTCATTTACTAAATATCCATGGACTAATATGGGGTTTATGGGGACCAGTGCTAATATGGAGTACTGGGACCAGTGCTGTTTAGCATCTTTGTCAGTGACATGGACAGTGGGATCGAATGCACCTCAGCAAGTTTGCAGATGATGCCAAGCTGTGTGG
>WBMW01003500.1:100040-126437 GCA_013396635.1 Penelope pileata | reverse complement strand
GGATGATCAGAGGGCTGGAGCACCTCCCCTACGAGGACAGGCTGAGAGAGTTGGGACTCTTCAGCCTGGGGAAGAGAAGGCTGCGGGGGGACCTGATAGCAGCCTTCCAGGACCTGAAGGGGGCCTACAGGAAAGCTGGGGAGGGGCTTTTTACAAGGATAGATAATGACAGGACAAGGGGTAATGGTTATAAACTGGAAGAGGGTAGATTTAGGCTGGATATAAGGAAGAAATTCTTCACTGTGAGGGTGGTGAGACACTGGAACAGGTTGCCCAGAGAAGTCGTTGATGCCCCCTCCCTGGAAGTATTCAAGGCCAGGCTGGATGGGGCTTTGGGCAACCTGGTCTGGTGGGAGGTGTCCTTGCCCATGGCAGGGGGGTTGGAACAAGATGATCTCTAAGGTCCCTTCCAACCTGAACCATTCTATGATTCTATGATTCTATGATTCTAATATGGGGTTTGGGATGATCTTGAAATGAAGTAATGGTGACAGTTTTTTTGCTGGAATGTCTGAGGGAGGAGTGAGAAATATTGTGCTTAGGGGATGCACAGAGATATGATTCCTTTTAACAGGATGTGTGGTCACATCAGGGAGGTGGCAGGAGAGAGATTTTAGTGCTTGGTAAGCAGCCACATTATAATCCTAGAAGATCACTTCCTTAGAATTTTTTATCCCTGCACATAAAAAAGCTGAGTGATGGATTGTGCTGGAATATGCATTTTCTTGAGTGAAATCAGAAGGTGAAGCTGTCGTTAGGGAGATGAGCTTCTGAGATCTGCAGAACTTATGGTATGAACCCTAAGTCTGTAAATTATGGTGACAGAGCTTGTGTTGTGTTTGCTAATCCCAAATGATCCTGGCCTTTGCCAAGAATCAGCCCTACTTCTTCTAACAGCCCTTGGAGCTTTTGGAGAGTTTTTGTAAAGGCTCCTTGAAGACCTTGAATTACTCTGAAGTTTCTTTCTCCTGGCAGAGTGAAGATATGATAGTGGGAAAAGAAGGCAGATTTCAGCCTAGCCCTGAAAAATGCTTAAAAATGAGTGCTAAGATACCCTTGGATTCACATCTCCCTGGTTACTCCGTGTTGCAGACTAGCTGGTTTCTAGCTAGCAAACTCGTGGTGCTGCTCTGTGCCACTTGACATTCAGGAGCAAACAGGCATGGGATGTTTACTGTGTTGCTTGGATGCTGAGGTCTCATGGCAGCACAAGAGCATGGACGTTGTGCTTCGCCCTTTCTTAATGGAGAGCACATTGAGCCCCAAATGAGCAAAACGAGAAAGGCTGGCTCCAAATAGAAACAAGGCATTTCCCCTGATTCCTAAACATCAGTGTTTCTCATCCATTCAATTTAACAAAGGCAATCACCCTGCCAGTCTAATTATCTCTGTTGGACTCCAAGTGCCCATAAAGCAGACCTCTGATTCCGAACAGGAAGCGCCTACCCCGGTGCCTTTTAGTCCATTGCGATGCACATTTCATCAGAGGAAAACATTTGGAGTCTGCCTTTAACATGAGCAGATCGCTGGCATACGGCAAAGGGCTATTTTTTATTATTTACACAATTAATGGAAAGGAAACAGTGAAAGTCTTTAATTAGAATTAATGGTTCATTAGCCTGAGCTGCCATCACCTGCTAGCACTGTGGATCTGGATGGTGAAGCTGTTGAATTACTCTGGTTAGAGGAATAATAGCGGGGATAGGGATTCACGGAGAAATACTGAGTGTGAGTTGGGCACAGAACTGCAGAAGTGGTTCCTGGGGACACGGAGCGGACGCTGCACTCCCTCTGGGTGTGGATAAATGTGCACTTCACAAGCAGCTGTGCCCGTGGCAGATGTTACTGCCTACTGCCATCCTTCTTCAGCACTAAATGCTCATTACTGCTCCACTGATGGAGCTTACCACTCCTTAAACCTGCTGGCAGAGCTGCTTGGGAGTCACCCTTTATTTGTTTCCATCAAAATGGGGACAAAGTTAACAACAAGTTACTGAAACAATTTTAGTAAATGATTTTTTCCCCCCCAGAGCAATGAGGGCAGCACTCAGCCGGCACTGTTGAAGAGGTGAATGCTTCAAAAGGGTAAAGCTTTTCTTTCAGCACAGCTGGCTAGAGAGGACTTCCCTCTTGAGAACAAATTTCAGGGGACAGGGATGCATTTGGACAATGTTTTCCCATCATTAAACTGAAGTTCTGATTCAGAGCCTCAGAGTTTGAAGACTGCACATGCTCTGTTTGCTGTCGTGGGCTTTGGCTGTTGAGCAGCCACCAGCATTGGTCCCGAGTTGGGCTGATGTGAGGAAGAAGAGGCTGCACCCTAACACAGCTCCAGAGGGATTTTTACCCAATGCATGATTATCACAGGGCTGCGGGATGTTTTGTGAATTACTTTTTGTCACAATTTGTCATGTGTGAGATTAGACTTGGAGCGTGTGTTTTCTCAAAGTAGTCGTGTGAACTTGCAGGCTGTTGGTTTTTTATGTTCTGGAGCAAGAACCGCCTCTTTGCGCCAAGGGAAGCCCAGAGTGGAATGCAGGAGGTCCACAAATTTTGCTGACATGGGCCAGGGTAGGTGACAAACCTGAAATCACACCTGTATTGAGGAATCTCTTTCACAACCAACCAGAAAAGTAGGCTTTTTTAACCACAGTTCAGATTTGGGTGTTGTTTCTACTGGGGAAAGTGGGGGAGCAACAGCCCAAGGATTTCCAGGGACATTGGAAAGGAAAAAAAACATTCTCCCAAAGAGATCAGTCTGCACCTCTCCAAGCACTCTGCTCTATCAGAGATGGCTGTTGCCTTTCAAGTCTGAACTCCTGTGAGAATTGGTAGAGAGTTAATGTAACTCTCAGAGCTGGACTCTGCAACAATGCAGATAGAATTTTCTCTCTAATACATATTCTCAGGGTTAATAGCAAAGAAACCAACAAACAAAAGTAATCCATCACGTTCTGTAAAATTACCTCTATAGACAGAAAAAAATCCCACCACTCCCTGTGCTGCTTTTCTTCTTTCTATTTTATTGTTTCTATTTAATGAACTGGCAAATAAATTACAAAAAGCTGTTTTATAAGCCAGTTACTTATTAATTCCATATTTTCTGCAACAGGTTCTTAGATTAATGAATCAAGGAGATGGAAAAGCCTGCTAATTTAATTACACAATTACCATTGCTGTAGCATTTATTTTAAGGACATGACATAGCTAATGGACGTTTTATTTATTTATTTGAAGCAAGTGATCTTGAGATTTGAAATGCATTTTAATTTGTGGGTTTTGGTATTTCCACCCATATTTCTTTTTTCCTTTTTACGTTCCGTGTTTTTTACTGAAAACTTTAAAAAGGAATGGTTGGCAGGGCTGAAACAACCACCTTTATGCAGGTCCAACAAACTTTCATGCTCTAAAAATGACTTTTTTGGCTGTGTTTTTGTGTTCGTCTGGCTAAGTATTTTCCCCAGGATAGTGGTGGAAGGTTTGGCAGGCACAGGAACAGCTGTTTTGTTCTACACCTACTTCAGGATGGGGACAGAGGGCAGCATTTCCTCCAGTTCAAAGTGTTGGCACCTTTGAGTTTTTGAAGCGTGCAAGATGCTTGTGTTTGTATTCCTCCAATTGTATTCATATGTTTCACCAGAAAGAGGAGAGGTGATTTTTTTTTTTTGGAAAGATTTTGTTTGTGTACACAGACACACTCGTTATGTACAAACAGTTCAGCCTTACAATGGGGCTTCGAGCAGTTGTTTCATGCTGAAAAATGTATACACAAAGAAAGGAAATATGTCCCATTAATCTTAGGAGTGTAGGATATATTATTACTATTAATTCCAGTAATTAGGAGGAAAACATGACAAATTACTCTTAATAAGCCTTTCAGACAGGATTTTCTTATAATCTACAGGCTCATTTGTATCTATTTATTTTTTCACCAAATGAAATTAACACTGCACACTCTGATATGACCTTTATTTGTTTACTGGCAAATACAGCACAGCCTAAAATCCAAGTCGTGGGGTTTTTTGAGATTTTTTTTTTAATAGTCTGTACAAGATATAGAGAAAACTACTTATTTCTCTTAAAAATAGAAGTTTCCATGGTAAAAGGGAAAGATCCTTCTTTGGGGGAATATTCTAGGAAAATGTGGACCTTTCTCTCACTTTTCAACCCTAGCAAAATGCTTCATTGTCTCACTGATTTCAGTATTGCATGATTTTATCTCTATATACTTAAGTGATAGAAAAGTTAGTGCCACATTTTTGAAGTCCTGTTTGCTATGAGAATTGCACAGAACTTAACAATTTCACTGCTTAAGGACTTTTCTCAGTTTCCAAGCTAAGTATTTTTTTCATACGTGTTTGTGCAAACTTCAGCAGATGATGGAATACTGCAGCAGGGTTTCTCTACATCCTCATCCTCCCTCTTCTCTATTGAAGTCAGTAGTTACTTAGACAGCATCTGCAATGATATCTGTAGTTTGTTTATTTATTTACATAATATGCAGCCTAAACATGCAACTGGGACTTGAGAAATGACTGTATTTTTACTTCTGTGGCCTCATAAGCCTTGAGTTAAAGGACAAAGGAGTAAAATCGTGCCATAAGCCTCTGAAGCACTGAGAATTTCAGCAGCATGCCAACTGTCTGCAGGTCTACTGGAACTATCAGTTACCTGAAACGAGATATTTTTCCCCTCTCATCTAGATAAATTAGATGAACCCTCATTTACTCATGTTCAACCTTGACATTTTCCAGACTTCATCTTCTTATTGTGGCCAGTAGACCACGATATTATTTTTTAACATAGAAAGATGCATGGTGTTTTTGTTTCAGTCTTGCAAGGAGCCAATCTTTTGGAAATAAGGTCCTGATAATGCTATAAATTGGGGTTCTTTACCAAATCAGTCTACCTAATAATTTCTGAGTGATTCCATTTTTAAGTATTTTGCTGATGCACAGGCTATCCGGAAAAACAGTTTTAGATGTGAGGAATCTTGTGTATAATTTCTTGTGAGACAGAAGGTGGGTAGTAAGCGTATAATCTTCCACCGATTTATTCCCGTAATGGCATTCAACAAAATATTGAGTTGAGTAGCTGGTACAGCTGTCAGTAATTTAAACTTCCATGCATTTACTTCCAAGATGAACTGTTTTCTAGACATCATTAGTATAAAACACAAAGTACGTCTTTCCTCAGCTCTCCTATTCTGCTCTTCTTTATTGGAGTTTTCTTTCTCCAGCTTTTCTACTGGTGAAAAACAGCCTTCAAATTTTAAGAAAATAACTTCTGGATACTGAGATTCTGAGTTTTCAAAAACCTCACTTTAATTTACAAAAAGGCCAAGTGCTGACATTCTGAAATGATGCCTTTTAAATTTTTTTTCAGGTTCCTTCAAGTTTCCATCCTGGTTATTTATGAAAGCCTGTTATTTTTGTGATCACTGTTTACAAGGAACTGTGGACAATAGATTTTTATTTCATTTTCGAGAGAAGGTAATATGTCAGTAGTCCTTTTTAGTAACTGTGTCATCTCAAACTAATGATTTTATGTTTGAAGTTGCTATTCACCTCTTTGAGCAATCTCCTATTTATTGTTTCAGAAGCATTTTGGATGGCAGAAAATAGCTTGAGAAACACAGTGACTTCTGAAGCAGTCAATTCTGCCATTGCTTTAGCACAACTAAAATACACGACCACTTCATTTTTCTGAAAGCTATAGCTATTACTAAGCATGTAATCTGCCTGCCTAAGAGGATTTTCATGTGTAAGTTGTTGTTTATTAAAACTGTACTACTATTTCAGGTGTTGCTTTTGTGAGAGAGAGAGAGAAATGAGAGTTGTGAAAGAGAGAAAATGCTGTGACTCCAGGAGTAGGGGATTTTCAAAAGCACTTGAGATTTTTGTTTCGTGGGATTTGAGGCTTAAAACAACCCTGTATTTTGAAAATGGAGTGGGATCTCCACCATTGTTTCAGAACTCTTTCAGCAGTTTCCCTTCACTGTTCAAGGTTTCTGAGGATGAGAATGAAAATCATCGGTTTCCTCCTTGGTTTTAGATGGTCCTAAGCTTTTATTTATCAGTATCTAAAAGAACTTCTCGCAAGAGCATGCAGCCTTGGTTTGGAATCTACTTATGGAGAATCCTCAACCCTTCCCTGGGTCATTTACTTCAAGGATTATTTATCTCTGTTCTCAAGACGCTCTTCTTATTTCTGATTGGAATCCCAGCCATCTTTCATTCTGTGCTTAATTATACTGGCCCCTTTTTCTTTTCTTTTAGTAGGGCCTTTGGTTCTCCAGTACAAACGTTATAGACTTTGCAATGAACTCACTCTGCTGTATAACAGTGCTGTTGGTTTTGCTGTCATCAGTAAATGTTAATCAATGTGAGCTTCAAAGCCAGCGTTGCTGAGCTCCCTGCCATTCAGGAGTCTCTGTGCATTGGGTGCTAGGAGGGCTAATAAAAGAATACTCTCTGCTCTAAATAAACTTCATTGTAAGTCTGAAAAAAATAGAAGGATGGACTTAAACTGAGAGTACTACTTCTATACACATTAAATTTTATCATCACTTTGGGAATTTACTGACACAATCATCAGTTGAAGTTGGTGTATGAGCTCTTGGGGTACTCCAGCCTATTGAGTAAGAGCAAGGGCTTTTCTGGGTGGGCTTTTTTCAGCCTGTAGCACGTTAGAGAATTAATTCTGTGATGTATATTGTGGTTGAGAAACATCCAGGTGTTCAGAGTGGTGAGACACATGGAAAGAGTTAACGTGCTGCTGCAGGTGACGAAGCCGCTACCCGTCTGCGTGCATCAAAGTTGCTAAGTATTACTGCTTTTAAATTAATAAGTACTATGTTAGGAGAGTAATTGGAAGTTGCATAAAATATGGATTTGGGGCTGAAGGTATAAATAATCCAACATACAAATTTGATAAGAGCTCTAAAAGATTTCTATAAAAAGTTCCGCTTCTGTGATTACGGCAGTATTAAAATATGTGATGTTTGTCATATAATCCCATCTGATGGTTAGGATTAGTAGAATAGCATTGTTTTCTAAACTGCTATGTCAGAGTTTCACTGTTATTAAAAACTGCCTTTGGGATTTGGCCCTCAGAGCTAGAGTTCAAATCCCTGTGAAATGCAGGTTACCTTACATTTATTTTCCTGTTGTCCGGAGCTTTAGCAAGGATTGTCCTGATTCCATCAATGGAATAGACAGTGCTCGAATGTGAGCAATTGGTGCAGATAAAATTGTACAACCAGAGATCTAAACAAAGCCCCAGCTGAATGCTTTATTTATACCTTAGTTTAGGCATAATTAAAAGTAGTCAAGAATGTTTAAGTTAATTGTGATTTAGACTGCTGATACATTGAAACAAAGCAAACATATACCAAAAAGTTCTCGGAGAAAAATGTCGTGAGTTCTCGTTGCAGTAAAACTGATGGAGGAATACTTGTTGATGCTGTAGAAGATCAGCAGTTCATGCTGGCACTTGTGGCACAGAAAAAAAAATAGATGAATACTCCTACTTTGCCTGAGTCAGCTCAGACTTCAAAGTTTGTTTCAATAGCCGTGGTTCTTTTCTTAATCGCTTACCAGCACTTCTCAACTTGGGCTTTCTTCAAAGAGCATCTGCTGTGTCCTTTATTTGAGGTGGAGGTAAAGAGTGATGTAAATAATAGAGGAGAGCCTCTCCGGTGCCGTTCCCTCATGCAGAAATAGGACAGGTCACTCTCGTCACCTCTTCTTGTGCAATCCTAATTTTAAAAAAAGAAATAGGTGGTATCTTCGGTAGCAGGGGGAGGATGTGAGGAAGGACCATTCCAGTAAATGAACTTGCTTATCGTCGTAGGCTCTTCGTGGTTTTGAAGAGGCACAGCCATCCACCTTTAGCATGATAAATCAGCACTATATTAAACTAATGAGGTTTGTATTTCTCCTTTTATATTCATCCTTGATGCATATTTAAACCTTGTTATTCTGCCATCATAGCCACTGTGATTTAAGCATGTTTGGCTTTCCAATAAAACCTGGTATCAAACAAAAGGGAAGGGGAGGAAAAGGAAAGTTCAGTTTGCAAATTGAATTGATGCAACCTCCCACGAGCTGCACTAACTACTGAGGAACAATAGCTGAAAAATAGAGTTGAAGCAGCATTACTATCCCCCACTAGTCTTTTTTTCTGTCAAATGCTATAAGAGATTTGAAGGAAAAGCATACTACATGTGTAGTAGCAGAAAAATCCAATTCCATATAAATTTATGCTTCCCCTGAAAATCAGAGTTTCTGAAAATTAAATTTTCTGATTAGGGTCCTGTAACGATAATGCTCATGAGCTCTCAAGCCCCCAGCTGTTAAAGATGGATTGGCACTTCATGAAAGAGAGCTTGTGGTAACTTCAAATGTGCTTCTCTATTTTTGGCTTTAATTTAGAGGACTTCACACTGTAATCTGCAAGCCCTAGCATGTTTGATGTCGTGCTATAATTTTGCAAAAGCCTGAGATGCCTTCAAAAGATGTTCTGGAGCAGGTCTGCAAGTATTTCCTTTCCTTTAAGATGTGGCTGCTCAGCAAAAGCTTAAAGAAAATAACAGCAAACGATAGAAAAGGATCCAGTGAGATACCCACTATAAATTGTATTTATGAAGGCATTTTCCTGTCCATTCTACTGGCTGTGCTTTACAATGCCGTCAAACAGGTAGTTAATATCTGGGCATTGGAATATGCTGTTTGCTTTAAGCAGTCACTTAAGGCATGGTTAATGCTGCTATAATCGTGCTAGCACTCAGAGCTTTCCAGATGTCTGATGTGAAATGCCTGCTTGGCCATGCTCCTTCCGTTCCATGGGGACATGCTGCTCTCCAGCTTTCTGTTTCCTGGAGGTGGATGGATGGACTCTGCTCCAGCACACGCGGGCCCTGTGCAGCCGTGTCTGTGCTCTGTGAGCTGGAGATCGAATGCCATTTGGGAGGAAGGAGGTGAGCAAAGTCATCTTAGTCTCCCTGATAAATTTATACATCATTGTAAGATCCTTCTTCTCAGGCTCAATTCTCCTAAGGCTGTATACGTGAGGTTTAAGTAGAGATTCTGTTGTTTTAGTAGTAGACCGACCACTTGCCCTTCTTTTTTTCTGGCAGTTTCTTTATGAGATGGAGCAACACGGATTTTTTTTTTCCTTTGTCCATTGTGGACAGTTCTACCACAATTATTTGGGTGTGTGGGGAGGCAGAGGGGGGTGATTTTGTTGTTGTTTGATGGCAGCTTTTTAGGAGAGGAGGGAAGGGATGTGACGTGCTCAGAAGTGGGCAGACACGTGCGTTCCAATTGAAAAGCTTATTCCATTTGTTGTGGGGGTGAGTGTATGTTACATACACCAGGATTTATCCTGTTAGCTCTGACCAGCACTGCTGTGAACTTCAGAGGAGCTCCAAGTGCAGCTTTGCCAAGGAATAGCAGCACGCTGTGCTGCGTGCTGGCCAGCTTAGGCTGCATCACAGTCGGTGGAGGAGATGTGCTGTGCAGCTTTAAAGAAGCCAGTTTAAAGTTCTTGCAAGTTGCTCATGGCTTCTGATCACAGGCTGCTGCTTCTTAGTGCTGCTGCGGTATTTATGGACAGAGCGAGCAGAACCGTGTTGTTAGCTCCATTTCAGCCCTTTAACTTAACTCACAATAAAACAAGCAGCCTTTGTTAATTGATATTGAAATTTAATCTAAGTCAATTTGTTTGGAAATAAGGATTAAATTAATTTAAATAACTTTTGACAGAATACCCTCTTAAAAGGCTTTCCTTTCTAAGTTCCCCACCAAAGTAAATCATTTTCATTGAATTATTTACTAGATGATTTCATAGGGAGAGCTTCAAAAGCCCTCCAGGCAATAAGAAAATGATCTTCACTGTTACAGTCATAATTTGTTCTGGATAATTGGCTGCCGTTTCCCATTGGGGAATAGCACAGCTTTATGTGCCAGATAGGTACCTCTTCTTGGCAAGAGGAGAAAGTGGTGCCATTGACGTGGACCAAGACTATCTGAGTTTTCATTAAACAAAAGCCATTAGATTCTACTGCAGAACTGCTGCTCAGATTTGCAGTGCATTCTAGAAACAAACTTCCCTGTTTTTTTTTTTTTTTGTAACTTCTTTTGTTATTTCACTTCCCCAGACTCTCCAGTAAAGGAACTGCAATTCTGATGGTCTGTGGCCTTTGAAATGACCAAGACTGAGACTTGCTGGAAAACAATAATTTGGTACACTAGAAATTCTGTGCATTTCTCAGCTCAGCTTGATTCTTGCTGTAAGCTTGATGGGATTTCCTTCACTGAGAAGGAAAAAATGGAAGAGCAAACTTTGGATATTTTCTCTTTGACTGTGAATGAAGCCTTTACATTTTGTAGGCACAAACATGGTAAAGTTAGATGGAGGTTGATAAATTAAAAAAAATCCTTGTCCCTTAACAAGTTTTAAGTTATATTTTATTTGTAAATAAGCTTTTTTTAAAAAATAATACGCTTAAAAAATGTAGTTCAATTTCTCCTTTTACAGAAACCTGAAAATCAGCATAATATTAGAAAGCAAAAAGGCAAAGGATTGGGAAATGCCACAGCACACAAAGCACCAGATGGTCAAGTGCCATATTTCTGTTGTTCTTACAGTTCTTGTTTAGAAAACCTTTTATTCTTTTCAGAGCTGTCCATGATACACGCAGCAGTGTTCACTTACCACCATTCCTGACAGTCACAATGCTTCACAAAATTAGTAAAGCCCCTGTTCTGTGCTAACTCGTGAAAACTCCTCCAAAGGATGGGTCACTTAGTGTGGAATTTTGAAAAGATCCTGTGAACTTGGGCCCCTAATTCTCCTAAAATTCTTGGGTAAATCTTATTGAAATAATTCAGCCTAAAGATTTGCTCAAAACTGCCAGAGCCCTCTATGTTTTATGAGCATGTGAATATTAGATCTAATATTTTGAATAATATTTTATAATAACTTGATTAAACACTCTGGCAATGCCTATAACTGGCCCAAGAATCCATCTTCCATACCAGTTTCTTACTGTAGCGTATCATTTTTAATGAAAGCTTAAAACAAAGCAGCCAAACTCACATCGTATTGAATTTTTCCTCTTCCCCAAATGAGCTGCATAGCAATTTGAGCACACCCCTCAGACAGATATCAGAGCTTCCTGATGATTCCTTTTGCCAATATTCACTGCCTGCCTTCTGGCTCTGACCGCTGTTGGTGAGGGTATGGAAGGGTTTATGGTGTTCCATTCTATTAAAGGCCAGGGTGGAGAACTTAAAATACATCTTTATGAGCAGCACTCATCCAGGACAGCCCTGATTATTCAAGCCCATTGGAGCAGCAGTTTCCAGCCTTCTGCCCACCACAGTGGATGTGGTCGTTTTCCTTTCAGTGCTGAGATGATGATGATTCTTTATTTCTTTTTTTGGTGGATTGAGGGTGTGTGTAGAGCACCTTGATCATGCTTTCCCCTGTGCTTGGGGCGCAGAATCCCTCCTGCTGTGTCGATGTGAGTGGCTTGGAAGGCTTTTCCATCTCTATTGCCTAATTTAAATTTTGTCACTTATGATTTAGAGGGTAACAAAGCCATTTCTCAGAATGTCTGGTGCGTTGTCAGGCATAGAATACAATGACCTTGAGTGCCTGCACTGTAGTGAGAGCTGCCTGCACCCCTACCTGTCAGCTTTCTGTGAGCCCTGTAGTTGGGGAACAATACTTTAGGGTAATTCCTCTGAGTGTATGCACTGATATAGGCAAAATCCTGGTAGCTATGGAAGTAGCTGTGTATTTGTGTTCATCTACACATCTGTACCCTTGTACAGAGGTTTTAGTTTCTCGTCAATGTCCTGGGGACTGGCCCTTATGGCTGGGATGCTCCATGCCTGAGATTGCAGGCTGTGTAAGAAATGCTTGCAGTGTGTCATAGCGCATGGGCCATTCTTTTATTTGAACATAGGAGTTCTCTCTGATGGATGCATTTTCTGTTCCGCGTGTACTTGGTCTCGGAAGGCATCTGCAAATGCACAAATGTGTGTACATCATTTTCTAACCCAGAGGAATTGTGAGCCTGCACGCAGAACTGCAGAAACCATGTTGTGCGTGTATTGATGCAGTTAGGAAAATACCCATTCCTTAGTGGAATGGAGAATACTTGAGAATAATAAACCCAGAAAGTCTGAACAAAGAAGTTCAACTTGTTCTGAATTGTATCATTCTGAGTGAGCAGGGAATGAGGCCGAATGTGTCCTGGGAGAGCACTCAGCTTTGCTTTAAACAAGCTCCTTTGGCTCTCCTGAAGTGCTCATGAGACAGAGCTCCTCGACAGATGCACAAAAAATATTCCATATTAGACACTGAGGCTTCAGAAGTTGGAGTTACAGTGCTGTTTACAGTGATCTTTCCAGTTAGGTAGATAAGGGAAGGAAAAATAATTCCTGGGAGCTTTGTTGTATGTCGGCTGTAGCTTGTGCCGGTGACAGAATGTTGAACCTGTGATATGTTCATAGGCACATAGACTGGTACTGAAACACAACTGAAAAATTTGGTTCTTTACTTGGAACCGGGGCAAACAAAACTGATTTGAAAAGAGGCAGTGGGGTGGAGGCAATCCCAGAGAAGTAATGGGGTATTGGAAGGTGGAATGGAGTCACCAGTGAGGAATTTGCTGCTTTCAGGAATCTGAAAGTAGCGCAGAGTGCAGTGGTTCTTAACTAAGTCTGACCTTTCGAAGAGGGAACGGGGAAAGAAGAGAGGACCTCTGTGTTTGAATGGGAATTTCAGCATCTGTTAGGGTATGCAAGAAAGTTAGGTGGTAGCATTTAGCTCCTTTCTGCTCTGTAGGCTTAAAAGGGCTGCTCAGATGCGCCCGATGGGAAGAGCAGTTGAATTTGCAGGCCAGACCCACTCTGTGGCTGCATTGGGCACACAACAGACAGTTTTTTCCTCTCCTCCCCACTCCAACCCTTTGAAGTAGAAAGCTGTCGACCTTTTCAGTTATTCCCGCATAGGAACAGCCATGCAGTTGCTTACAAGCTGCCTCATCTGTCATTTTGCTGTTTTGTAAGGAGCAGCTCCGTGCCTTTGTGAACTGTTGAAGCCTGCTCTGCAGTGCCTTTGTGTCTTCTGATTAGCTTGTTTCTGGACATTTATA
Organism: Penelope pileata; assembly: GCA_013396635.1. NCBI lineage: Eukaryota > Metazoa > Chordata > Aves > Galliformes > Cracidae > Penelope > Penelope pileata. The sequence continues at coordinate 113,266 of WBMW01003500.1, read as the reverse complement.
CTTTTTTTTTTTTTTTTTTTTAAATCATAAGTTGATCTTACCTTAGTTGAAGGGGTCAGGCCCTGGCACAGCTTCCCAGGGAGGAGTGGATCACTGTCCCTGGAGGCGTTGGGGAGCTGTTGAGATGTGGCACTGGGGACATGGTCAGTAGGCATGGTGGGGATGGGCTGCGCTTGGACTTGGTGATCTGAGAGGGCTTTTCCAACCTTAATGATTCTAGGATTCTACAATTTTTAAACACGGGAAATTTCATAAAGGAAAGAGGCAGTATTGACATTTGCTCCTTATTAGAGAAACAAGACATTTGAGAAGTTAGACGTGATGCATGGTATCTAAAAGTCACTCTTTTCTTTCTTCTGGGTGGCATCGCTAATGTGTTTTGTGCATGGATTCTTCTGTGCCTCATAAACTTGGAGAGATTCTGAATTTCTGGGCAAGATAGGCTGGGGAAAAGGCATCGGCAGAGGCTCTTGTTGCTCTGTGGCCTCTTTCCCTTTGTGAAACTTGATGGACACTGGTTAGCAGTTGCTCCCTCTCCTGCAGGAAGACGAGATGCAAGCGCGCAGCCATGGACTGCAATTGCTTAGGCTTCTTCAGTCTGAAAACAACAGCCTAAACTTCTTGAAAGTTTTGCTTGTGCTGTCGCTGCTGTTGTTTTAAACATGGCTGCAAGGAGGGCACTGTGCTGACTTGAATTTCATGAGGAGAAGGTTCAGTTCTTGGGACTGTCAGCTGCAATACCTGGGCAGGTTTAGGGAAAGCGTGTTAAGCATTGCAGTGTGTGATCGGCAGGGTATTGTCAGTACCTTTAAAGCCATGCTCAGTTCTACACTTAGAACGCATTTTTTTTTATGTAACAGTTGTATTTTCATTTCCTCTCATTCCATTTAAGACATAAATTGATAGTTTTCCTTTCCCCTATTGTGACAAGTATGTACTCAAAATGCCTTCATCTCCCTGTCAACAGACCTGGAGAAGTTCTCTGCTAGAACTGGCTCAGACATTTGAATCTAAATGTATGAGCCCTCACTCCTACAAAGATTCAATTACAGTAGAATAAAGGCATTTAACAGATTCACACCCCTGGAGGGGAACATAATGTCATCTGAGGCCACTCTGCATTACATCTATTCCACAGACATAATCCTTCAAAAGCCTTCTTCACAGGAATATTGTGGCTCCTTTGCACTGTATGGAGCTGCTCCTGGAAGTTATACTTCCATGCTTGAGTCTCCAGTGCATTATTTGCTGTGCATTTCAGATCTGATGGAGTTGCATTAACTTGCTATGCACTAAAGGTTTCTTTCTTTTCAAATAGAAGGAAAAAGATTGTATCTTTTTCAGTCACTTGCTTTTGCCAAAAGTAGGGTCTACCAGTTGGGAAAATATATATATTGCTGGTTAGCTATCGTGCCATAATTATAGCTAAGTCACTTGCCTGTTCTGTTACCCTTTAGCCTTGTAGTTAGATGCTGCCTCCAATCAAATGTTGGTATGTTTACAACATATGAAACATCTTTCTCAATCTGCAGGATTTCGTACACTACCCTGCTATGAACAGTGACGTAACATTTAAGAAATGAGCGCCTCTGGGAATTCTCCTTACCCTTGGTGTGGAATGCTGAATGCAGCTGCTTGGTGTTCTCTTAAAGACTGCGAGAAGTTAACTTAGAAATACTTCTAGGGATGGAATTTGGGAGTTTCCCAAACCCAAATAACTAATAGAAGGGACACTGAGCAGTAAGCAGACATCTGTGACTTTGCTCTGCGTGGTTCATTCTCTGGGCAAGTGTACTGATTGATCACTAATTAGAGGTTAGGTGAAGTTCACTTATTCTGAAACAAAGCATGGCAATGAGAACTCTTCTAAGACAAGAAACTGGCTTCTCATCCTCCTGTAATGCTTGGACAGGCAGGAGAATGTCACCTCGATTCGGCATTGCATAACATCATTGGTCAATATTTTGTAACTTCTTTTAAGTAATTTAATCCAATTAACATGCAGCTAATTTAGCATGACGTGAACTGTAGATGTGTGACTCTACTCCCGTTTTGTTTGTTAAATTCAATGTTAAGTCGCTGTCTTGACACCTAAAAGATGTATAATCAGTCACCAATTAATTAGCATCAGTATGTCAGGTACTCATTAGAATAATTGACTTTCTTGTTGAAAATGGCTTTTTGCTTGATTTTATGCACTTACTGAAATGGAAGACGTGGTCCTAAAACATGTAGACAGATCTAATAGGTCATCTTCATAATTTGCCAGGACGACGTCAGCACGTCCTCAGGTGCTTTTTGCAGCTTAGCCGATGTAGCTTTGCTTTTCCTTTTAGAAAATACATTTTATAATACTATTATAAGTGACCATAAGTAAAAAGTGTATGTTAACGGATGACTAATGGGAAATATAAAACCAGCTGAGTTTGCCAGCTGCAGAGGAAGGAGCATGTTGGGTTTGCACAAGTTCTCTGTAGGCAGTCTCTGAGCAGAGCTGCTTTTGAGATACAGTGCTGCCAACACAATTTATGAAGCAGTTGATACAGAAGATGGAAGGACACAATTCTAATGAGTGAGCTTGTTTCTATTTGTTAATTCTTTCAGGGGGCAGCTTTTGGTGAAGATGATGAGACTGGTGGCTGGGACAGGTTCCTGTCTTCCAGACTGGAGGTGCAGAGTGGCACAGCCATGAAAGTCAATGCAAACCCAAAGCGGTTTGATACTCTGGAGGCCCTCCATGGTGTGGAAGCTTCTCATGGGTTAAAGTTAAACCTTGGATAAACCCCCGGGTGTGGGTTTGAGACTAGGATTATCCCTGGTGTTTTCACTGACAGTAATCCCCCCCAGAGCAAAACACAGACTGCAGTGAATCCGTGGGGCTTGCAGTGGACCTTGGGTAAAGGCTTAGCTGAGTGTCTATAAAGTGTCTCCAGGGCAAGGCAGCCAGCAGCACGTCAACAAGTCTGTTATTTTGCAAGATGATAAGCACAGTTCTTTTATCAGTTGAATTCATTACAAATCTAATGCAATAAGCCTTACATAAACTTATGTTGAGCTGTTATGACTCAGTCTAAGGAGTGCAATTCAGAGCTACACTTTGTTGGTTATTTTATGTTTCTTAGTACTCATGGTTGCAAGTTGTTTTACAAGAGAGGAAAGGAAGATTAGATATAAAACAAATTCCATGATTAATGTAACATATGAAGATGTAGGAGAAAATTACAGGAAGTAAAATGCTGAAAGCAGTTTCAAATTAAAAATGAATAGAAAGGCAGACTTTATTCCACTCTACACATGTATTTATATATTCATTTTTAAAAGCCTCTTCTGTGTTCCTGTCGACCTTGAGTTGTTGCAGCAGGCATTGCTGGTCAGGTCAGATGTCTAGGTGTGGCAGTTCGCATCTGCAGCAAGGAGGGGAAACTGCCAGATCGCCTGCACCAGTTGGGCTGGTGCCTGCCTCTGCTCATCACCCTTCACAGAGCACACTGGAAGCATGCAGCAGGAAGGTGTGGTTGACCATTTTCTATCCCCTCTGCTCACAGTGCTCCCAGGGGCACGCAGTTCAGTTCAGAGCGCGGATGGCGTGCAGCAGACATGGCACAGCAGCATGCTGAGCAGCACGGGCTGTGCAATCAGTCTCTCATTTTAATACTTCCAGGGCCTCTCTCTGGAACAAATAGTGTGTGGGTGTATGTTGTGTTTCTTTTTGGCTAGCAATGTACTGTCAGCTTTAGTTTTGATTGAAGTTAAATAAATTAAGTACTTCGTTTGTTGGTGTACCTCGTTAAGGAAATTACTTCAGCAGCCTTTCTCCAGTTTAAGCAGGGACCGTCACTGAGGATGGTTTTCTTTAACTCTGTGAGACACAATAGACATGTTTTTATTTATTTTTATAAGCATTCACACTGATGGATGTTTTCAAGGTGAATACCAATCATGCAAATGGCTGTTTATTTTTCCTAGATGCTACTCCTCAAGCAGGTTAGAGAAATGTCTGATGGGATGAACAACATATTTAACAGCAGTACCTCCTGCTTTTTATTCATAGATCTCAAAAAAAAACTTTTTAAAGGAATTTAATAGCATTTTCTATATAACATGCATATGGTAGATAGTGTGAAAAGGAGGGAAAGTGACCTTCCCTTAGGCCACCCAATAAGTAACTTCGCAGCCTGGAGAAGAACTGTCACTTGAGCTGAGCTCCTTGCTGGAGATTCAAGATCAGAAATGTCAGAGGTTGGAATAGAGGCCTCAGTTCAAAGCTTTATCCAGTAGTCGACATTGGTGTCTCGTGTCCAAGGGTGGAATTAAAAACATACACTGAGATATAATGGAAATATTAAGTACTGGTTTTTCTAAACTTTGAATTAGAAGGGCATTACGGGTGTTTGAAAACTTTGGAGATGATGGACTGCCATCAGCGAAAGGGAAATAAATTGCTGATTTCCTGGGAAGTGAGTCAGGAGAAGATGGAAATAAGCATTGGGCAAAGCTGGAAAAAAGATCTGAGTAACCACTCAAGGAAGAGGCATTGAGATGATGTCTCTTACTCCAGGTTCCTTTGTTAATGAAGGCAGTGTTGCTTTAAAGTGCAGCGAATCTGAACTTCTGCAGATGGGGCTTGTCAGGCTGGGCATTGGCTGGGACTGTGCCTTCTGTTACATGAGCCTTTCTATGAATTGTAACCTTTAAATATTAAATATGCTTCAGGTCAAGCTAGTCCAGTTTATGAGGCAGCAGGTACAGTGAAAGAAGAGTAAATACTTGCATTTTATGAGTGTAATTTCAATCCAAATTCCAGGTTTGTTACTCATGCCAAAGATGTACATAAAATCACTATAGTAATCAAAACTTGAATCAAGGCTCATAAAGCCAACTTGAATCTTTAATGAAGATTCTTTCAAGGGTTTGTTGCCACTAACAAATCAGCATCATCTGCTGTTTCACAGTCTAGAGGACGTGAGACTAGAGGCCTCTTGCCAGTCTTATTTCTACAAGGTGAATCACTGTAGCTCTGAAAGTCTTTCCAGGGATAACAATATTCATTGGAATACCTCTCCTGGGCATTTTCTGCATTTAGAAGTATTACAACATATATAAATAGAGAACTTTCTGTGACTGAACCAACGGTGTTATTTTATCCAGGGTCAGCAGAAATTCAGAAATGCAAAAAAGCATGAACAGACGTTACAGATTTGATGAATATTTTGAATGGGTAAGATTTCTGTCTTCAAAAAAATGTTCTTTAAGGTAATCAAAATTTAAGTAAATTTGATTATAAATTACTAAATGGGTACCAGAGCAATGGAAATTCTTCCATGGTTGAAAAAAAAAATCTCATTTTTTTTTTCCTTGATCTGGTATCGAAAAGTGAAATTTAGTTAACATGTGGAAGGAACTGAAATTGAGATATTTAATTTTACTCGGTATGCAATTATATTGGATTTTATTTAATTAAACTTTACCAACCAAACTACGTGTTCTTCATACCAGTCACAAAGAAAAAAGAAGCAATTATTCACTCTTAGTACTGCCTGCAAGATTAAGAGTCACGCTCAGTTGTGGGATCTTGCTTTCCACAGACTGAAGCTAGATTTTTCACTCCTTAAAAGACTTAAAAGTGCCTGGTTCTAAGTGCTTGGATGGCACTCAGACCACAACCTGCCAAAGGGAGTGGGCTGAAGACAGCTAGAACAAACGGTGCCGAAAGAAACAAGCAGAAACCTGGAGTCCTCTTTTGGAGCCTGCATGCAAATATGGATGTGCGGGGAGTGGGCTAATGTTATGAGGCTCTTGATGCATCTCCTAACCATCATGCTTCCATCAGCTTCAGCTTCTGTATACTCTTTTTTTTTTTTTTTCTAAAGTCACAGAATCACAGAATGGTTGAGGGTGGGAGGGACCTCTGTAGATCATCTCCAATTTTGTCTTCAGTAGAGGACCAAAGAAAAATAATTGCTGAATTGCCCTACCCAGAGTAAACTTTTATTTATGTATTTATTTATTTTATTGCACAGGACACTAACATGAATCATGCAGATCTGAAGTGGTGTTCTTTGTGGAAAAAAGTTCTCAGCACACTTGATTCAACACCAGTGTTCCCTACCTAGACCTGGCGATGCTGTTGTCCCCACACAGAGCAGTCCTTGTTTTCTGTGAAGGTCAAGTAAAGGGCTATTGGACGGCTTGACAGCTGGAACAGAAGCAATTTGCTTTTCGTTAGCTGCTCTTCTTAAAACTGCAGATTTTAGAATTTTCCAGGTGTGAGATTGTCTAATCTATCTAATGCATAGGTGAGACTTCCTGCTCTGTGAGGTGTCTGTTGCTGTGAGTGAAGGGGAATTTTTGATGTGTGTTCTCTTTGGTCTCAGTCCCGGTGATGTCCAGGCATACTCTTGGGATAAGGAAAACATTTTCCAAAGATTTCTGCGAGTCAGGAGAATATTCTGAGCACCACTTCAGACTGGCTACAACCCAGAAAGATTGTGTCACTTTAAAAAGTTCACAGTCCAGCAAGGAACAGGACATCTCCCAGTTTGTATTGCTGTGATTTAATCACTATAACCCCAATCTTGAAAGTGAGTGGGAATCACCCGGGTATGCGAAAACATGGAACATTCAGTGGCAGTGATGGGTGATATTCAGCCCTGGACAGACCATACCTTTGTACTTTATCTTTTTTCTTCAAGTCATTCTGTCGTTTTTTTTTTTTTTTNTCTTTTTTTTTTTTTTTTTTTTTTTTTGCTGCAGAATTTCTCAGCTGATGTTTGGTCAGTAATATCCAGTGCAGTTCAGTCGCGGCCCCAATGTTGTCAGCATCTGCAAATGAAGACCACACTGAGAATGGTGCCTGAGCTGTGATTCAACAAATGCTTGGTGTTCCTCTGCTTAAGAAAAAGCGTTAATGGATTTCTCAGAAAAATATAGCTGTAGATTTGATTTACAGGAAACCTTTTATGTGATGTTGATTTTTCACAGTTGAAGGTGTATGAGAAAACTTTAGGCACTTGTGTGTATGAAAATAACTCAAAATGAGGAAGCGCAATGATAATAGTGGATTTTAATATTTCTCCTTCACTGCAGTGTAATTTCCAGTCGATTGCACTGAATTCTCCTAATTCTGACTGTTTTTTATAACGTGTGCAGTACAAGGCAGAAACACATTTTGGCTTGGGGACAGGGAGCAGAGAGCTGGGGCAACAGTGCTGGATGGCTCCATCCTAAAGCAGAGCACGTAAATGTGGGTCAGACCACCGGTGCTGTGCTTGTGCATTTGCTTCAGGACTTTCATGTGGTGCTGCACTCGGCCATGTAGGGATATCTGGAGTGTCTTCTGGGGCTGCTGATGGGCTCAGGTTTAAAAAAAAAAAAAAATGAAATGGTGACCTACTTGAGAATGTTGTCAATGCAAGGACTCTTCGCTGGGAGTCTTGGAGCCCCTCGGCTCTTATGGCCAGATCCTTTCATTCTTTTTAATTTTCATGGAATGAAAGGGTTAGGAGGAAGGGAAGAAGAGAGGAAATGATCTTATAACAACTTCAGAAACCGTCTTTGTAACTGGAAATAAAACATCCAATGAAATGGGAATGGGACAATAATTTGTCTCTGCTTATCTGTTACTAACTTGCCATTATTTTCATTAAACATTCACAGGCACAATCTCATTTATTTAAATCAACACAATGACCTACTTAAAAATAAGCCGGAGAAGAACATAGATATAATTGTTCTCAGTGATGACTTTGTAAACTTAGCAGAGTGCATAAAGGTAGTGCAACACGTATGTGAGGCTCCCAGCTCAGCAGAAAGGCTGTCGGGATGGCGAGGGGAGGCTGTGTGCTGTGCATCCTTTTTATGTAGTTGGCTTCAAATACCTCTGCATCCAAATTGCAGTTTAGGGAGAAAAAGAGAATTCCCTCATTATGGTTTCAACATTGAGAAGTCCATTATGTACCCTGTTTATTATAAACAATACACTTTGGGGAAATCATGTCCCCATCAAAGCTGGTAATAAAATTCCCTTGTTTCCAGCGGGGCCAAGCTTTCAGATGTTGTTATTGCTCTGAGAAAATTGAGGATAAAACTTCAGTTTGTGCAGCGTCTTCGCTGGTCTTTGGGAATAGTCTACATGGTATTTTTGCTTGCAAAACACTGAGAACTATAATTCTAATCCAGAAAAATTATTTGGAGCAGGTAATTAACTCCAATCATGTAAGTACTCTACTGTAATCGAGTCAGGGGATCCAAGTACTGTCGCGTTATTCGCATTCTGTCCCTGAGGATACAGAATAGGAATGTATCAAACCTACAGGAAAGCTGGGGAGGGGCTTTTTACAAGGATAGATAATGACAGAACAAGGGCTAACGGTTATAAACTGGAAGAGGGTAGATTTAGACTGGATATAAGGAAGAAATTCTTCCCTGTGAGGGTGGTGAGACACTGGAACAGGTTGCCCAGAGAAGTCGTTGATGCCCCCTCCCTGGAAGTATTCAAAGCCAGGCTGGATGGGGCTTTGGGCAACCTGGTCTAGTGGGAGGTGTCCTTGCCCATGGCAGGGGGGTTGGAACAAGATGATCTCTAAGGTCCCTTCCAACCTGAACCATTCTATGATTCTATGATTCTATGAAACGTGTCCTCTTCTCTGGTAACACTGTGCCAGGCACTTCCCTAAAGACAAGAACCAAGCAGACCACCAGCCACTACCCCATGTTGGGAAGGTGATTAAGCTCACGTCTGTCACGACGTCTCCCATCTACGCTGAGGTTCTGAAATTGGCTAGAGTACAATCTCATTCATTTTTATTTTATTTTGGCTCACAGGCAGGCTGAATTTGTTAGGACAACTGCTCTTCTCTTGGAAGTATTAATAATCTGTGTTTCCTGTGCGACAACATAAATTTTAGCAGTTACCAGTAACAAGCATCGTAAAAATAGTTTGCAGTAGCTTTTCTTGGCAACTTGATAATTCAGACTGCAGTAATAAGATGTTCTCTGGGGCTCCTTTTCATCGCAAATGCAGTGCATGAATGCAGAGCTTTTATTTTTAGTGTATCTTAGAATCGGGCAAAGATATTATTTGGCATTATCACAGTGCAAGTACTCTTTCTTTGAGTCTGCTCAGATCCTTGTAAAACACTAAATCTCGCCTTCCAAATGCCTGATCATACCCGGCTGCAATAAACGTTAAAACAAATGAAAAAGAAAAATTAAAGTATACTGTAGTTGAACTCCTGAGATGTATTGCAACAGCACTTTAACTCGCACTTCAATTTTGCACAAATGGTTTTCTATTTTAGGTCCTATGCATTTATGAAAAAATACCAGAAGTTCCATTTATATTGAAGATGCAGGAGTACCAATACGCAGCTAAATTAGTTACTGTCATCTATTTTTTATACTGCAAGCCCTGTTCGCAATCCATGTCAGTTACAAATTAAGTTGCATGGAGGAATAGTTCTCAATAGAAATCAATTTTCAGCACAAAATGCCTTATTTGCAGTTTTATGTCTTAAAACCACTTACATGAAGTGATTTATTGTTTGCAGTTAGGGGGAAGGCTATTGAGGGGATGATTGTCTGATTTTGACTTTTTCAGTCTTTATTGGCGGTGTTTGCTTTTAAATAGAAATTTAAAATAATGCTCAATTAAAACCAAAATTAGTCTGAATCATTAAAGTATACTAATTTCTTGCCACATGGGAATTTGCATAATATGCAAGAATTTGCCCAGTGAATTACGTGATGATTTTCGAATTACACAAGCTGTATTTCAAGCTGCCAAAGAGCGGAAAGGTGAAGACCAGGGGCTGGTGAAGGTAGTGCAAACTGAATCTTAATTACTGTGTTTATTTATAAACACCGCTGGCAGTGGTGCTGTGGAAGGACAGCAGCAGGGTAGCCTGGATTGCTGCACAGATCAGATCCTCAGTAGCCATAAATTTATTACAGTGAAGTGGTGCCATTTGGCTTCAAGTTATTGTCAGTTGTGCCTGTTCACCCTGCCCAAGGCTCAGTTCTAATATGAGTGTGTCTGTAGCCTGAAATGAGAATTTGTCTTAACGGAGACAGTGTGACGGTGCTGAAATGGACTTATTTTGTCTGCATTTGAAATTAACCTTTTGTTGGTGTAATTAATGAGATTTTAATCCAAATGTCATTTGCAGAAACAGATGCATTGGTTTAAACCTGTTAAGCCTCTCAGAGGAAGCTGAAATCCATCTAAAGGAGTCCTTACAGAAATGCCTTACAGAAATATTCAGAAAAAGAATACATCCCAAAGATCAGACATAAGAGAAACCTGCTGCTTCTGGAGGATGGAAGAAAATGATAAGAAAATGTCAAGGAAAGGGTTTGCCTCATTGTGTAGATATCAGTTTGTTTCCTTGTGCTTGAGAATAAGTTTTGCAAAATATTTAAGGTGTTACAGGCTACTTGGTAAGATGGAGAGGGGAAAGAAAAATCAGGAGTGTTTTAGGACAAGTGTAACGAGTCGCTTGCTGTCAGTGTGTGTGGTATCTGCCTCTCCTGTTCGTCGTGGTGGAGCAGTGAGTGACGGCATTGGAGGGAGTACAGAACCCCACGGTGGTATACAAAGTTGGAGTTACTCAACTTTTTCTTCAAGTTTTTCAGCCTCTGAGGTTTGCTTTTTGTCATTTATGGGCTCTGTTTTTCCCCCTTTCATTACTTGCATTTTGTTTTCTGCAAAGATAATGTGCCTTACAGTCAAACACAAAAGGAGGCTGGTGACAGACAAGCTGCTTTTTTATTATCTTCAGGGAGTTACTGTCGTTTGCTAGCTACGTGACCTGCTCTCTCTGCATCTCATAGGCAAATAAACAGTGCAGCTGGGAATCAAAATAAAAAAAAAAAATAAATTGCCTTTCTGAAAGCAAGCCGGTGTAGTTGGTGTAGTGGCTGCAAGCTCTGAGGCTGCCCAGCTGAATTCCTCCACCAGAAGAACTCCAGCTGTGCCTCTGTGGTTAGCAGGGGTGTGTGTCAGCTGCCTCCAGTTACACGTGAGGCTCTGGGGTCTTCACTAGTTCAAAAGTGTCTCAGGTTTTGTTGCGTTCTGCTAAATTTTTGTGTCAGAATCTGGCAGCTGTGGTTTCTGTATTTATTCCACGTATTTATTTCCATGGAGTCAGGAGATATTTCTTGGAGTGTGTTGTCTCAAGCTTTCTGCGTGTGGAAGACAACTCAGCAGCAGCTCTTTGCTCTGAGTTCTGGCATAATGTAGAATGTTTGGATCCTCTTTCACTCTCTCAAGTGTTTATTGATGACATTCATGAATGTGTTGTTGAGGCTGAGCTGGGGAATGCCAACATTCCCTGCAGACAGGGAGGTGGAACAGCACGACCCTTGTAAAGCAGAGTGACGCCAGCCAGAAGAGATCTGCAGAGGTGTGTAGGAGGCCGTGGGGTTCTGTGCAGCATTTCTTATCCTCCAGTGTGCAAGGAGGAGTCTTTCAAAGTAGCGATGATCTGAATGTACAACAGAAGGAAGCAGCAGGATGCAGCCAGATGGATTTCAGAGAAGCTATGGATTGATGTTGGTCACTATGACAGACAGTCGTCTCCGTGCATGTTAACTGCTGTTGAGTTTTTCACGGTCATTGCAACAAACAAGGAGGTGTAGGGGAGAGCTGGAAGGGGTAAGAGGATGGCTCCTAACAGATTTCCCAGTGCTGTGTCTCGGATCTCAGGAAGGCAGCTGGAACAGTAGACAATGCAAGATGCAGCTGTGAGAAAAGGCAGGAACCCTGGCTTTGAAATTGGGTTTTCCTTAATCTTCTTCAGAGCATTTAGCTTCCAACAAGCCGAACTTTGTGCCTTTTCAATGCACTGCTGTTACTATGTGGTCACGAAACTAGATTTGACTCTGGCAGGGTCATTTCTGCTGGTGATGTTACTTGCAGTTCTCAGCCTTTGTTTCACTAAGCAGGAAAGGCATCAGGAGATCCAGTTTTTGCCTCCCTGACTAAAGGGCTTGCTGTCCCCATGCCTTTCAGAGGTCAGCTGCTAACATTATTATGCTTCAGACCTCTTACCCCAAGGATTACTTAACTTATTCTCTTGCCAGGGTAGCAACCTGAACGTCATTTCTCTCAGCCTTATTTACAGTAAGCTGCCTTTATTCAACACAGAAGCAGGAAGAGACTCTTTAAGTGGACATAGATCACATTTATGTTCATTTAATTCCCCTTTACACTGCCAGAATGATGTAAATCAACCTTAGAATAGACCAAATCAGACCCCCTCCATCAATGGCCTTGCTGTAGGAGCTGCAGTTAAGCTAATCCATTTAGCCTTCTTTAATAGTAGGTCACTCATTATTCAGACAGTTTACAAGTCATTTGAAATTGTTTTATTAGCTCCAGAGCAAGAAAGATAGTGTCAGGAGGAGTGTTTCTGACTGTTCAGATGTGTCACTGTTTATTCACAGACAACACTGATACTCTTCATTTTTGCTATATGTGCATTCCGTGTTTAAGCTAAATTCTGAGAACAGGAGACCTTATGAAGCTGTTAAGAAGTTGCCATTGACCTAAATGGAACAACTCCAAGACACCTATGTGAATAATATTTCTTCTGTGTTTATTGTGCTGTCAACTGCTGTTCCTTTGCAGAAGCCCATCATGAGTGCCCTCACGTGTACGCCTCATTTAGCCCTGCACACTCAGGGCCATTGGCTATATTGGCTCCTCTCTGTGAGACCAATATAGGAACCAATGTAGGAACCAAGAGGAAGCTTTTTTGCTTCACTTTGTGGAGCAGTCAGGGGTGAGAATCCATCATGAGCTGCCTGCTGCTATAGTGATCTGTGAGATACGTGTGCCTGCTGGGAGGTGATATCTTCACTGAAAGCAGCAAACGTCACGGGCTGATAGCTGACCAGAAGTGCTGCTGGGACATGTCTCAGATGCGACCATACTGAAGGAAATCTTGAATATTCAACCCAGCATCACAGTTGTACAGCACTGCGTAGCATGAAGCAGTGTGAGGCATAGTCCAGAAGAGACAGCTGAGGAGCAGGGTCTGGCTAGGGCTCCTGGCACTGGCTTGTTCTGGACTTGTATAAAACGTACCCTCTCTATATAAGAACCATCAACATAGAATCATAGAATGGCCTGAGTTGGAAGGGACCCTGAGGATCACAGAATCGCAGAATTGCAGGGGTTGGAAGGGACCTCGAGAGATCATCGAGTCCAACCCCCCTGCCAGAGC
>WBMW01003500.1:0-99898 GCA_013396635.1 Penelope pileata | reverse complement strand
CAGATCCAGGGCCCCATCCAACCTAAGCTCCTGTAGCTTCTCATGAAGTGAAGATGATGGTTCTTTAATATGAGATAATTGCATTTCAAGATCCTGAGTAGTTCACTCCAGGTGCAAGTGGTGCTAAGTGTCCAATTACAGAGCACGCAAGTGCTAGGAGAGGAGAGCAAGAGAAAGAGGAGTGGAAAAAACAGAAAAGAAAATACGTGCTGTCATCAGGGTTGTGCAGTGCTCCTTCCTCTGTGTATCACTTCTAAGAAGGTACAGGATCATTAGCCATACCTTGTGCTGTTAGCAATTCTATTAATAATAAGCACTCTTCTATTAAGCAAATTATCCAATTATTAATCCATTAGCAAATACATTTCAGAAAAATTCATTGTAATATCTATTCAGAACACACATTCTTGACAGACTTTTTTTTTTTTTTTTGAGGGAGGAGGATGGGGGAGAGTATCTTCTAATTATGATTTAAAAGGTTGGCTTCCTAAACTTAATGAAGAATTAATGAGTTGCATTATTCCATAGTACTCTTGCAAAATCTTCTCACAAATTAATGGTACCTCCTGTTCTCTGCCTTGGAAACTTCTCATGGCATGCTCAAGTTTTCTATGGGTTGCTTTTCTATTTTGTTAGGAGCAGCAAGATCATGTAAGAAAATGGCAGCAATTATGATATTAACATAATGGGAACAATTAGCGCAGCAAAAGCCAAGTTTTAATTGAAATGCACTCATGTCTCTTCAGAAGGTTTTTGTCATATCTTGATTTACCTTCTGGTTGTGATAATGTTCTGCTGTCTGTTCGCGGGGGTGAAAGCAGAGTGAAAGCATTCAGGCATGCAAGGCTCAAAGGGGAAGACATGGGAAGCAGCCTCGTGGCTGCGGTGTCTGACACGGAGTCAGCTGCAGTGCTCAGTGATAATTTTCCCTTGCATCTTTTTTGAAAGAAAGATTTGGACTTTGATGAACAGCAACAGGAAAGGACATTGTGGAACCTGTATCTTGGTTTTCACGAGGTTTCTTCCCAAGACAAAAGTTATGGGTGTGCAAAAAAAAACCCCACAAAACTGTTTTGACATCAGACTCAGGTGGAAGAGATACAGATTGTGTTCCCCATCCTCTCTGCGTGTTTCTTTTTCCTAACTTCAGATGAGGCAATTTCTGTCCCAGTAACACTGCTTTCCACACAGAAAGGAATTGTATTTCCCTGCAGCGCACGGTGCTGTTATGTGTGCAGTGTGGTCTGTGAGGCTGGTGGTGGTCGTGGAGCTTTCTGTCCAACCTTATTAAAGCTTATATTTAATTCAATTTCAGCAAGTAGCTATGTTTCATTTCCAACCTTTTCTTAGGTGAAAGGAAAACTGGAGAATGCTTTCCCTCTTTTTTTTTTCTAATCTACTTTTGTCCTTTCTCAGGTCTTTCCCAGAAAGAAGATCCGTTTATCGTAACTGATGATAACATTCTCCTTCGCAGTTCCTTGGCTCCTTGCACTGCATTTCTTAATTGCTGCCGTGAATACCTAATCCCACATGAGAATTAGAGAAGTCCCATCTGCAACACTAAGCAACAGGACTGGAGAGCACAGGGCAGTCTGTCTGCAGCTGTTTATCCCTGTAAAATATCTCCTTTTCCCCGTGCAGCCCTCAGGCACTTGAGTGAGGGCAGCACCTTGTGCCTGCTCCATCCTTTCTGTCTGCTCCACGGCTAAATGTCACGAGCTCTGAAAAACCCCTGATTTATGACTGACACTTTGAAATCCCCCAGGAAAGTCAGAGATTGTTGTGAGGAAAAAAGCAGAGTTATAATTGGAAGATGTTAGACTAAGTCCAGCAGTTCCATGGTTGGGAATTATTTTGGGTTAATGAATGCTGACAGCCACATTCAGTCCTTTATGGCTTTCTGTCCTACCTTGCAGGTACCCGAATTTCTCTGCAGATGGAACTAGTACTGTTTTCAGAGGAGCAGAACTCCCATTTTTGCAGTTGGTAGAAGCACTTAGCACCCTCTGTGCTCCTGGAGACTGAGTGTGTCACAGGCCCTTACCCATTGCACTTCACTGTTTTGGAAAGCAGTGATTCTCATCTATTAATCCAATGCCTTAGTGAGCAGAACAGTGTTTGAAAATCCATGGCACAATAGTTTTTAAGCCTTTGTCTTCCCATCCCCTAGGGAACTTGCTCCTTCTTGGTTCTGATTTCACTACTGCATTGTCTGAGAGGCTCGGGTGTCAGCAATGTTCAAGTCACAGTGAGTATTCTCCAGTGAAATACCGGTGTGTAGATGGTGATTGGCTGCGTGTTTTACCATGACAACTTGCTTGATTTTTAAAGAAACCACAATAGAAAGAACGACAAACATTTTGTTCAGTAACTCTAGACTTTGATGAACCAGGCGAACTATGTGTTGTTCTTATTCTAATAGCTAAGATTAATAGATCTCTGCACTTAAATGACATTCAGTGACTCAGGGGGTCAAGTGCACTGTTATGTCCTTCGTTTCACTGCCTAATACGCTTTTTTGTGAAGAGACATAATTGTTTTCAAGGGATTTCATTTCCTAGTGTTAATAGTCACAGGTAAGTGGAATTAACACCCGTATCATCTTTAATAATGTACAGAGAATAATTGTGTTAATGTATTCTCAACAACTGTGGGTATCCCAGTTTGCTGCTCTATCTTGCTAGCTGACCTTGCTCACACAACATATGAGCTCTTATTTTGCAGCTGTTGTGGTTTGTATAAAGTTGATGGTTTACAAGTATGTGTTCCTGTAGTTACTGGTCACAGTCCAAAAAAAAAAAAAAAATCCCTGATCATGCAGCAGTTGCTGTGCTTTTGGTAGGTTCTTGGTCAATGACTCCAGATGCCCCCAAATAAAAATCCCATTAATGAAAAGTGGTGTGAGAGGAAATTGGCCTGTGAAAATGAGCTCCCACTTGTGCAGCAAAGCAGAAAGAGGACAGCGATGGGTTCAGATACTTGTCACTGCTGATCCTATATGCACACTTATCCCTGTCTTGACACGTAGGGCAATTTTAGGATTTTAATTAACAAATTGTAGCTAAGTCTATTATAAAACTAATAAAGGCAGAGTCGTTTTTCCATTTACACAGCAAACCCAAGTTAGTGTAAAGAAATTTATCTTCTGGTGTGGTAATAACAAGCCTCTCTCCACTTCTTTGCTACTGAAAATTTGGCTGTGTAGTTGTACACTGCTTCATTGTCAGAGTTACTTTTCCTTTCCTTCCTTGCCTTTACTGCTGCCTTTTAATAGTGGAATGGTGAATGCATGTGGATTTCTAAATAAAGAGTTGAAAGAAGAAACTCCATTTTCTTTATCTGCAGTGCTAAAATTCCTCCATATGTAACACCTTTTTTTTTTTTTTTTAAATGCTTGTGTTAGACTGGCAGGGGCTTTTTGCAGCCCAGATCAAATTTCCCTGGGAAGTTATTGGGAGTTAGCTGTGTTCTTGCTGTTTGTTGTAGATGCTTGAGCAAACACCATCACAAACCAATCCAGGTGTCTAACAAGGAATTGCAGCCACCAAAACCCTGCATATAGGTCCAGACAAGAAAAAAAACCTCGTTGATATGCTCTAACATTGGCGTGCTGGGACCTGTTCCCAAGGAAATCAGCACCAAAGCACTGCTCTGGGGTTCACATTGGCACGCTGAGGTTGGAACCCCTTTCAACCCCTTTTTTTTTCCCGTTAGAACCCCACATACGATGTGCTCCCATCCCAGGTAGAGCTTATTTACCTAAAAAAAAGTGAGGATGTGAAACTTTAAAAAAAGACAGCGCAGCAAACTTCTGCCATAAGTTACTCTGATTAATAGCTAGCTGAAGGAAAGTATTTTGCAGAAAATTTACAAATTAAAAAGTGTTTGTTTCTGAATATCAGCAATGTTTCATGAATGCATTACAGCAACTGTGTCACAAATTGATGCATTCCATTGATCATCCCCTTCTGGACAGAAAATGAAATTAAAAAAAAAAAAGATCATTTCTTCGATCACAAATGGGCATAATAATGAGTTTGTTTCATTTTCAGAATGTTTGGCTTCTCAGGTTTGAATCTAATGTTGTGTACAGAAGTTAGGAGTTACAGCTGGTGTGGAGTTACGATTCAACTGCTGCTGACTCCGAATGTTTAATTAAAAGTCAAGGCAGAAAAGTAATAATTTGTCAGTATTATAAAAGGATTCATCTCATAATTAGAGGCAATTGGGGGTCAAAGATCCTAACCGTGCTGAATACAAAGGGGCTTGGTTTAGTGATCACTGTTTCAACATCATTTAAATGTCCGGCTGAAAAAAATATAATGGAACGTAATGGTACATCAATTCTCCAAGGAGAAAATAAAGTCTGTATCTGTGTCTATATTTTATACCCTGAATGTTCGGCAGTTTGACAAGGACACGGATGAAGTTGTCTTATGCCAGTGGCAGTGGAACGTTGATTAAGATCCCAGCAGCAATTATGAGTTGGCTGGTGCCAGTGTTAGAGCCCTCCAGTCTCATCTGCCTGTGCTGCCCCTCTCTGTAACCAACCAGCTCACCTTCCTCCTCTGCAACCAAATTCCATCTCTGTTATTAACTGTTTGACAAAGGAGAGCCTGATTCTATTTTTTTTCTACTTTAGCATTACAGAATTTTAAACTGAAAAAAATAATTAAAAAGCTATTCAATACTTTCATCAGGCAATTTCCATGAGAAGTTGTTTGAAAGAGTTGGAATTGAGGGTGGAAGGCAGGAGAATGGAGTCTCGATGCTGTTTTGGCAAGAACTTCTTGGTGACTCTGCAGTCATTTATCCTGCCTTAACCCAGTGTGTGTGCTCCAGAGCTGCCACCTCTCCTGCTTCTCACAGCTCTCGAGGTGTGTGATGTTTCTGTTAATCCCAAATCCTTAAACACAAAAACATTTCTCATGATTTTGTGATGGTAGAGGTGACTGCAGGAGGTAACTCCTAAAAAAAAAATCAGTGGGTTAATGCAGCATCTCCAGAACTGGATCTTCTGGCAGAGAACTTCCAAAGTTCTCGTTTGGAATTGTTCATTTTGACATTATCAAGCAGTTTCATTATAGTAAGCTGAAATGAGCGCCTTCTGACTTCAGTGTTCTGCTACTGTAAATGATTTCAGATGTTATTTTTCTGCTGCAGGTGTTAATTCCTTACAATACCTTCAATGAAAGCAGTGTATTTGCATGGAATGTCGTTGCTTTTTTCCATGCTCTGTAGCAGAGTGCTGACCAGCTCCATTTACCACAGGAACACTATGAGCCCTAACCTTATTATTTATGCTTGATTTTTGTTTGAGATGTTTAGTGTTCTAGCCACAATTAGTGTCTCACTGTGCCTTCAATAGAAATAATCATCTCCTGGAAGCATCTGTAATTAAATAAAAGGGGGAAGGATAAGGAATACGAAGCAGCATTTGTAGAGACTTTATGAGAAGTGGGATCAGCCCTGATCGGTCACGAAGACTGGATACCTGTGTTCTAAGAGACGATCCCAAGGCAGATTCCAAGCTTCAGGCTACCAAAATTTTGCTTATTACTATTAGTACCGAACGAGTAGGTATGAAGTGAACCTCCCCCAAAATGTTTCATCTTCTGTAATTAATTCCAGGCTTGCTCAGTATTCTTCTGCTCCCTGATTTAGCTGCGAGTTCACAACCAAGGCAACGAATTGCATGTTGCCAAAGTAACGATAGCAACAAATAATTAGGAGCAGTTGGCAATCAGAGATATACGTAATAAGTCAAGTAATCTGAGTTACAGAAAATGCTTAAAAGTGGAATCTTCATATGGATAATTTATTAATAGAAGAAGGAGAGAAGTAGTAAAATTAGGTTGGAATTTTGGAAGATGCTTCCCTTGGTATTTAGATCCCACTGTAATTCCATATGAGTGCAACACATTTCTCTCTTCCTTCTTTTCCTTTAAGAAAATCCCATTGCTTAACTTTGTGCTATTTATGCTGTGTTCTGTCTGCTATTAGAGCTCATCTCATCGTATAAATAAACTGTGGCTACAAGAAACCACGCTTCAAAACGCTGAAATTCTCAGAAACCATCAATCATGCATTTCAACAGACACAGGGAGACAATGGTATATTTGCAAGAAAAATTGCTGGATGAATTATGAAGCTGAACTTAGTCGGAGCATTTTGATATCTTCGGTAAAAGTATGTGGATGCAAAACCAGTGGGTTATTTTTAATAACACACGGCTCTTTGTTATTTAAGAGTTGCTTAACAGCTCCACCAAGTTCGCAAAGCCAATTGGAAACATTTTTTCTTGTAGTTACTGTACTCATTTGAGTTCATTTGATCTGCTGCCGTGGTCAGTAGTTTCCTATTGATTCTTCTTCAGGGTAAGGACTTGGCAGGCTGAAGTGTAAAACAACTTTGAGACTGTTCTGACAGTCTGTCCTTGCTGTCTGTCTGCCAGCACACCTTGCTGCCTGCAAGAGTGTTGCACAGAACTTCCCTTCAGTGGGATTTCTGCTGTTCCTCTGAAATGCAGCAGGCTCAGGCCTGGGAGGAGTGAGCTCTTCAAGTTAAGCACGTGCTTAAGTGCTTTGCTGGATCACTGCCTTGATCTATTGATGTTCTCAGTGTAATTTGCAGGAGCTATAATTGCCTTCCCATGTTTTCAGTGGCTGCACAGCATTAAATCTCCATGGGCTGTCTTCCTCCTAGCGCTGGTGCATCACCACTGCCTCTCAGAAAGGCACCCGAACGCTTTGAAGGTTACTGCACGGTAAGATGTCTCGTTTGATGAGGAATCAAACACCTCAGAAAAGTTTTTGTGGCTGCTAGCATCTCGGGTAGCAAAGGAAGAGGAGAAGAGTTGAGCACACTTTGTGGATCAGTGTCCCCACCCTGCAGTGGGATGAGTGCAGCTGGGAGGTGGCAACGAGATGAAGTCCCTTGATTTCATGAAGGCTTGTGGATTGCGATGGTTTTTGCTATTTTTTTATTTCTTCTGTTACCAGCTTAAGGTACAGAACTCTGCACAAGGGAGAACACCCAAATTAGCGGCACAGGCTGCACTGGTTTCCCAACAGCAACAGAAACACAGCCCAGTGCTTAAGCAGCACTGGACTCAGTGCTGGCTCTGTGCACACAGCCCACGTAAAGCCCATATAAACACCTTGCATCCTTCTGCATTTCCTGCAGACACCGGCACCGTTTCACAGTGCCTGCAGAGTTTTCAAAGGGGAAGGAGCTGCACCACGTTGTCCGCTGCAGAGAGCTGTGATGCTGCGGGGCAGCCCAGCAGCTGCCTGCTCTGTAGCAGAGCAGCCCTGGTCATCTAATGACAGCATTGCAGCTTTAAATAATCTAGACTTTATCTGGAGAATGTGAATAGTGGCTTAAGCAGTGTAACTGGAGTCAGTTGAATCAATCTCTTGTAAAATACAGCTAGACTCAATTGTGCAGTAACTTTGGTATTTTTTGCAGTGCCACAGTGGGACTCTTATTAGCATCTAGCAGGGAATGGAACAGCCCTGCGAGGTAAATAAACCAGGCAGTGATGTCCTGTTAGCAAATAAATAGCTTGCCAAACAAAAATTGTTGCTGCTTTATGAAGGAAACTTTCTTAAATTATGAATGGTTGTAAGGCTATTACAGGCAGTAGTGTTATAAATTAAACAGATGTTAGCCACCTCTCTTCTACCTTCTCTGTATTCAGACACCAGCCTTTCAGAAGGGGAAATTGTACACTTCTTTGCAAAACATAATTATTAGGAGAATTTTCATTACCAAATGAAAATGTAATCAATCATCCAGGCTGAGTGGTATTTTCCTTTAATCTGTATCAGAGTAAGAGCTGTAAGAGAGTTGAGTATTTCTGTACAGCTTTTGTTGTACTTCACATCACAGTATTTGAGTGCATCTCAATGGTATATTAATTAGGATGACTGACAGCTCTGTCATGTGCCTACTTCTCCAGCTTCTCCCCAAAAGCAGCGATTTACTCAGCAAAGTGTTTTCTGTTCTNTTTTTTTTTTTTTAAATGTCATATTGCTTTTCTTTTCATTTTCTTCTTTCCTAAAGGCAGGGTCAAAGAAATGTACCTGTTACTTGGAGCACCAGCTGCTGAGGTTATTGCAGTCCTCATTGCCCATGGGATTTTGTGAACAAACTGTTTGAAATTCATTCCCCAAGCAGCCCCAGTGAAGCATGCTCTGCTGCGCAGAGGAGCTGCAAGCTGTATTGAGACAGCAGAGCAGAAAGAGATATCTGCAGCTTAAAGTGAGAGATGGCCCAACTTGAATGCAAACAGTACATGTGTAGGAGGAGATTTTTCTCTGCACACTGAGATTTTCTTGTGCTAATGGCACTGATCATAGCTAGGAAGGAAAGATAAAGAATCTGCTGGTCATAACCATGTAATCTGTGAATATAGTAATCTATAGATAAGTAACTATTATTTTCTCTATCATATAGAGGCAGTCTGCTGCTAAGTTTAATTTCAGAATTCACTGTGCCTTTTAAATATCAAGTGGGTATTTCACAGTAGTGTATGCTGTGGAAGGACTGGAAAATGTTCACAAACAAAAGCAAGTCTCCTAAAAAGGGTGGAGGAAAGGGGAGGAAGGTCAGGAAGTGAAATGGAGTGGGCTTGATTTTTCCTCGAATGAAAAGAAAATGCAGCAGAAACTGGAAGAAGCAATTTTAGCTTTGGTTTTGAGATTAAGGAGCCCATGTGGGTAACCTGGTACATTCAGCTGCTGCTGCTGTGTCAGACAATTTTCTGCTTGCTGTGCCTGAGTATAGGTTTCCCATTCAAAGAAATATCCTTCCAACTTTCCTTGTGATTTCTTGGAATTAATAGCCAACTTGGTAAATCTTTTGTAGGAGGCAGAGTGTGTTCAGCTGAGCTTCACATAATCCTTTACTGCGTTGTAATTTCCATCATTTTTGTTTTCTTGGGTTTTTCTTTGTTTGTTTGTTTACATTTTAAGGGAAAGAACAAAACTCTTTGTTTTAGAGGGAGAGTTAAGCTTTACTTGTGGGATGCGGCTTCCTTGGAAAGGAATATTTATCATGTGCTTTATGCATAGAAAGTGGGAAGTTGGAGAATCTTGGGTTTATTAAGCCTTGCTGATATTGTTCAGTACAGAAAGGAGGAATAATTTCATTGGAGCAATTAATTCCATGGTTATTGTACAGAGTTTTCTGTATGTGTTGGATGAGTCGCTGGACACCCAGACCAGGGAGGCAGGTGCAGGAGTGGATGGGCTATTGCACTGGCAATCAGGAGACTTGGATATATCCCTGCTTCCATCAGCTGCTTTTTATGTGACCTTGGCAAGTAAATTCCTCTTTGTTTTTTCAGCCTGTTAAAGTATCAATGTACAAATTAGGTTAACATCTGCTCATGTGTGCATGGACAATGCCTACTGAACTGGAGTTTAGGTTTTGCCTGGTAGCTCCAGCTACCATTGTTATGAAGCCATAATTTCCAGTGATATTCCCAAGGGTACTGGCAGTGTTAAGAACTGAACACACTTATTTTCTTGTTCAAAACCTCATTGCAAAATCAGTCTGAGAAACATTATATTTGAATGAACCTCTCATGCTGTCCACTTCCTCGCAACCATGCTGTATAAATGCATCAAGCTCTGAGACCAGCAAGTTCTGCCCTCGCAGTTCCTGCTGGTAGGGACAAAATTGGTACTTAGGTGCTATGAGGCAAATTTGCAAGCAATTCGAAATGCCATATGTAGGGGACTGGACAAAAACTCTGGACAGCTCAGTTTTTCAAATATGTGACCAGTTAGACATTGGTTCTTGCCTACTGAAATCTGTAGTCCAAATGTTGGTTTGCACCATCTCATGCCTCTGCCCCAAACTGGTTCTTCTGGGACTGAGAAGGTGAAAAAACCTTGGCATGGACAGGCTTTCTTTATGCCTCTGTTTTTCAGCTTCTTTCTTCTGTTCCCATCAACTGCCAATAAATTAGTAAATGTTCCTCCAGGCTGAGGTACTGGGAGAGTCGTGCTATGCCATATTTCTTTCATTTTGTTTATTGTGGGATAAGGAGGCAGTAAAATGAGGAGGTTCGATGATGTGGTTTCCCCTCACCATCTCTCAGACGGGAGGAGAAGTCCATTTTCCTTCCTAATGAAACTGTAAACGATATTTGGTTTCTTTGCTTCTGATCTGGAGCTTTATTTCTATGTAGTCAATTGGTAATATGTATGTAGGAATTGTATAAAATTTTCAAACATCTAAAGAGCAGATTTCTGGAAAGCACAAATCAACCAATTTTAAAGAAAAGCTGCTGACTTGGGTATAACAGCATGCATATATGTTTATTAAGAGTTTGGAGATCTTGGGCATTTAGAATGAGGCAAGGTGTAAATAGCACTGTATACAATTGCCTTGCATCAAATTTTTAGTTGGACAGTAGAAAAAAAAAAAAGAAGTAAATCTTATTGTTTTCATCTGATGAACAGAGAAAATGCCAGGAAAGCTGTTTCCCATGCAGCTCTATTTACAAAGGAGCTGTCTGTGTTGGGTCCCTTTACCAGCCCTGCAGCTCCTCTGTGGCATTCCCTGCACTCTGCAGTGTACCTTGGCAAAGCTCTGCTGATTTCAGTGCTGAAGATGCTGGCCCTACGAAGCCACTAGGTAGAAGTACATATTTTACAGCTCATAAACTGAGGGGATTGTGTGGCTCCAAGGACTGATAATAGGATGCAGCCCCATTCATTCTCAGTTCTCTGGCTGGCATTCAGCCCAGCCATGGATGAGGTACAACACATTGGCAGGGGCAGCATGAGGACACTGGGACCAATGATGCTCACACTGTACTTGCTTTGCAAATAAACAACACATATATTTCCCCACTCTGCCAGCTCAACACCTTCAACAGCTGCACTCAGGAAATAGTCTGGAAATTGTCTATGTTTTATAAGCATTAGGCCTGCAGTGTGAGCCAGGAGTTTTGGTTTCAGCTCTGTATTTTGAGCAAACCAGCATCTGCAGCATGGTTTGAGGAAAGGATGCTGCCTTCTGGGGAAATACTTATGTGTTAGTGGGAGAGAGGTGACTGAATTCACAAGTTCCCTCTGTATGAAGTGATGTAGTTAAGCTGGCACATGTAACACAGGATTCTGTACTAATGGCTGACGCTAGCTTCAGTTAGCAAAGGAATAAAGCAGAAATGTGTGAGGATACATTGCAGCTTCATTCACACTGCAGTCAGCGGCTGCAGATGCATTGGCTGAAGAGATTAAGTCCCCCCTAATGCACCAACAAGCTCTCTCATCATTTTCCTACCTGATATGTTTGTCAAGTGCCTGTTGTGTAGCTGTTCTTTCTTTAAACTCATTCCAGTTTAAATGAGCTGGATTAGCTGAGACGTTTAAATAACAGATTTGTTAGTCCAAGTTCGTGGACTGAAAAGGCCTTGCGTGTTCCACTATCATAGCAAATCCAAGTAGGATTTGCTGAGTGGGAGGGTGTGGATGGGTGGAGAGAGCTGGGATCAATACGAGCCCCTGCTTCACCCCAGCTGTGCTTCTGGAGAGCTAGAAGCTCAGGTCCAAGAGCAGCTGCTCTGCCATGTTCTGGGCACTTCTTACAAGATGAAGAGGAATTGCTCCTGATATCAAAGGGTACCAAGGTGTCTGTTAACCCTGTGCTGGTACAAGCCACTCATACTAGGGCAAAGTGAGCTTGAAGTGCTGTTTTGTGCTGCTTTACATGATGCTTTCACTCCAGACAAGGCAAAGACACAAGTGGTATCCAGCTGACCAACACATTTTTTGTGTCCAGTCGAGAAGCAAGGTGGCAGCAGCAGCTTAATGTTCATTCCTCGGCTGATAAATGTTGGAATTTTTTCTCTCTTTAGTGCCAGCAGAACTTCCAACCAACCATAAAAAGTTCAGGGGTGTCAGAGTAGAGATCTATGCTCTAATCAAGAGGGATGTCTCCTCAGAGCTCTATTAGTTGCCAAGAAACTACTTTTGCAAAAGTGGAAATCTCTAAACACTCCTAAAATAATTGGCTGGATGGACACAGAGTGACCTAGCTGTGCTCAGAAAGATTTCCTGGAACAGATGATGAGATACCACAGTAAGGAGTGTGATGTAAATACATAGGCAGACGCTGCCAACCAAATGGGCAGTCTAATTGGATTTAAATCCTTCTTGTATAGGAAAAGTAGCATAGATTCCTGGCTAACTGAATAGCTATTGAGGAGAGCAGGTCCAGTGACTTCAGCTTTTTAACTCTCTCTCTGAGCTGTAATACTAGCAATTAATTCTCTTCACTTTTTGACAGAGTCTCACACTGTATTGATCTTGTCTGTTTGGGCTATAAATTCTTCAGAGCCCGGCTGTTGGTGGGCATTTGCAGGGCAGGGTGGACCTCTCTCACCTCAAGTCGTACAAATCACACTGATGTGTATCAGAACTGATCCTTGTGATTTCAAGAACTTTTGTTCACACTTCCCTTCTGTTCATGAACGCAGGTGATCAGCCAGCTCTCCTTCAGCAGGCTGAGTTGCAAAGGGAAGCGTGGATGGGGAGCGTTTCGTGCTCACTGAATGCAGGTACAAGGGCTGGGTGGAAGCAGCACCATGTGTGTTTGGGTGTTTCTGTGTGTATCTGTGTAGTATAACAGACCAGCTCACTGTAGCTCTTCCAAACTCTCTCCTTTGGAACCGCAGGGAGCTGCATCAGCTGAGAGTCCCACCTCATCTGTGTGTCTCCAGCAGCTGCAGCCTCAGAACTTGAACCAGGAAATATTTGGGAGAGAATTCTCCAGGTGAAAGTTGTCTTGGATAAAGCAATTCCACCTCTCCAGGTTGCTGACACTCATTTTATGTGAGGGATTCCTTTTTTCTAAAGGAAATATCTGCATCTGAGACAATCTATTATTCTACAGTGACTTCATAAACCCAGAGTTTAGAAGCAGAGACACGCTGATGCTTGATGGTTTTTAATGTGCAATATATATATATATTACTATTTTTACTTACAGAAGCTTAAAATAAAGCATAACCTCTATCAAAACAGAGAAACAGATCATTCAAAACCCTTTCTTTTTAATCCCATGATTTTCGGGAATCTGGAGTTCGGAGAGTTAATAGGTTTTATTATCTTGGGTGTCTGCAGTCATCTCTCAGCTGCTGCCATGCTGATCTCTTGCCCTCGACTTTGTGGTGTATAGGGCCCCATTTTTTAAAAAGCAAAAGCAATTTTACTGTAGTCTCCATGATTTAAAGCTTTGTTCCATGCTAAAACACAAAAAACTTCTGAAGATTTAGAAGCTGTACCAGCTTTTACAACATCGGGAATTCAGGCTCGTACTTCTAGCAGACTTTTGCTGCTGTTGTTGGCCAAAGTTGTGCAAGAAGTTTTCTTCAGTGAAGAGATGTGCTTGGCTGGAAATGGCCACAGTTCTCAAAGGGGCTGCACAAGCAGCAGAGGAAGGACTTCTCCACCATCATGCGTTGGTAGCTGCCAAGTCTGGAACAGCATATTCAATATAAAAGCTCAGTGGAGGTCCTTGCTGTCTGGACAAGGCATCTGCTTATAGTCAAATCCACTTCAGTGATTTATCTTGCTTACAGAGTGAGCAGTCAGAAATGACGTAAAACTTGAGCAATCTGAATGCAAACGTAAATAACTTACCCCCCCTTTACTGTTGAAAGTTTTCCATGCTAATAAAAATTAGCTTAGGAGAATTACTAAGTAATTTCAAGTACCATAAAGTAGCTGTTGTGAATAAAAAGTGTTGTAACTGCAAAGCCTCAGCCCAGTTTCTGTAGGAATGAGTTGTTGTCATTAATTATCAATCTATTTTATGGTTATTGCCTCTAATTTCAGACTTAAAATATTCTAAAGCATAAACAATGCTAATTTAATTACGGTGTGAGAGTTGTTGAAATTTGCATGCAGAGGAAGAAACCATTAATAAAGTTTATTCAAAAAGAAACTTACAATAACAATTAACATTTTTGTGCATTTCTGGTGTCATAGAATTAACCATTTTAGGCCAATTATTTATACAGAATAGGCAGCACAATCTATATCAATCATTTAGAGATACAGAAGGCCAGAGAGCCATATGATCTCCCTGTACTGAGCAGCCAAAAGAAGCCATTGTCCTGGTGCAAATTTCTTGCATTGAGTTCGTTCACCTGTTTGCATCCAAGTACAGTGCTGGAAGAACTGCTTTGAGCTTTGGGAAAATCCAGGCCTTGATCCTGTTGTTGGAAGTACTACATGGTTTTAAGTGCAAAGATTCTACAGTTAGTATTGCAGAATGTTTTACGCAGGGATAAGAAGGTACTTCCTTGAGCATTCTGTAAACATTTGGCTGTTCAGATGAGATGAGCACAATAATGATCGCTTCTAAGGGGACTGAGTGCACCCTCTGTAAAGTTTGCAGATGACCCCAAGCTGGGAGGAAGTGTTGATCTGCCTGCGGGTAGGAAGGCCCTACAGAGGGGTCTGGACAGGCTGGATCGATGGGCTGAGGCCGATAGGATGAGGTTCAACAAGACCCAGAGCCAGGCCCTGCACTTTGGTCGCAGCTACCCCATGCAGTGCTGCAGGCCTGGGGCAGGGTGACTGAAGGCTGTGTGGAGGAAAAGGCCCTGGGGGTGTTGTTTTACAGCTGATTGAACATCAGCCAGCAGTGGGCGCAGATGGCCAAGAAGGCCAATGGCATCCTGGCCTGTATCAGCGATAACGCAGCCAGCAGAGCGGGGAGGTGATCGTCCCTCTGTACTTGGCTCCAGTGAGGCCACACCAGAAGTGCTGTGATCGGTTTTGGGTCCCTCACTACAAGAAAGACATCGAGGTCCTGGAACGTGTCCAGGGAAAGGCAATGAAACTGTGAATAGTCTGGAGCACAAAGTCTTATGGGGAGTGGCTGAGAGGACTGGGATGGGTCAGCCAACTTGAAAGGGAGTTGTGGTGAGGTGGGGTCGGCCTCTGCTCCCAGGGAACAGCAGTAGGATGAGAGGGGATGGCCTCACGTGGTACCACATTGGATATTAGGAAACATTTATTCTCTGAAACAGTGGTCAGGCACCGGCACAGACTGCCCAGGAAGGTGGTGAAGCAACCATCCCTGGAGATGTTCAGGAACCATGGAGATGTGGCACTTGGGGACATGGTCAGTGGGCATGGTGGGGACACGCTGGAGTGATGGGACTTTGTGACCTTAGAGGAATTCTCCAACCATTACAATTCTATGATTCTAAGACAGACTAGATAATTGAATTGAATTATATGTTTTTAATAATTTTTATATGTATAATACTAATGGTGAAATGCTTTATATAACTTTATAAAATAATGCTCAAATGTTTAACTGACTGAAATAGTCCCTAGAATTTTCCATATATTTCCATCTCCATTTCATCAAAAGATTCATGTTCCACAGCACTCTTTATCCAGATGATGATGAAGCTTGCTCATAGCTTGAATTACCTACTTATGAACAATGTAGTGTTAGTCTCTTTCTTGTAGGTATTTCCAAGATAATTTTCACCTCTGCAACTAATTTTGTGCCAAAGCTTGTACATGCATATGATATCTAACGGCTTTTGAATGGAAATGAACTTTAAGTGGCTATTAACACAAATTGGCTTTGAACCTATAATCTGCAGATAAAAGACCCTTTGAGCTGCCCAGGTCTTATAAGCATACTCTCACTCTGAATATAGAATAAGGTAGATAGTTATAAACTTTCAAATACAATTATTAGATTTATTTTTCATTCTTGTTTATACCTTCTGTTTCCAAGCTCATGTGGCTGATTGATCTCAATTCGTATCACAGGATTTTTGTGAATACATTTGGGAGACCTGTCTGGCTACAGGCCATTGGTGTGATGCTTTGATTTCTGACTGGGAGCTGCACAGAGATGAGTGGTGAGGCCCCGGCACTGCCTGGAGCTGTGGGTGCCCATCCCTGGAGGTGCCCAAGGCCATGGATGGGCCCTGGGCAGCTGAGCTGGGGTCACCCAGCCCATGGCAGGGGTAGGGCTGGGGGGCTGTGAGGTCCCTTCCAACCAAACCACGCTGTGATTTTCTGAACTGGAAGACGCATCCTTAAATCTGTGCCAAGATGTTTCTCTGGTTCAGGCTGTTTTTCTGTATTGCAAGACTGGCAGCCTGAGAACATCGTGTATTCATATATGCCAACAATGAGCTTCCTCCGACTTCATTGGCACCCAGATATGTCCTCAGTATGGAAATTGCCCTGGTGCAGAACTGTTTCAGTTCACTCTGTGATGAATTTCTGCAGAGGCTTTTATGTCCTGTGCCCAGGATAGGAAGGAGCCTCACCCTGTACCAGAGCCCGCATTCCTACAACCACATATTGAGCATCTGCTGATGAATATGCTGCAAGGATGGATTTGAAAACAAAAGGACAGCTGTGTACTTGTAGGCATTCAGCAGACACTGAGCTGACTGTGGGAACAGCACCAGTACATGACACAGAGCTCAGCTCCCAGGCTCGCTGTGCTGCAAGCAACGGAGGTTCCAGAGCACAGCTTTC
This sequence comes from Penelope pileata, assembly GCA_013396635.1. Classification (NCBI taxonomy): domain Eukaryota; kingdom Metazoa; phylum Chordata; class Aves; order Galliformes; family Cracidae; genus Penelope; species Penelope pileata. Next base: position 83,354 of record WBMW01003500.1, on the reverse strand, counting down.
TGCTCTTGCTCCTCTGTGCAGATGCACAAACCTTAACTCTGCTGGGCTGGAGGGGGCCTGTTCGTGGCCTTCTTTATAAAAGTAACATGGATCTTTGCTAATCACTTGAGGCTAAATCATGGTGCTGCTGGCTGCAGCACACAGCCATGCACTGCTGCCATGTGCTGCTTGCAGACCTGCAGGGCTGGCGGACAAGGAGAGGGTGCTGCTGTCACAGGGCTGACAAGATCGAGTGTCATTTTGTTGCCAAATGTTTTTTGGTTTTACTTTTTTTGATGGAGGCAGGGTTGATGGCAAGGAAAGATCTAGCAGCTCATGTTTATTATTTGTTTCTGCAATAAAAACTGAGCTGCCAAATTCAAGTGAAGAACAGAATTGCCCTGGAAATGAATATAGAAATTGTTTTTTGGGTGTCAGGTCAGTCTAGTTTCCTATCATACATTTTCCATTACTCACTGTGTCATGCAGTATTATGTGTTTAGCTAGAGCTCGGCAGATAGGCAGTGTTATGTATTAGTGTTATGCACAATCTGTGCTTGTGACAGCCCTTAATATGATGATGGACCAATATTTGTTTTTCAATATTCAGTACATTTTCAGTATAAATCCATACCGACTTTTATTTATTTTATTTTTTTATCAGAATGACGTTATGCCCATGATCCCTTATTTAGGATTCAGATCCCCTGTTAACCTGGTTTCCGTTCCTTTTGACTTAAGGCGAAATTATGAGCTGGTGTTTTCCATGAAGATGTGTGTGCTGCTGTACCTGCTGCTCACGTCTAGAACATTTAAAGCTTCTCGTGTCCTGCCAGGCTTTGCTGACATGACAGAAGTGAGATTTACCCAGCCTTCTACTTCCAGAAGTAGCTAGGTCAAGTAGTATTAGACCTGTCACATGAAAATAATCTACAATTCATTAATAGTTTTCCCTGAATGGGGGAGATGGGCCGTGTGTGGCTACAGTGCTGCGTAATTACCCGTGCTGCTTCCTGGTTCAGGCAGGATGTTGTAAGAAATGGTTGGGTGTAGGAGCAAATGCTTGAGGCTGTGAATTTTTAATGGGCATTTCACTGTCCTTCTTAATTCCTTGTGGTTTCTTTTTATGTGTTATTTAAACTCTTAGGACTTCATATTTAGCATGTTTGTTACGGCTAATAAGGGCTGTAACCTGCTGGGTGCATTTGTGAATAAATGGAACATGGATACCTCTAGGCCCCTTGATACGGGGGTCAGGAGAAAAGGGGTGAGAATGGGACTGCTTCAGCCCAGCCCAAATCCTTTGATACAGATTAACTGGAGAGGCTGAAATGCGTTGAGGAACCAAGCTTCCATCTTAATTTCAAAGCACTAAGTAAGCTTTAAGCTCAAAACTGTACTTCCAATCTAGAATAGTATGCAACATCAACCGAGTGTTTTTAATCACTGGGATGAATACACAGCAATTCTGTGCTAGAGGCATTAGTCAAAAGTCACTGTTATCTAGCAGAAAGCAAGCTTGACAGGAACGTGGGACAGCTCGCTGGTTCGCCGCGTGCGTCATCAATCTTTTCAGCGGGACCTTCACACCCAATGCAATGTCAGTGTAACCATTACAATGTAAATGTGGCTATGCAAATTCCCAGAACCCTTATTATCAAATTCATTAGAGCTGTCCGGCCACTGTATATAAATGGTGCTGTTTGATCTTCAGGTGCTCCTAAGTAGTCACGTAGATTTTTCTACTTCGAACTACTGCAGAAATTCAACCTTGTCCTCAGAACGTGGCCTCTTTTTGTTGGTTGCTTTATGCGGTATTTCATGATCTCTTCCCAAAATGAATGCTTCAGCGTGGTTTTTATCCTTACCAAAAGAAGAAAAATCGATGCAAGAACCCACAGTAGACAAACCACTGGCAATAAAGCAGGATATATGCATTTTGGAGAGAGAGGACTGTCGATAAGGAAATTGATTTTTGTTTCAGATATGCAACAACAACAACAAATTACAAGATTATGTATAGCACATTCATTTTTTCTCGCTTCTCACTTCATCTGTTCTTGACTGTCTCTGTCAAACTTATTGTGTGAAGAAGTATGTCAAAGGAGCAAAGAAACCCTATGAGAAACGTTCTGATTTAAGCATGCACATGCTTGCTTTCATGCTTTACATTCAAAAAGAGAGACTGCCAAATATCTGCAATTTTTTTTTGTTGTTGTCAACTTCTGTTTACAATATTCAGACTCAGTTATTTTGGAAGAAAAGTTTAATGCATTTTTTTTGCAAAGCTGTCATCAGCTGGAAACAAGGCTTTAATTAGCTGAACTAGTCAATATAGAAAAAGATGGGAAGAATAAAACAGCATTCTGGATAATTCAGCATAACGCTGCAGCTTCCCACTTGCTGAAATCCTGTCTAAGCTCAGAGGCAGTTGCAGGTGGTAATTCATTTTAATGTGAAGCTTTGGGAGTGAATATTATCTTCAGAATTCCTGTCTCTTGGAGATAGATTTCCTTACCTTGGGAAAGGTCGAAGTTGTTGGAATGGTGTTGTTGCTCGGTTTTTAAATAAGTCTAGGAAAACCTGAAGGATGTGGTTTTAGGAATTTCTGGAAAGCTTTGAATCAGACTCTGAAATTCCTCTCAGCTCTTACAGATCTCAGTCTGTGGACTGTCAAAAAAGGGAGTGGAGAGGTAATGGATGCCAGCAGAGCTTGATGCCTATTGGTGCTGAGGTTTGTAGCCACTTGCATAAGGAAAAGGTCACATCCCAGGCAGGCTGATAATTTTGTGAGTGGATGTGCAGGAAGGAGGATTATAAATAGAGCTTACAACAGCAGTGCAGAGCGTGGCTGCTCAAGAACCAGGTCAGCACCCAGTGCCGGGGGCACAGAAACCCCAAAAAACACTCAACATTAGCTCACAAAATGTGCTACATGATTATATTTAGGAAGAAGTAGGGGACACTTGAACAAAATCCAGCTGTGTGGTGCAGGGCTGCTGTGCCAGCCTGGTACGGAGCTGGGGCAGCGGTGGGCCCCCCTTGCCTCTGCAGATTTCTCTGGGTCAGATGGAGGCTGCCACGAGCACAGCTCCTCCTTTTGCTGAAGACTTCAGGCAGGTGTTTCTCTTGGTTATACTTGTTTCATCGTTACCATTTTTGTTTTCTTTTTTTTTTCTGTAGTGCTACAGCAGCAGCTGGATTTGCGCATGCCGTAAGTTCAAATACTTCTGTTATAGTAGAAAATGACTTAGGGAGGAATTTCAAATTGTCATTCAAATTATGAACACGTGTTGGGAAGCTTTTCTTTTTGGACTTTGTGTTCTCTCCTCCCACAGGGTAACTCAAGTGTGTGCTCCCCTTTCTTTCAGGCTTTATGAAATATTGCTGAGGAGTAGTTTAGTAGCTGAAGATTTGATGAAAGACAACAAAAAGTACACTGTTGAAAACACCTATAGAAAAGTCTTTCTCTATAAAATTTTAGAACTATTTCTTCAGTGTTAATAAATTTATGAAAAATCCTTCTTTTTTTTTTAAATTTCCTTTAAATCCTACGGGACTCATCCATGTGTGACAGAACACTATGACACCTGCACGCAGAGACATCTGGAAAGCCCTTACAGAAGAGTTCCCTTCCTAGAACCTGTTCCCTGATCAATAAAGACAATAGAAATAAGAAACAGAGAGAGTTAATATCCTCCATTTCCTTTTATTTTTTTTCCAATTGCGACAAGTCTGATACTCGGAACGTAAATACCTGGCTCTTTGTTTTTAGGAGAGGGCTTAAGCCTGGCCAGCAAATCATATCACTTGCCCCAAAATGGTGACAGTGGCAGAGGTCCCTGAGAGTGCTATAGCTCAGAGCGTGCCTCAGTGCTGAGCAGTGAGGAAACAAAGGGTACCGGTGTTTTTTAAAGACATTGATATTGCTTCCCTGGGTTGGAAGTGTGTATCCACTTGCTGTGAAAGACACCATCCTTTTTTCAGTGCTGTTTGTTTTCAGAAAGTGAGAAGTACTTGCTGAAAGCCATGTCTTGCCTCCACGTCCCTGTTGCACTGTTAGTATTACTTGCAGTTGGGTGTAAAGGCCTCTTTATGCTCAGTGCTATATGAACACAGAGGGACTAGTCAACTTCTGCACAAAAAAGTGACCCTAAAATGTCCTGAACAAAGACATTGATGTTTGAGTTGACGTGAATTGTTCATGTCCATGTCTGCATCTTCTGTGTAGCTCACAGTTTATCATTTATAGGGAAATGAGTCAGAAACAGACCCAGAGGACAGAACACTTTGCTTATGTAGTCCTAAAAAAAACTTACAGGGAGGGAAGTTAATAAATTCTTTGTTACCCCTCTGCGGGACCACTGCTGAGGTATTGGTTCTGCCCAGGGCTCCCAGTGAGCGTTTGCTTTTGTTGTAGCTGGAGCAAAAGGCAGATTGCCTGGTGTACATGAAGATGAATAGGACTTTTTAATTAAAAACAAAAAAAAAATCCATCTAACCATGTGTTTCCTTGACAAGCAGGGGCTTTCATTTTGGCTTGAATCTTGGGCATACAACTGAAGACTTGTGCTCATATGGATTTTGTTTCACAACGTTTCCGTCTTTCTCACTCTGTGCTTCTAGCACATCCCCTGCGAAGCTCTGTGAGCTGTCTGCATGCAGCACTGAGCCCTGGGTGGAGCAGGAAGGGGATTTCTGCTGCTCCAGTTTTCAAGCTGGAAGAGGGCATCTGAAGCTGCAATGAGTTTTTATTGAAGGACTCCATAAAACGAAACCCAGCATGCTGAACGTGCCAAAATATTAGTTTAACTGCCTGTTTACAGTCCCACCATAAAAGAAAAAATATAGTCTATAAAAAAGACCTCCTGAAGCAACACCGAGAATAATGGAGGAGGGAAAGTATTGTTTAAACAGATGCCATAAATTTAATATGGTAACATTATTGCCACCCAGGATTTTATTGATTATATCTTTTCAAGTTACTTATCTGGAAATTTATTGTGTCTGTTTCCACTCTTAGTTAACTGTGATTTCTGGAAAAAAAATATTAATGAGCTATTATCTGAGAAGTGGAGGGGATAGGAAAGTGACATAAATAAAACGAAGCATCAAAGCCAAACACAGATCATGATATAGTTGTCTTTTTGTCTTTTTTAATATTCTAATGAAGAAGAATTTAGAGAGGAAGCAGCTTTTATGACACGACTGCTTTCCAGCCCCCACCCCCCATTTTTCTTTCTTTTCCTTTTTTTCCCCCAGTTGCAGCACGGTGGCTTCAGTTCTCTACTGGGCAATACCCTCCAACCTCTGATTCCCCTTTCTCCCTCCCCTCCTCAAACCTCTCCATCCCCATAATGAATATCTCTCTTGGAGAAGAAATGCAGTGGTGTCAGGATTACTGTCCACTCTTCTACTGGTAGGGGCAACCCCAAAGAAATCAGTGTTGCTGCTCCTGTTTATGTCACCTTAATGTATATTCTTCCCCCTTCCTTCAGTTTGCATCTGTTGTTGATGTCTGTGCTACATGTTATTGATTATATAGTACCGATCTACATAATCACCCATTGCTATCATCTTTTATTTTTAAGATGCTGATAGAAAATCTAACAGTAATTCTGTAGACATTTGATTTGGATGCTGCAGTACAGCGTTGACTCGGGAAAAAGAATTTCAGATGCATTCTTCCAACTTAAGGAAGACACAGGAGAGGAATAAAACATCTGGCAGTCCCTCTTATTCCATATTCACTTAGGTAATGATCATCTCAAGCACTGCATCAATGTTCCTGAGTATCCTAAGTGCTTGTTTCACCTGTTAATTGTCTCGACGATGACAGCATTATCTGGCACACATTGTTTTTTATGTGCTTTAATGTTGTAAATAAGATCTGTTCACCTTACCGAGGGTAACCTTTCAGTTGCTCAGACCTTGAAGTTTCTTGATAGGCTCCCAAGTGATGCACCTTTTATGTATAACCTAAAAGAGAAAACATTCCTGCAGTCAGTTGTCTGGAGGGAGTTTGGTCCTAAGCAATACAGGGAGGGACGAGGAGCAGCCTGCCCGTGGTTAAATGTGGCAGAATGGAAACGGAGCTGAGATTGCCCTGTTAGAATTGAAATTGAAATTGCTCTACCGCTAGGTCCTGTCATCCTGGTACCCCCAAACTGAAAATGCAAATAATTTCCATGATGCTCTGAGCAAACTGCTCATACACCATTGATTTCAGACCAAAAATAATAGTAAAAAATATTCGGTGAATTGCTTTGAATCATGGCTTAAGTTCTAGAAAGCCTTCAGCTCCTCATTTGCAGTAAAAGAGCTGAATGCGTCATTTTCTGTGATGATTTTGCATGCGCTCAGCTTTGGTATGAAGATTCATGTGCGGACAGGAAGTTTCCTGGTTTGGAGAAGTCTGATGACATGCTGTGTGCCGCTGAGTGAGTCACCCTGGGGGCTGCTTTTTGAGGACCTGATGGTATGTCTACATGGGGTGTTAGAGAGCCAAACTTCAGACACGTGTTCTTCATCCATGCTGGCACATAGTGGCCTCTCCTTTCTTGCAGAAATAGATGATGCTCCTGTGAAGGATGGGCTGTTGGGCGAGAAAACAGCAATCTCTCCAGCTTGCAGAAGGCTTCTCCAGATCCTTATTCTTAATTGTAGGTTTGCTCTGCTTTATTTATTTCTTAGGCTTGGCATTAAATGCTCCCTTGGACATTCATTATGCTACTATGAAAAATGAATTTAATTGATGAATGAAGTCCTGGGTTGCTGCCGCTGCCTTTCCCTCTTCCAAGGCAAGGCTTTCGCTCTGTAACAGATGCGCAGCCAAAGGACTGAATTCATCCTCATTCGCCAGCTCTCTTGCAGCCCAATAGCTGCCACTTCCCTTGCCAACCTGCATAAATGTTTTAAAACTTTTAGGGTTTATATCATTTTCGACCTTGTAAACAAGCAGAAAGGCTGTTAAAAGGAAAATATGTGAACACATGCGCAGTTATCCCTACTTAGCAGCAGGGCAGATAAACCAGAATCTGTTCTATCGAGGGAATCATTCATTTCCTTTTGCTTACAACTTCTCACAGTCTGAAAAGCCATGGCTAAGTTTTATTCTGGAAACATCTTAAACATGAGCTTTTGGTGTGTGTTTCATCAGCTAAAAAATATTTTCAATTTTCTGGAACAAAACTATGCTGCAACATAAAGCTGCAAGCAGAGCAATCTGAAAGGTTTTGAAACTTTCTCTTCCCAGGTTTAAATACTTGTGTAACAGTTCTGTATCTATTTTACTCAAAGTCTTCTGTGAGAACCATTGTTTCTTCCTTGTATCATTTTCTATATCATTTTGAAACGTTTTACCATGACACAAACAGGTCATCATCACTAATGTGATCTTCAGGATGCTGTGCCTAAGGTGTGCTTAATGACTGGTAGCAATCTACCAACTCCTTCCAGGCCAGACTTTATTCTCTATTTCGGGTCTTTCGGAAAAGCAGCTTTATTCTAAATATTTAGCTTATAGCAGAGAAGGGGAAATGTGTTTTCTTATTACAAAAAAAAAAAAAGCTTTTTGGGGATGTGCAGTTCAGAACTCTTCTTTTTCTCCTTTCATCACAGTCTTTGACACTTGAATGGATTGCTGTTCCACTCTTTGCTCTTTTTCTTGCTCTCTTGCTCTCAGATGTGCGAGATATAAAAATTTTAATACCTAATACATCGTAGTAGCTCAGGTATTGTACAGTACTATGCTGACCTTTTTAGTATTCAGTATTTTGATTATCTGCTTATCCTTTCCATACTGGAAGGTTAGTGAAAGTGAAAGAATGCAGTGAGGAGGCAAAATAAACATCATAATGTATAGGTCAGAAATACAACAAAGTACAGCAAAGTTACTGGTACAAACTGCAAAATATAGGACATGTCCAAATATCTGATATCTTCTTTTATCAACCTGGCAAAGAGAACAGAAACTGAGAAGGAATAGACTCCTATGGAAGGACAGCAAAAATGATGAAGAGGATTGAGGGTTTGATTTATAAGGGGAGATTAAAGTGATGAAGTATGTACGGCTTGACTAAACAACTGTTAAGGATGGGCTGTAGAAGTTTTCTGAGAGCAGCTGAGAGGTGTGTGCACCCCTGGGAGAGTGTTCTTTAGGGTGCTCTGAGGGGATATAACTTTGAGTGGGTGATAAAACACCCCGAAGAAGAACTGAAGAGGAATAATTCAGACAAAATGCGAGAGGTTAGACTGCACTATTGACTATTTGTCCCTTTCCTGGAGTGAGAGGGGTGTTAAGATCTCCCTGCATGGCTCGTGATGAGGTGCTGTGCCATGAGCTTGGGCTTGCAGGCTGAGGTGCTGGCCAGCTGCTGCTGGGGAGCACGCAGGTAGGGATGGAGAAGTCAGCTTGGCTCATCCCGTGCTCCCTCGCAGTTTAGAACAGTAAACGGAGGCCATAAATTATTGCTTCTCTCCTGAACAAGTTTTTTTTTTTTTTTTTTTTTTCCTTTTTGTAGACAATAGCAGAGACAACACAGAATCACAGGCTTTAGCATGAAATATTCACTGGCCTGGGCTTTGTGTTTCTGCTTTGAAGTTACACAATACTATTCCATAGCTTGCTGCCTTCTGACACAGCACCTTGACAGTGCTGAGATGCACAACGAGCCTGATGGCTTTACCTGGGGCAGTGATGAGATGTCACTGCAGCGTGGGACAGGTGTGCTGGGGGCTCAGCCAGGCACAGGAAGCCCCCAGCACAGAGCAGCACCTGGCCCTCCCGGAGCTGTCCAGCAGTGTGAATTCAAATCGGTTTTTCCTGCAGAAAAGCTGTGAATGTGACGTCTAGGTGAGGATCTGAGCAGTTAGCACAGGCACAGGCTTCCACCCATTTGCCATTTACACCTGCTGCACCTGTGTCTGTGGATGCTGCCAGCAGATGACTCAGCCCGCTTGCTCTTACCTGGGATAGAGAAAAGCTGAATGCTGATGTAAGAAGGTGCTTGCTGCTTTGCACAGGTGGGCAACTGCACATTCTGTATCTGGCCCTGTCTTAGCTCCATTCAGTGTGAAAAGGTGGGTAATTGTATTAAAAATGAGATTAACAGTTTGAAGGAGGGGTAAGTAAGCTGCACATTGCGCCTTCCGCAAGCCTGCAATTTAGGTACAGAAAATCGTGTTGGATATGCTGGATTTGCTGGTGATTGATTCTAATGCAAATGTTTGGGAACATCCAGCTCTAAAAATATATTGGTTTGCTTAGGCACGAGTGTGTTTTTGCCTCCACTTTAAGCAAACAAACCAAGAGGGAATAGATGAGATGGATTTTCTTGTTACCCACTGGGGTGCCTACTTAACTGTTGTTCTTACGAAAGCCCCAGACTGGAAAGCAGTAATACAAAATAACTTTCTGCATTATACAGGATGTTGAAGTGAAGGATTTAGAGAGAGATAAACTCTGTGTGCAGAGCATCTGCAGCGTGAACTCCCTCCCTGGGGGTGTGAAAGGTTAGAGCTCCAAAGACGGTGGAGCAGCCTCACTTTATACCAGCAGACAGATGGGCCCTTGTTGAGTTTTTTCCTTCTTTTTTTTTTTTTTTTTTTCCCAGTGGGTTTTATTTTCTTTACTCTAACGATAAGACTAAGCTGACAAAATAGAAAAGCTCAAAGGTACTTTCCAAACACTCATCCTTTAAAGATCATCTTTATCCTTCCTTTTGCTTCAAGTTAATTTGTGACTGTCTTTCATAACAGGAAGAATACTTTCTGTTACCTGCAGCACAACGTTTACAGCTCCAGAAACATAAATAGTTCCTTTAATTGTATATTTTTATTGTTTGCATTATGTGAATTGCTTTTGACTTAAGGGTTTTTTTTTTTTTCCCCCCTTTTCTTGGCAGTACCTAAGAAGTCTAAATTCAGCTCAGTTTACTTTTGTCAACTTATTCTTTTGATCTGGTAAGAAGTTAGGAAGTCAATACTAGGTTTGGAGCTGAGTGAGTGGGATCATGCTTACCCAAAGGAGAAAAACACATTACCTGCAAGGAAAGCTGTCTGCTTTGCAGGAATGCTTCATCTGATAATTACACTGAGGTTGTGGCTTCTTTTGGAATAACTCTAAGCCGCAGTGGGACTGTGGAAGGAAAGGGAAAGACAAGAATAATGGAGGCCAAAAATGGTGTGGTACCAATTTAACATGCCGTGAATTTAGCTTTTGTAGTTCTCAACTGAGGAAACAGTTTCCTTAGATTTTTTGTGCAAGCTGGGGAAATGTGGCTGAATGGGACACTTGGGGGAAATACCAGCACAATTCTACTGCAAGTGGTACAGCTGCTTCTGCAGGGCCTTGTCTCTCCATCACCTCTTGTTGTGGGGCTGTAGAGCACAGAGCTTTGAAGGAGGCCCCTCCTTTTCTATGAAATAAAAGCCTATCAGTCTCAGCTGCACACCAAATGGTATTTTCCTCTTTGCAGCAAACTGGCAGAGTGATGTTCACCTCCATGTTTTGTCTGCCATCTACTTTACAAAAACAGTATTCCTTCCTCTTTAATATCCTCTTTAGTTTCAGTTCTGCTGAAGTTCTCAGACAGTGCACATCACTTCAAGGATGGTTTCCACTATTTATTAATCCAATCACTCAGCATCAGGCAAATGCTTGGTAAATACTTGGTAAAAGGCCAGATGCAAGGTACCTGGTACGATGCAACGTTTGTAATCATGTTCTGGGTGTTTCCTTCTGATGGAGTACAGTGCAGCTCCAGAGTGCTGCAGGATTTTCTTGCTGCCCACCTGTCCTCTGCTGTAGGACAACTACACCCCGAGGATGCATCCTTCAAGCATGGGATGAAACCAATGTCTTGGGTGTTGCTGTGTTTCCTTAAACATGCTTAAAAACTCATTCTTTCTCCCTCCTTGAGAGCATTGTCCTCAGAAACTGGCAGGGAAGAAAGTAGCTCTCTTCCATGAGCTGAGAATCATGTTCTGGGTGGCTTGCTGAATTAGCTACAGGGTGTTAATTAGGTTTGCTTTGTGTAGAGTTGGGGTGTGAGCCTGGCAGCGCTTTGCCATGGAAGTAAAACATGGAAAGATACCTGCAGGTGAGAGAATCTTAGCTTGTTTTTATTTTGTCTGTTTCTCCCCCTGAAAACACCTTTCCAAAATGAGGCACAATTTATATGGCTGCTTTTGGGATTCTGGCTGAAAGACGCATGGCTGTATTTATGTTTGGACCTCAGGGGGCAAGGCACTTTGCTCAGCTACGATAAATCACTGGATGCCAGCACCTGATCTCAGACCCACAGATTGACTATCACCAGGACTGGCTTGACACTCAGCAATTGTGGGTCTTAACCTTCGTATTTCATCTGCTAACCTCGCGCTGTGCTCTCGGCCTCCATCAGTTTATTCCTCCATTTTCTTCTGCAGGATGTGGACTGGCAGCTCGAGGGGACCACAATTTGTGTTCCTGTGTCTTGGGGTCTTTTGTTGCCAATGACTCTTATTGCATTAGAACAAAAATGTGTAAAATGTGCTGGAGTTGTTCACATCAAGTCATGTGGGGAGTGCATTTGGCACGTGCCTCCCATGTAGCTGCACATGAGAAGCGTCTCTGTGTGGCACGGTTTACTTTAAAGGTCTTCTCTACAAGTTGTGTCTGTGGCATTGGTATTTCATAGTGACTGTGCTGCGCCGTACGGTGAGCACTTTGGTTTGTGGAGTGTGCAGGTTCGTTTGGCTTCCTGATTTTACGTTCTTTTTAGAGGAAGCTCTCTAGCAGGAACTTGCTCCAGATTATTGATATAGGAAATTGCTTTGGAGTAGCGTGTGCTGCAATATATGCTTTAGTTGGCTGAGCATTAACTTTTCCAAGCAGAGAAGTCCTAAAGCAGCAACTGCTATTGTCTCTTGTAGTGTTTCCATGTTACACTTTCCATTAAAATATCATCTTTTACAGGGGTATATTCTCTGATTGCTTCTACACCTTACTTGCATGTTGTTCTTTTTAGGACCTCTTTACCTATCCTAGGCAAAAACCTCATTAGCATTGCCTATCTAGGAGCTGCAAAGCTTTACACATTTGGTTATTGTGGAAGGGGAGAGGGAGAAGGAAATAGCTAGAAAAATACTTTTTGGCAACTGATAGGAACAACTTAAAATGCCTGGTTTGCAATGTGCAGTTCTGGGCTCTAGGCAAGACTTGGGGATTTCAGTATTTGATAAACTCATGGGATGATGATGTCCAAAGAGATGCAAAGTGCTGTCCTGGTGTTGTGATGACTTTGTTTGAAGTGTGTGGTCTTATTGAACACAAGCAGCAAAGTTTTCAGACACGCCTTGCTGCAGTAATGTCCTGGTGCAATGGTCCTAAATCATCTCAGTCATTGACATAAGTTTTGTTTTGCTTTTTTTTACTGCAGAACACAGTAACCCTGCGACTTGCTGTCAAAATGACCGTTGTAAAGCTATCCTTCATATCCAGGAATCTCAGACAGCTTCAATAATGACCATGATAAAGTGAACAACTTTTTTTTTTTTTTACATTTGCTCCAACTATTCATGACACGGGCTTTTGTGATTCTCTGCATAAGTTATGTCCTTCCCAGCCATAAAAATTCGAGTCTGAATTATCGAGCCTGTTGTTTCCACTCTTTTGGTCTTTCTAGGCTGGGTCTCTGAGTGGTAAAATGAGTTCTAGTAAGTGAATAGGTTTTACAAGACCGTGAACTGGAGAACTACCCTAATTACAGAGGAAAATCAAGCCAAGACTCCACTTATGAGAGCTATTTGTTCAGAGGCACCTAATGGAAAAATAACAAGTGTAATGGGCTTCCCTTCCTATTATCCACTCACGAAGCAGCCATACTTGCTAACCTTTGCCATTTGGAGTCATTTGCTTAGCTCCTGTTAGAAACAAGTTTGAAACATGAAGAGGATAAGAAGTTGCTAGAAGCCAGAGGGCAAATCGCAAGGGAGTTTTATTTTAGAGACTAGCACTTTCCTTTGCCCCCAAGAACAGAATGGAAATACAATCAGAGCTGAACCCAAATCTGCAAGGATCAGATGGAATGCTGCTAACAGAGGTAAAAGCAGTTTCCCAAGCCCTGTGATCAAATGCATGGCAGTGCTTTTGTTTCAGTTGTAATTTGGGTGACTGTGATGTTTAAATAACCACACTATTTATAGATTTATATAGATTCTGTATTTTATATTTATAGATTTATATATGCAGATTTACAGATTTATAGAAAATCTGTTCAGGCAAATTCTTTTGCTTTTAGCAGTTTCACCAATTATTCACTTGAAGTGGTGTCTGAGACATCTGTTTTTGCAGCATGGAGTCATAAGCATATAACTAATTTTTAATTGTGTTTAAGTAATCATTAAAGTTTACTAAAATGTTCTTAAAATCCATTGGTGAAAAAATCCACCTTGTCTGGATACTGATTGCACCTTTATGTGGGACAGCCAACAGATAACAAAAAGCCACACGGTATTTTTTGGTTCTTCATGGGCACTATATTCTAAATGCTTCACATCATTCCTTAGGGTAAAATATTCTGCCAACAAAACATTTTGGGTTTTAGAATGGAAAGGACAGCGTAGATGGTGAGAGGTTGATTTTTGTCTGTGCAAAAGCTCAAGGCATTCTGTGGTTTTGGGACTAGGCTCCTGCCTCCAACAGATTCAGCCTTTTTAGTGAAAGTTTTTGTATGTTTAATCAATGTTATGGAGAAAAAAAACAAAAGAAATTTACAATTTACACTCCATTGTTAGAGCTGGTCAGGAATTATTCTGTGAGGGTACTGATATCGCAAAATGAAGAGCTTGGTTTTCACACATGAAATTTTTAATTAAAAGAGAAATTTAATTGACAGTCAAAGGTTCATCCAAAATTAAAGCTTGTCTGGATTTTCAGGTAGAATGAAATTCATCTCTGCTAATATGAGCTGGCTTGGCAAGTTTAAGGGCCTACTAGAGTGTTAGTGTTCTTATGGCTCCTTTTATGTTAAGGTATAAAAGCAATTTATCTTACCCTGCATTACAGCAGGATGGATTGGCCTGTGAAGTGCCTATTTCTTTCCTATTCTTTATTTTTTTCTTAAATACAATCCAATGAATAAGTAACCTGGATGAAATTCTTCCTTCTTTATACAACTGTAAAGTAAGAGGACAATTGAGATTTTTGTATTCTTAGCCTGATTTAGCAGAGGAAATATTTCATTTGTTGAACGTTTGAAAGGATAAAACACTTGTTTTATCATGTGATAAAACACTTTCCTGTTTGTTTCTACCCGGTCTTAAAATACAATTAATTCTCCAAGTGCTGTAGATTTATAGTAACAGTATTACTTGGGACTCAGCTTTGAGAACCAGTGAGCGTTGCCATCATTGTCACTTCACTGGTGGGGAATTGAGGAGGAGAAGGGAAGTGATTTGCTCTACGCTGCACAGTGAATCTATGTTCAAAGCTAAGATTGCATCTTCCTGGTTTTCAGTGTTCCTCTCAATGATGCTTCTGCAAAGTGTCCCGTGTTGGTCCTTCACAGAATCACAGAATTGCAGGGGTTGGAAGGGACCTCGAGAGATCATCGAGTCCAACCCCCCTGCCAGAGCAGGTTCCCTACAGCAGGTTGCACAGGTCGGCGTCCAGGCGGGTCTGGAATATCTCCAGGGAAGGAGACTCCACAACCTCCCTGGGCAGCCTGTGCCAGTGCTCCGTCACCCGCACCGTGAAGAAGTTCTTCCGCATGTTGGTGCGGAACTTCCTGTGCTCCAGCTTAAGGCCATTGCCCCTTGTCCTGTCCCCAGTGACCACCGAAAAGAGGTTCCCCACCTCCATTTGCCTCCCGCAACTAAGATACTTATAAACATGGATCAGGTCCCCTCTCAGCCTTCTTTTCTCCAGGCTGAACAGACCCAGCTCACTCAGCCTCTCCTCATAGGGGAGATGCTCCAGGCCCTTGATCATCTTTGTGGCCCTCCGCTGGACTCTTTCCAGGAGGTCGCTGTCTTTCTTATACAGGGGAGCCCAGAACTGGATACAGTACTCCAGCTGAGGCCTGACCAGGGCAGAGTAGAGGGGGAGGATCACCTCCCTCGACCTGCTGGCAATACTCTTTTAATGCACCCTAGGATCCCATTGGCCTTCTTAGCCACCAGGGCACACTGCTGGCTCATGGCCAACCTGTCATCTACCAGGACTTGAGCAAGCGATGGTGTTTGTTGGGAGCACAATAATTCTGGGGGAGCGTGGGACAGTGAATATGAGGAAGGAGAAATTTCTGTCAAGGGCCCTCAGCCATCTTTTCTACAGAGCAAAGCAGAACTTGGAAGGGACTCTGGTTTCCTAAGTGGTCCTCACTGAGGAGTGTCATGAAAACCCTAATTCTTAGCAGCTTCCCAGGCAAACTTTGTGCAAGTTCAAATTCACGCTCCTTGTTAATCAGGGCTTAATTCAAAGTCATGGTCCGTCTCTTTATTTGTGTATGCATGCCAGTTTCTCTACTCATGAGATACCTAATTCTGTGCAAAATTGCCTACATTAAAGCTGCTCTGAAAATCCAGCTGCTTTTACATATCTGCCTCCCCTGGTGAAACAGAGACCATGGCCTGGAGACACCTGGCTCAGGAGTGCAGTGCAAAGGTGCTTCTCTGAGCTCCTGCAGCACGAAGTGCTGCTTGCGAGGGTCTGGCTGATGAAATGATCCCAACAGAACAGAAAACCTCCTCTCTTACCCTTTCTTATTTCCACAGGATTCTTATTTACTTCCGTGTTTCTATATTAGTGCATTTGGTAGGCACATTGATAAAAAAACAATGCCATTTCCAGGGAAGCTGCCCCTCAGGGTAGGCTTTCTATTCTTGCCTGAACACCCCCGACCTCTGCTTATACCTCTTGTAGGTTCTCTCTTGCTGTATTCTATTTTATGTGCATGACTGCTCAACCATGCCTCCAGCATGTGTCTCCAATAATTCATTATAGTCTACATATAAAACCAAATGCAGAGAGGAGGAGGTGGAGGGGAGGGAGGTCTCATGGAACTGCAGGCATGCAGTGCTCCTGGCAGCTGCCTGATAGCCAGGAGTGGTGGTTGGCTCAGGGCTGTCGGCGTGCCGTGGCTCTTGGGTGGCCAATGTGAAATGCATCCGAGTTCTCAGCACAGGTGGATAGCCATGCACAGACAGCAGTCTGCAGCTGAAGCAAAGAGAGCGTAGATGCCGTGCCACGTGAAGGTTTGTGCTGAGCTGTATGACCTGGGAGAAACACAGCCGGAAGGAATCCCTGCGGTGCCTCTCCCACAGCTCAGGTGCCAGGTGGCACCGTGCATCTCACCTGCTCTCATGCTGAAGTCACTACTGCTTGCACCAGGGATGGATTTGGGCAACAACACCTGCAGTGTTTGTTTGATTTGTATCCACTGAATGGCTTAGTGTGCATTTTGGCTCAAGTTCTCCAGCTGGGATGTACTTCTGCTTCTTTTCCTTACATAGTGCTTATTCAAGGGATAATTCGTAGGGTGAATTTGTAGGTGTACTTCTCCATGGCTGTAACGCAACTGTCCCATGCAAAAAGACTCCACCATAGCTCTTGCACAATTGCCCTTTAGTGACAGCTTTCTGAGTGGTATTTCAGAGGACAGTTGGGAATGGCATGCAGCATCCCATGGAGGCAGATGGCAGCAGGAGCCAGCCGTGTCCTCTGCTGATGTGCCAGGCGTAGATCAGAGGTTTGCCTTTTCCAGGGTCTTGTTTTCAGGATTGCTTCCAGCGTGCCCACTGCATTCCTGCACCTGCAGGTAACAGCGTGCAATGCAGCCTCAGCCCCAGCTCCTCCACCATGCACAGAGGTTTTGTGTTCACAGATCTGCCCGCTGCTGTGCTGCTCCAACCACGACGCCGTAACACTGGAGCATGCTTCGGCTCTTCTCAGATGTTATTCTAGAAATGATTTGCTGTGTGATTAATGGAGGAAAGCCTTCACTGCAGAGGGGCTTCCAAACAGCCCCGTTTCTGTTTTGTGTTAGCGTGCATTTTGCAATTGTTTATGCTGATGGAAAAACTTCAGACTCATTTTACAACTGGTGTGCAAACCCTTTAAGAGAGAAAAGAGTCAGGGCAATTGAATCCCATACTTTCCCTATATCTGAACATCCAGTGCCATTGGGAAGAATCCTACTTGGCAAATAAAGTATCATTCAAGAGACTGTTTCTTTCCAAGGGCTGGCTGTGACATGCACTATTATTTTTCAGTGTTGTTGCTCCAAGGCTGCATGCCAGACCTCAAAGTAGAAAGTAAAACACATCAACGTCTGACTCTGTTCGGTGCTACTTTAGGTGATGGAGAAATCATTGCTTGTGCAGAAAATAATAGTGATTATAGCAAAAGCTGTGCTTTTTTGAGGATAAGAAAATAAATTTGTGAAACTTAAGCAATTGTTTTAGATAGCCACTGTATTGAGATTTTCACAGTGGAAATGTGAGTGCCATCCAGGTCTATGTGCATTTGCATTTGTTAGTAACAAGGTTATCAAAACATTCTCATTCTGTTTGAAGGACCACTTGGTTCTAGAGCATTTCAAAGAAAAGAAATTTTTTTGTAGTTTGGTGATTGCAGTAATGATGTGTCCATCCATTTCAGCTGTTTCACAGTTTCTGTGAATTCAGAACTTGACATAAATCTCCTTTTTTAACACTAATTGAAAACAGTTGTTAAGATGGTCTCTTCTCCACGTACTTAGCATGATTTCAGGATGATGGTGTGCTGTGAACAAGCTGTATTTTTAAATGCTTGGAACAATATTCAAGTTTCTCCCTTGTCTGTGATACCACAGTCTTCATTTATGAGTTTATTTCTTTCAAATTCAGATTCTTCAAAGCTTATGACGGAATCATCTTATTCTGTTCTAAATCTTGTGGTAGACTATGATAAATAAAAGTAATTTCTCACATTGTTCAGCACTGTACATTTAAGAATATTCCTGCAGGGACCGCTTTCAGCACCGGAAAAAAGTCACTGTCCTCAAAGAGTTTTTCAAAGGTCAAACAAATCGATGTGGTCATGCTTTGAGCTCCTGATTTCCTTAGGATGACCAGAGAATTCCTAAAATATGTTAGGCTCCAGAGAATGCAACCAACTTTTAATAGAAAAACTTCACCTTTCTCTTTTTCTCTTTTTTTTTTTTCCTTTTTAAATATCATGTAGGGTGTTTACTAGAAGTCTGCCAACCAGGTTCGTTTGTGCACATCTTGGAAAGCACTTGTAGCCTAGAATTAGGGACTGCTTCAGGTAACAATACATTACTTTTTGTCCTCTCATACTTTCAACTTTTTAAAGCCATTGCTCCTTCACTTCTATCCAGCTAGAGAAATTCTGATGATTATTTAAATTGATGCAAGCTTGCCTACCATCCTCTTTTGTTCAACACTTTGCCCTAAGGAAAGAGATTTCAGGAGGCCAGTGTCTGTCCATGGAGTGGTTTCAGTTCTGCGCTTTCAGTTGAACCAGTGTTTTGTGAAGGCATTTGTCATTTTTTCCCTTCATGCTGATTTATCTAGGATTATTTGCATGAATAAGATGGCCTGAAGTCTTCAGTGCCCACTTTCTAGAAAGTGATGTTTCACTGGGGAGATGGTTAACCACATACTCATTTTATTTCCACTTTAAGTAATATATACCGTGTATCCTCTTAAAATTTCAAACCTAGTATTATTTTATAGGTTAATAGCATGTCTTGCTCTGTGTATATATTTTAAAAGTCAGATGATAAAACAGGTTCCATCATCTCCAAGTGACAATAGATCTTGTTGGAGACAAATTTATAGCTATTACATTTTTGTGCTTGTGTCAGCTAACCTTGGCGAACAGAATCCTACTTGCTATCGGGATGTAACTTATAAATCTTTTCTTTTCTACTTTCTCTTCTTCCTGCTTGTCTTAGACCTTGTTGCCTCCTTTACTGACGACAGCAGGAGTGTCCTGTGGGCTGAAATTTTGTCAAGGTCTGGGGTGTAATATCTCACCCCCATCTTATACCCCCGCATCGAGGTTTATTCACCTGCTGAGGCTTCTGAGCCCCTGTTTGAGAAATGCTGTAGTTGGTGATTTTCAGAAACTGAAAGTGAACTTCTAAGGCCTTCCTTTCAATGAATTATTTGAACAGTAAGAGTCTTTGACTCATTTGGTTTTCTACCATAACCTGTTGTTCAGCATCTCTGTGCAATGCAGTTTTCCTCTATGCAATCCTTGTGATAACTGCTGCAGTGCCAGCTGAGCAGCCTTCTGTGCCTTTTACTCTCTTCTACTCCTTTTTCCCCCATGCTTCCAAAATTTATATTCAATCTTTAGAGGTGTGTGAAATTCTGTGACATTTATAGAATGATCTGTGACAAAATAATCCTCTCAATCTAGAGCTGAGTGAAAACTTGCTCTCAAAACTTACTGGGAAATTATTTGTCTTAGCAAAATCTAAAGAAAGTCAAATATATTGAGTGCATTTTGTTTGAATACTTTCCTATTTTAATATTTTCAATTCTTTCTTTAAAAATAACAGCAGCAACCAAAAAGGATCAAAATAATAGATTACACTTTTCAAGCCAAAAAGAAGCAGTCCCTGACTCTTGGCTTCTGAAACAGTTCAAAGTTTCCATTTCTAGTGGATCTATAATGCCTTTACCTTTGGAAAAGGTGTGCCAGCTGCAGTCCTCTAACCTGTGCCCTGCAGTTCTGTGTCTTTGAAAATAACTTTACAGGAATGAAGAGTTGGGAGGGTTTCTGTTTGCTGTGTATAAGGATAGATGCATTTAAAAATGAAGGCTTGTGGTTTAGAGCCATTTAGCTTTAATTGCAGTAATGCTGGGCTTGCTCTGTGTTAACCATTAGGATTTGCTGCTGATGGTATCTGCAGACAAACAAGGAACCACCTCCTCCAGGCAGCCCCAGCTCTGCCTGCTCCCCCAGAAGTACCTGCACTGTGGGGTCTCATTAATTCCACAATTTTCACGCAGAACCTGACCTGCTTACGCTACAGCTCATGAGATTCATGAAGTCAAATGGCAGATTTATATAAGCAGGCAGCTGTCTGCATGCAGAGTTACGGTGTAGGGAAGAAATATGCAGATGTCAGATACAGCCATGCAGTTGGCAAATCGACTTTGGGTATTTACATACAATAATTACCAGTGTGGGGAATTTGAGCATAATCCTATTCAGAAAGGGCATGCAATGCATATGGAGCAGCCCAAATACAGACTTCAACTTTTTGTCTGGCAACAGGGATATGTTTCTCCCATTAATTCAGTGTTGTTTGCTGTACTTTAGTTATAGGATTGGAAGAATTTTTTATGGGATAGAGCTGTTTATCTCTTCCAGAGATACTTTGGGTCCAGGAATGCAGAATTACACACAAGCTCCTTCAGTTCTGCAAGAAGCAATTTATTGCAGCTGGTGCTAGCCATGGAAGTATGTTCTTAATGGGCAAAAAGCACAGAAAATACAGAGAGATGTATGTGCATCTGAATAAGTAATATTGGTTTTAGGACGGAGTTTCAGCCCAGATGCTAAATATCAGGTCCTGAACTTTCACAACTGAGCAGTGCACACGCCTGCCCTCCCAGGCTGGGCCAGGGAGCTGATGGTTTTCGTGGTTAGCACTTAGGATGTGTAAAAGAATGGGCCTGCTGGAGCAGGACCAGATCCCCAGCACTGACTTTGGAGGTGTCCCAGATTAGAGTTTAAAAATAAGTATGTGTTTGAAGTCTGCTGGATTGCAGACTTTCCTCCATTCCTTTCTAACCCTCAATCCAGCAGTCTTTCCTCCTATTTTTGCAATGATCGTGTTGCTGCTGCTGAGCAATGCAGCTTCTTCACTCTATGACTTTCTGTTAGGAGTGGTAAATGTGCGTGCGTTTAAATTAAAGCTTCTGCATTCACTGCTTTACATCTTGGGATTGATGCTGTGGCACAGGGAGACGAAGAAAACAAAGGAGAGAGCGCATCAGGATCCTTCCTCTGACTCATTTCACATCTTGGCCTGTTGATACCGTCTAAACATGAACTCCTGGATGGAGGTGCATTTGGTTTCCTTCCTCTGACAAGGCTTTCCCAAAGACCTTGAAGTACCAGCTCCGTTCAGGGACTTGGTTTGGGTTTCTCCCCAGGAGAAGAGAGCTCTGCAGGGATATAGACAGATAGGAAAGCAGCGTTTTGGAGGATTTTGTCGTGGCTGCAAAAGGTGGTGGAAACAGAAGTTCTGCAAGCTGCTGGCATCTCACTCTTGCTATTGAGCTGATGGGTGCACAAGCACTCACTAGCCATTGTAAGGCTTCCCTTTAGTTTTTTATTGTTAATTTGTATAACAAATGTTAATAGAAATAGTGTAATCGTTGTCTGGAATGAAGCTCCCTATCTCTTTTCTTACTTTGTTTTCTTTTAAAGCCTTTTAGTCTCAGCTTCTGCTCACAACGGGCAATTGAAGTTGCTTGCAAGTTGAGTTAAAACAGAGCTTGACATCCCTGTGCAGAATATAGAACCTGACAAGCATAAAGTCAGGTTTATATGAAACGCAGGACCAACAGACCTGCTGGGATGCAGAGAGGTCTGCTCTTGAAGAAGCGAAAAGAAACTTTCCGAAGTTCATGTTCTGCATTATCCTCCTGCGGCACAGCCCGATGCACACCTGCTAAGGTCAGGGGAGCTGTAGGAAGTCTGTTCACCTGAAGGTCAGGAAACCCTTGGTGCTGTGGTTCTCTTGCCTGCTTTGTGCTCTCTCTATGGCCACGGTGCACGGAGCATAAAGCACCATAGTCAGAGGTGTAAGCAGTCCTCCTCACTTCATCGATGGGAGTACTACTGTCTGCATTTTATTGCTATGAAATTGGGAATCTTTTCCCTTTATCTCAACATGATGCAGAAGGTTTGTACAGGAGTAGGTCTGGTTCTCCCAGCCTCGAGCTGTGCAGCCAGCCCCTGCTCCGGGCATTCAGTGCTGGAACTCACCGAGTGGACGTAACAAGCCTTCACTATCCTCTCCTCAGCATCGATTAATTTTTTCACTTCTAAACTTTCCCTTTCAGGGTCTACAAATCTGCCTCTTGTTGC
The DNA here is from genome assembly GCA_013396635.1 of Penelope pileata. Lineage (NCBI taxonomy): Eukaryota > Metazoa > Chordata > Aves > Galliformes > Cracidae > Penelope > Penelope pileata. The sequence continues at coordinate 61,273 of WBMW01003500.1, read as the reverse complement.
TATATAAATTCACTTTAAAAAGATACAGACGGAAAGGAGAAGCATAGCAGAGTTGTATAGGGGTCTGTTTGTTTGCCATCCATCTTGGAAGCACGTTCATTGTCATCCTCACATAACGAACAAAAAGCAAGGAGATGAATTGTGCTGATGAAAAACATATTAAAAGTTTCTCTGGTGTAGCACTGCTGGAGAATCGTTTTATCTTCTGGGATTTAAATATAGCAAAGTGAGGTTATCAGATATTCTCCATGTACTCCTATGGAATCTCCAGGGGCTTTGTGTCTAGATAAGCATGCAGATGGCAGTCAGGGAGCAGGAGTGAAAATTAAAAGTAGATATGAATTTTTTTTTTCCGGATTTAAATTTTTTTCTGACTTAGTTATGCAAATATTCTGAAGTTAATGATGCATTCAGTGACAGCATTAGTAACATTTCTAAATCTGTCCATTAAGTCCTTGGTTCTGTTCCATTCACTTGTGCCTAGGTAATAAATTTCTTCTAACTGCCAGGCATAGACTCTCTCATGACCTTCTGCCCACTATATGTATTTTAATTCTGTTTTAAAATGTCATGCAATCTTTGTTTTATCGTAGAGATGTAATAGTTACTTGGATGAAAAATCACCACCTCCCAAGGAATTCTCCAAGGAGTTAAAATATCAAGAATGCAGTAGATTTTTTTTTCCTTTATGTATATGAGTGAGCTTAATTTTTATCACTGTGTGCAGACTGTGCAGAATTCTAACCAGACAGAGCACAGCTCTCTCTCGTTTCTGCATGGATGCAGCGCTGCATATTCTAATAATAGCAAACATTTTGAAACATAAGATAGTAAATTCGTAGATGAGAGGGAGACTTTGGCTTGTTATTGTCAGGTCAAATTTCAGCCATTCTGCTGAGCAGTTAATAATAAATAAAGACCAAGAGGCATGCATCACATTATGGGTCTGATCCTACTGTTGTTCCCTGGAGATTTTCCCTTGTCTGAGGTTGGCAGGATCAGGATCCTGCTTTGGATGGAATATAAAGTATGCAGAACATCAGCGGGGTGAGGAGATGGGGGGGGATTGTGTACATGTGTGTGTCGATCCACCTGGGGACAGACCCCCAAAGGGAGGAGGCTGGGATTCAAGTGAACAGAGGCATATGTATTACGTTCCTAGAAATGCGTTGCCGTTAAATAGCAACTCCCAAAGGACTTAATGAAAGCCTGAGACACCCTGTGCAGGCTGGGACCTGATAGGAAGCTGTTCTTCCCCTTAAAATGTCATAACCTGAGTTCAGTGCAGGACACAGCCTTCTTCTCAGACCCTTGGTGAGCCGAACTCTCAGCTGTAGGCAGCCCAGTGCAGCAGCTGGGATGCTGTCATTGCTCCAGCTGCACCTGCTGCAGTCATACTTTGACTTCATTGTGGGTGTACCCAGTGAATGTTCTGGAATAGCTATAAGCTATCAATAACATAAAATAAAAAAAGCCGTGAAAAAGGAATTTGAAACGAAGACGTGGTTTTGTGAGTTCTCTGGTGGATAAAACTAGCAGAAAAAGAAATTCACTTTCTTTATGCTTCCCTTCATATTTTAATAATTCCGTGGCACACGCGATCCGTGAGCAGCATCCCCTGATGCACTGTCAGTCTGCTCACTCCTGGGCAATTAACACCGAGATGACAGAGACTAACACATGCCTCCTCACACAAAACAAAACTCCGGATATGATTATTTCATCACAAAAAAAATTAATGCTGCCCTGTTTTACAACCTGGATTTTAATACAGCCTGACATCCTGTTCTTGTATTTCTCTGCTAAGTACACATCCAGTTCCTGCTGCTCTGTCCCCGATGCAACAAGCTGACACGAAGGAGCACGCTTGCAGGGAAACTGGGGTAGGAGCCGAGATGTCTTTTCAAATGGATCTACTGTGATGGCACATCACATTTTGTGACCCCAAATGTCAAAATAGCCCTCAAAATGCTTCAAGCAGCCAAAGAGTTTTCAGAGAGTAGTTTGAGTTTGAAGGGTTCTTCTGGGTTTGGGGGTTTTTGGGTTTTTCACTTCATTTGCCACCAGTCTGATGTCTGTCACCTTGGAGAGCAGAGAAAGGTGGAATGCAGACCAGATCTCACAACAAAAACTTGAAATAATCCCCAAAATTACAGCCTTTTCATGTTCAGATTTCTGCTAAGAAAAAGGAGTTTTTTTTTTAAAAAAAATCACCTTTTTACTTTAACTTTTTTTTTTTAAAAAAAGCATCTCTCCCATCTCTGCTTAGTGTGCCTACTCTATCATTCAGCGTTTTCTAATTGATTCTGCTTCTCCAGACACATCTCTTGCCACGGCTGCCATCGCTGGGTCCCCCTTCGTGCCAACACTCCGCAGCCTCTGCTGTGCAGTGACCTTTTAAGATCAGTGCTGATGCACTCTCCTTTCCAGGGCCTGGCAAGGACATCCTCAAGAACAGTGGTACCTAACAAAAAGAAAGGCAGCTGCAATGCCACGTTGTGCTTAAGAAGCTGGAAGTGCTGAGATAGGATTTAAAGAGTTCTGTCTGTGTTCTGTGTGTAGTTGTGTATACGCTTTGTAGAGGAGAAAAAGCCCAGTACTAATTAGCTGTGCTTTGTAATTGGAGGTTCTCTGTGATCAGTGGAACAAGCGTGCTCAGTTGACTTGCCTCTGGTTACGGACATAGCTCTTCTGCTGTCTTACGTTATCCTCACTCTAAATAGCAACTAGTGAAGGTTGTGAGCTTTTAGGGTTTATATGAAAAGCTTCTTTCTCATTGGCAGTGGATGCATTGTGTTTTCTGGCTTGTTAAGCTTAATTTTCTGTCAGCATTTTCAAAGAGCATCTGGGGTCATGGGCTGGCAACGTCAGGGTTTGTCTGTGCTGAGCCTTCAGTCCCTGGTGATTTGGGCCCACTGTGGGCCCAGGAGTGACCCCAAGTGCTGGATGTTCACCAGGCTCCCTCCCAGCCCGAGCTGCTGCAGGGAGCAGGCTGGCCAGCAGCGACCAGCTGTGAGCCTGCCCATGCCATTTGGCTTCAAGGCGATGGTTCTCTTTCTGTAGTGATACAACACAGCCTGAGAGGAGCCTTTGTAAAGCCCTGCAAAAGCTTGTCAGTGTGTAATGCTTCGTGTGAACTTGTGAATATTTCAGCATTTGGTTTTCAGGTGTAGCATGGTTTCTTTTCATATTCAATGAGCAGCAGGTCCTGAACCTTCCTTTTGCACCCTTTGAAAACTCTGTTTCATGTGGAACAATGTCTGTAGCCAGCAAACCTGAAAGCCCCATCGAAGGCTACGCTTTTTGCAAGCAGGTGAGATGAAACTTCATCTTAGCAGAACAAAGAGCAGCCAAAGAAAAGGTTGAAATAATGCTTTAATGTGTTTTAAACAAAGGCATTGTTCACTTCTGTGCTTTAAAAGCTGCAACCAGCGTTGTTCTGATTGAACTGAGTTCTTCACTTTCATTCCAATATTAAGTGATTCAGTTACAGTTAATGGATTTACATGAATCCATTGTATTTATGAGTAGGGAGTTGGTGCTGGGAGTGAATCTTTCTTTCTTAACTGATTCTTTGAACTAGAAAAGGAAGAAGGGGATAATGTGAATAGAAAGGGAACGCATGAGAGCATTTTGAGTAGTTGAGGATGCTTTGTTTGTATAGCACACACTCTACACATGATGTAAAAAATGATACTGCACAGCCTCTCTGTGGAATGGACAAGGGTTTTTCATTTCATGCTTCATTCACAGCCAGCTACGATGATTTCACAGAGTCAGCACCTATGCGTAGACAAAGGGAAGAACAACAAGATATTTATTGCCAATGGGAGATACATCACCAGTCGCACTGCCCAGCAGAACATCAGGAACAGGATTTCATTGCCTTGGAGGGAGAGAAACAGCAGAGAGGAGTTGCTTTATGTCTGTGCCCATATGTTGAAAATTCTTAGAGAAATACTCGGGTTTAGTTCAAGACACGCCTTGCCCATTGCAACTTTGCATGGAAGTGGCAGGAGGGGCTTCAATCGGTGCTGTATGGTCTTGGAGGAAACAAAAAAAGTTTATTTTGGAGAGGAGAAGCCAGTTTCAGCTCTGACCTTTCTCCACAAAGGCAAGAACATTCCACAACATAGTATGCTGTGAAATATTGTGGTGGATCAAACGTAGTATCCTAGCAGAGCCTGTCCTCGATTACTTGCAAAGAAATACTTGGTGCTTATTCATGGTTCTGATGTTCTACCCCAATTATATCTTGTCCAAACCAATGGTCTGCAAAGTTGTTTTAGGATGGAAAGTCTGAAACTGAGAAAAACAAAACAAAATTGAATTTTCTTGCAGGTAAGACGCATCCCATGAGCAGTGTCTATTATTAGCTGGCTCATCTCTGGGTTCCCAGGTGGAACCGAATCTCTGCGTATGAACATTTTATGCTTTAGAAATGCATGGATGACCAAGGAGAATCATTAAATGTGATGAGGATTTGTTGTGGTATACATAGATCACCTGTCACAGACAGGTAGGTGTTAGTGGTTGGTTTTGTCAGTGGCATTTGTGTGTTCTTTCCCTCTGGTGCACTGTTTAGGAGATGACAGCTGCAAGAATATTTAATCTGTATAGAAATGCAGTTTGTTAAAAGACAAAATACTCCCAAACTGATGATTTTAAAGCCAGTTTCATGATTATTTAATGTTGGGGCTGGCAGCACTAAAATCACCCTTAGGGCTTTTGCTTCCTATTCTACCTCAGGTTCCATTTGCATTCAATTTCTCTTACTTTCACTCCTAAGAGTGAACTTCTGATGTTCCTGGAAGCTGGAGCCTTTGTAAACTTTCACTGCCATCTTTTCTTCCTTTTGCTTCTAAGGAGCTGTTTTCTACGGTAACCCTGCACAGTCCTCCTGTTTTCTGCTTGCAACCTGTGATTACATGGCATCTACCCTCTGCTTTGTGAGAGCAATCCAGTTTATTTCTGTACAACATCGATGGTATTCCAAAACATAAATTACAAGGCCTCTGAATATTTTTAAAATGAGGCATTTATATTTTTCTTACCTTTGCAGCCCACCCCAATGAATTAGGAAGCAAAATTTGAGCTCAAACCCCAGGTAACATCTTCTCCTCTATCAGAGCTGCTCTGCAGGGTGAAGTGCCTTCTTTTATTTTAGTGGGATATGAATAGCTTTTGGTGGAATATGAACAATTATCTAGAAAGATCTGTTACTGAATTAGCCAAGGAAAGGCAAAGAACTGAGTATCTTCAGCTTCGTACAAATAGATGGGCTATATCTGAGGATTCAAGCAATCAGATTTGCATAATGAACATGTTTATGCCACATTATAGTCACCTGGTTTACAAATTCCATGAGCATTTCACCGGTATTATCTGCTGTTAGAGCAGAAAAATGAAGCATTGAGGCTAAAATCATTTGCAAGGCAATGTGGATGATATTTTACTTTGTGCTTCCTAACGTCTGATCTTCAAGAAGTTCATCTGATTTGAGGAGTAAATTCGCAGCACCAGATGGGTGGTTGACAACGCTGTGTCAGTGCCCCCAGCACTCAGTGACTGGGGCAGGGGATTGCTCAGCTGAATTCTGTTCCACATTGCTTAAGGTGAGCAACTGCCCATCTTTTCTATCCTCTGATATTTGTATTTCATTTTCTATTTTCTCTTAAAAGCTTTACTACACAGTTAATTTTTTTTTTTTTTTTTACAGTATTGTCTAGTGCAAAAGTGCTGTGATTTCAGCACGCTTTCTTTGGCCTCATTTTAGGGAAGATTTTCAAGAAAAATAAGACTTTATACACTTGTATAACCCTGAAAATTGTGCAAATGCTATTGTACTATTTGAACAGTGTCTTTATTAATTATTTTGTAGATGTTTTTCCTTTGAAGGCCTAATTAACTTCTCTTTGACCTCTAGAAACGTGGTTTACAAAATGTGAACTACATCTCTCATCCTTTTTCCATCCTTTTTTTCACTTACTGAAGGAGGTTTAGGATTATCTATCTCATTTCCATCTGTTTTCCTCAAAAAAATCAATAGTTCCTACCAAGATGCATCTCTTTGCTATTGTGCTCTGTTTCTGTGGAGTGTGGGATGTTTAAATTTGCAAATAAAGCATTTGCTTTACTTGAGAGTCAAGAAGGAAAGGCAGAATCCTGCTGAGGAATGGTTTCATTAGGAGAAGAGTATTTCCAGAAATGACAATTTCCTTCAGATGCATTTCTTTGCTCACCCAGATTCACACATCTGCTAAAGAGATCAGATTTTCTTTCATCTCCCTACCATTTGCTTCATCTCTCGGCCCTGGCATCCAGTCCTATTTGTCACTTTAGAAAAATTGTGGCTGCAGCCTCAGCAGGTGTGAAACTGTGAGCATGGATCTGTTCACACCGGCGTTCTGCATCTTCTCATGTTAAGCATTCAGAACCACCGTGGAGTTTTTTCGCACTCTGGTTTTATGTGCTGTGGTGTCATACTCCAGCGTGGGGGATTGAAGCTTTTTAGTTTCATGTCAGGACCACTGCTAAGATCTCCTCCACAGCAGACTTCAACGTTTTGGTCTGCCTTCCTCATATCTTCTGCAAAACTGGGCATCATGGGCACACATGCGTGGCACTCTGCAGTTCCTTGGGCTTTGTTCTCTGCCTACCATAAAGTGTCTTGTTCATAATTTTGTTTCCCTCAGTGGAAACAGGACTTAACTTGCAATGAATACAAAGGATTTGTTTTTAATTAAGGCAGCTGGACAGGACTATGTGGCAGATGGAGCTGGATGGAGGTTTTTGTGGTTGTATTTCCTGAAAAAGTTAGGAAGGATCATAAACTACTTGTAGATTTTGTTCATATTTATTAGGCTTGACTTGGATACGTGTATTTCTGTACACAGGAGATGAAAAGAAGCTAATGTTATCCCATTCACCCAGCAGGTGAGGGACCTGCTACCTCTAAGGCACTGGTCTGTGTTTGAATCCGTCCCCTTTGCAGGAGTTTAGAACATGGGAGCTCTTAGAGCAGCCATTCCTACCTCTTCCTGGAGATTTCCCATCATTTTTTAAAAGCCATACTTTAACTGTGTGGCTCACATTCTTCCAGTTGTACCATGGGACACGATGCCAGGATGCTTCATGCCAACCTATCATTGACCCTGTCAGTGAAAACAGAGGTGAGTGTTCACATAAGGAACAGTCTTAGTAGGGTATGGGATTTGTTAGCCAGAATAATGAAGACCTCACAAAAAGTTTATTCCTGGAGGAATACAACTGAATGTTCACATTTAGTATCTAACATGCAATCTATAATAAAGCATGTCTGTAGTGTAAGGCACTGAAGTTGTCTGATTTATTCCACATTTATGAAGTTATAATCTTCAGGATCTAAATGAAGGACAAATTTAGCATCCGGATTCTTAGTATCTAATGTGCAATCTATAATACAGAATGCATTTAGTGTAAGGGACTGAAGTTGTCTTGATTTATTCCAAATTTATGAAGTTATAATTTTAAGGCTCTAAATGAAGGACAAATTTAGCATACACACTCCTTTTGCTGTTTCTCTTTTGTAGACTCCAGGTGACAGTGTCAGATTTTATAAAGTGCAGCTCTTTTCTAGACCTGGAATATAGGTACCTGGTTTTGCAGTGATTTATATAGTAGATTTATTGTCTTTTAGAGATCTTTGGAAGCCTCTCCCACTTCTACTAGTTTTCTCTTTAGCATGAAGCCACTTTTTACCCTAATGATATATTTTCTTGTACAGTGGCTTAGAATAAAGTATTGAAAATAAGGAATCATAATTGTGAAAAAAAAAATACCCTATGTGGGGGAAAAGTGGGGGAAAAGTCCTTCTGAATTCAATCCCCTAAATCTTCCCAGCTGTATATCCATTTTACAATGTTATAGAAAATAATTGACTAAATTGACAAATATATAATAATTATAATAATAATATATAATAATTATAATAATTGACAAAACCTGTGTGCAGAAGTAAATACTTAGGGATGCTGAAAGTCATGTGAAAAGCCAATGACAGGACTGGAATGAGAGGCCATCTCTGGTAGATGTTTATTCACTGGGTTATTTTCTGTGCCATTCTTGATATATATCACGGTGAGACTTCTGCCTTACACTTCTTAATGAGATTTGTCATCATGCCCACTGCATCAGCTCCTTTTTAAACCTTGATTTGTGATGTTCTCTGGAAGTGCCTCTGCCTCCCTGTATTTCGATAGTGTCTGATGCCAGAGCCTGACCTGCCTTTGGACATGCCATTATGCTGAAGGTACTAAATAATATAGAAATCATACAGAGACATCAGTCTGTCTATGGTAAGGCTGGGAAAGATCCTTGGGACACCTCTCCACACCAGCCGGCTCCACACCAGCCTGCTGAGCTATGCAGCCAACCACCTGTCCCACCATTCTGGCTCTCCGGATTTTAGGTTGGCAGTTCCTTTTTGTAAAACTTTTCAAGTTACACCACCCGGTTGAACTTAGGGAAGCTTCGACTTGGCCATCAGCCAAAAAGCTCTCAAAGCAAAGCATCCCAGAAGGATAATGTTTTCAACCTTTCAAATCTCAAACGGTTCACTGCGGTTCTAATTACTTTCTCCCGTCAGAATAACCACACATAGCAAGAAGTGGAAAAAAATAACAAAAAGTGTAATTTCTCTACACAAAGATAAGACAACTGATTGCAGCCTATAAAGCTACCAATTACAGAAGATTTGCTGGTTGGGTATTTTAACTGTTACCATAGAACAAAATTCAGGTTTCCAGGCACTATTGCAGTCATCTGCTGTGACTGAACAAATGAGAAGCTTTAAAAAACATGCAGTAAGTCACCAAGCCTCTGAGAGCCCCAACTGTAAGCATTTAATTGCCATTGACAGTTCTGGCCAATTAAGTCTCTGCAATAATGATCGCATCAGCAAAAATTACTGCGTCTTTTATGTTCAGATAACCACGGTTCCTAATTGGAGTATGGTTTCAATGAAACCTTTTTTCTCCATTACCAAAACTAACATTAGGGATCACAGGGATCAATGTTTCGATCAGTGGGTTGCGAACTTTGCTAGGGGAGAGAAAGGCAATCAGGATTATTGTGAAGTCCTGAAAATGTTACTGTAGTTGAAAGGAAAGAAAACATTGCTCCTTCTCTCCTGTTTCCCCTCAAGATGAGTTATTCTCTGGCGGTATTTGCACCATATAGCCTACAATCAAGCCAAGCTCGAGCTACTGTGCTCTTTTGCTGGAAGGGAATTATTAGCTTGATGTTACGTGGTGTGGTTTATTCTTTCTGGACAGGAAGATATTCTCTCTCTGCAATGTAAACTGTGCTCACTCACAGTTAGCAGTGCTACCCTAAGTAAACAAACCTTCTATTAATATCTTAATATCACATGCATGTAATTATAGATACGTATTTACGTAAACACAAGATAATTAGATATATTTAATTCATGTAAAGAAATCATGGCAGCGCGGTACTCAAAATAAGGTGCTTCTTCTATCAAAATGCTAACAAAACTCTTACTGAGTCAATCTTAGGTTCTAGCTTTATTGTCCTGCAGTGCCTATCAAATATTTTTCAATTATTAGCAAAACAAAGGCCTTGCTGGAAATAATATCGCAATCCACCATTCTGTCTACTGTGATTCCAACAGTCATGAAGCCTCCCTGTATGTCACCCGCCCAGTAAGTGTGGGACTGGAGTGCCCAATCTTCATCAACTACTGCGAGTAGGAAGGGACCTTGGTGGGGAGCAAGCTGGCATGTTGTAGTCAGTCTGCAGATGGCAAAGGCTCCCCAGCAACGTGGGCTGAATGCCATCTCAGTGGCTCAGAGCACGAGGCTGAGGGTTTGTTCCCCTGTATTGTGGGATTACAGTGTTTGTTGTTACAGGCAATATTGTGTTCTTCTGCTTTTATGCATTCTCGGTTAGGTTTTTATTCTTCAAATTGCAATTTTAAGCTCTTTTCCTTTAGAATTCATATCTCATTCTTTTTAAAGTGATATAGGCTAATTTAATCAAGCAGTCTCTAGAATAATAGGAAAGTTATGCTAATTTTTGGACATTAAAGTGTATCTTTTTTCTTTTTTTGCTCCTGAAATAATGTGCTCTTGCTTTATGAGTAACTTGCTCTTTTTTATGGAGAGCTGGAATTGTTTCTCTAATACATTACAAGCTCATCAGGCAAGGATCACACAATGAATCCTTCAAGCAGAGGCAATGGGCATAGCACCAGGTGGGCACTGCAGCCTCTGTGCCTTGCATTTTGAATTTTGCATTTTGAAATCCTGCATTTTGAATTTAGAATGTATTTCAGTAGGAGGAGCTAAGGGAAGCCTGAGAACTGGATTCAGAAGTAGGAGATACTGTTGTGCCTGTTGAAGAATGCTTGTTCTTTAGAGGTCCTGAAGTTTTTGTTAATGCTGAGCTACATGTGCATTTTTTTACAGGCTTTAGACTGCAGCACTTCACTGAAACTTTGGGTTCCTGTGTTTGCTGTTGCTTTCAGAATAGCCTTCATCCCTCACTTAATTGCTTTGTGTCACTGTATATGAAATGGGGATAATAATACTGATCTAAGTTCAAGTGCTTTGATGTCAGCTGTTGAAAAGCAGTAATACCAAACCTATTGCTCAGGTACTATTGTGATTTGCATGTGTGCATCTTTTCCCTCCTGCGAGGCTGCTGTGTGCAGGAAGGTTTCCATGTTTGCTTTCTTCCTCCTGGATCAGGCCCCCATCCAGGACTCCCTGCTCAGCACAGCCCCTGAAGTGGGTACTGAGCTTCAAAGCTTTGGGCCCTGAGCACTGTACAGGCAGGGAGGGCTCTAAAGTTTGACTTTAAAATGACCAAAATAACTCAAAGGTTCTACATCCTTTTCTGTTTTATCCTTTCTGTAGAGAAAGCAGCTATTGTCTTCTGCACCCTTGTTCAAGACTTTGGCAAAATTAAATCCAAGAGCACTTGAAAGGCCAAGGTTTCAAACCCCATCAGTGCCAACTGAAGAACACTGCTTCATGGCATGCATTGATGCTGCATGGTGAAAACAACAGCAATAAGGGCAAAGCACTGGGGAATGGTACCTGCCAACAGTACCTTACAATTGCTGCCTGCTCCTTAGCCCCACGGGCTCTGTGGTTTTACCTTTATTTTGCTGTGTAACAGTAGGACTGCGTCCTTAATTGTATGGTGGAAAAGCCACATCCTCCTGTAAAACAGGATAACATCTGTAATTTTCTTCTGGTTCTTTGTATTATTTATTCCACAACTGTAAAGAGAGAGCTCATCACACTGCTGCTTGTAGGGCTGAGGTAGCACTTGTACCTTTTAATAAACAAACATTTATGGGAGTGCTCAGGAAGACATCACGGTGGATAAAAAATACAAAAAGCTCTTAATAACACTTGACTTCCAGCAGAATTTACTGTAAAGCCAAATGATTTTTCTTTGCCTGAGGTGGAACATGGAGAAAATTATTAGAACAAGGGCAGGAGTTTTTATGGTCTCCAATGCATTTTTTTCCACGGCATGCATTCTGTGTCTATGGTGAGAAATAACCTGAAGATGAGACCAGCGTGAAGCCTGGGTTTGCTGAACAAACGACTTTGAAGGATGAGCACACATGCGGAGCTTGGATAAAGAGCTAAGTGTGTGTGCATCCTGGGGATGGGGTGCTGGACTGAAGGGCAGCTCACATCCATGCTCATCACAGCCAAGCCTTGACCTGGTGCACTTTTTTTCAAAGATGTTTCTTTCCCAGTATTTTTTTTTTTAAACATCTTGTTTGTCTGCAGACTATGAACATCCACAGGAGTACAAAGTGCTTTCTTGGCCAAGGGCTTAGCCCTGTCCTGGCTGTGGTCCATAAGCAGTATGATAATGCAAACAACAGACATTAGTTCAGGTCCTAACTTAAATTTATGGTGTTTTGTTTGTTTGTTTTTGCTTCTAGCAGGGGAGTGGGTAGATGACAGTTCCTCACCCTGACTGCTGCTCTGCTCTTCTCACAACATGGCATTGACTTTGTTCCTTGCCCTGCTCTGCTACCAACCCAGGGTCAGCTCATGCTGTCCTCTTTCTTGCTGCTACCCCCGTGTCCTTCCAGGAATACAGCAATTTTGCTTTGGTGCAAAGGAAGAAAGGCTGATGACCAGCTGGTGTTATTACTTCTGTTTTCGCTCACTACTTTTCCCTTCTGCATAAATGAAATTGATACAATCCTTCATGTTGCACAGTCTCAATTCATGCTCAGCAGTGCAGGGGGCAGATAATGGAATTGGGACTTTCTACCTGTAGGTCACAAGATCAAATCTGGCTCACAGTCGTAATGATCAAAACTTGCTGCAACTGAATGGCTCTTTCACTGTCCCCCGAGAAAAGAGAATATGGGCTCAGCCTGATCCAAGCCTGATGTTTTTTCAAGTAAGTATACAGCATTTCAGTCTCAAGTGTCTCCTCTGCTTCAGCTAACTAAATTGGAGCTGAATTAGCTTTCAAGTTCATCAGTTGTGTACCTTCCATGGGAACTGAACTTGCTCATGAAAGAAATGAGAATACGGTGTGAATTCAGATATGTGATTCTTGGAAAATCAAGCGTGGTGTTATAATGCACGTTAGGGCTGTGATTTTGTATCTGTGGCAATTTTTAATGCACACACCTATGTTTATCATGGGATTTTATTTGTATGTGCTTTAAGTCCTTTTTGCATTGCTAGAGTGGTCTAAAGAAGCATTGGCTCAAATGATAATCTTTCCCATTTATCTTCTGCAATTTTTCACCTTCTGCAAGTTTTCCCATTTACTAAATAATCCTGGATCAGAAGATGTTCATTTTAGATGGCTCACTTTGCTTAATAAAAACCTTGGTCTGTTTTCATCCTTAATTACTTGAATTGACCAACTCCAATCAGATCGCCTTTGCACATCAGGAGACACGTTAAGAAATTTTCACGCTCCAAATTGCTGCACCAGACATTGTGCCTGGGACTGAGGAACTCAGGGCATGCTGAAGTGGCTCCTATAACAGTAAGATTTCATTTGGATCCAGCGAAACACTCTCTGTACGGGGCTGTGCAGATGTTTTCAGTTAGTGCCTTCATGTTTAGTTCTGTTAGTGTAGTGTTGCTTATATTTATTTTTAATGGAAGAAGAAATTTCTCCTTATGGAAAGGGAAATTATTGGTGACCTTTCATTAGTGACTCAGTTTTTCCATGAGACATGTTTTGTCTGCGCATTTGTGAGCACAATTCCAAGTTGAGATTCTTATGTGACTTCCACAAGACTGACTTAGAGGACCCAACGTATCAGTCTTAAGCTGAGTTTTTTGAGTGCAGAATAAAATACCTTGCCCTTATATTTATCACACTGTTTATAGTGGAAGGCCCATCAACTTTTCTGTTCAGTTGCTCATGAATAAATAATGTGACATGCTGTCTCCTTAACAGCTGCTTTTCTTCCCCTCCTTCTGCCAGTGATGCAGAAAGTCACCATGAATTTGCATATGAAATACCGACTCCAAATCACATTTGTGCATCCTGGACCAATGCACAGGAGAATAATGAACCACCAAGCAGTGCTTTTAGATGTCTGTGGGCCAGGTAACTTATTTGGATATGACTCAGGTGGTGGCCTATGAAAATTGTTATTCTCTTATTCAGACTTGGCGTAAATGTAAGCATCCAGCACGCCCTTGCCCTTTGGAACTATCAATTTGAGCATCAGCAACATTTTATAGCTTGCCTGTCATAATGGAAACAGTTGGGGTCTAAACTGCTGGAATCACTGCACTTAAAACTGAGCACGTCTTGGGAATTGGAGTCATTGTGCAGAATAAAGAGGGCTGAGCAATAAATTTGTATATTGTAATTGTCTGTGTTGTAGAAAGAATGCCTTTCAAATTCGTCTTTTCCAAAGTCCTCTTATTGTTGTTTCTTCAGGGCATAAAAATCTTCGATGAAAGAAAGAAGGAAAGATAACAACAGCAAAACTACTGCTTTGTAATGGTAGAAAATAGTTACATAAAATGTGGGAGTTTGAGAAAGCTGTTAAAAAAATAAAAAACAGCCACTAAGCAGATTTTTTGGAATAGGAAATAGATCTTCAGCCTGCTGGGAAATATCCTTCCCAGCTTTGTGTGTGCGTCCCCTGCTTGTGTCCAACTCCATGGTGTCCCAAAAGCTGCCCCATCCATGTCACAGCCGTGTGCTGACCCAGTGCCCATTGCTCCTCTCTGTGGTGGGAGCACAGAGTCCGTGCACGTAGAAGGATCTGGACCTCTCTCCAGTCTCACCCTGGGTCTGGGTGCTGTGGGATGCAGCACATCCATCTGTGCAGAGACTGCATAACCTCTCTGGCAGTGTAACTTTAACACAGAGTTACACAAGGCTGTGAATCTTTAAATAAATCAGGGCTTAAAATGTCAGAAATGCGTAATATATATAATCCATTAGAATACTGTAGTAGGCACTGGGAGGAGTTTAAGAAACATAAGCAAAAGAATAAGATGGTTAATACAGTGCAGAGGTGATAGGTATGCAGGAAAACTAATATGTGGATAGGTTACTGTCATCATGAGGAATTCATTCATTAACCTAGAGTTTTCACATTGCTTGTGGTCAGTCGTCATCTGTGAGATGATCACAGAATCACAGAATTGCAGGGGTTGGAAGGGACCTCGAGAGATCGAGTCCAACCCCCCTGCCAGAGCAGGTTCCCTACAGCAGGTTGCACAGGTCGGTGTCCAGGCGGGTCTGGAATATCTCCAGGGAAGGAGACTCCACAACCTCCCTGGACAGCCTGTGCCAGGGCTCCATCACCCGCACCGTGAAGAAGTTCTTCCGCATGTTGGTGCGGAACTTCCTGTGCTCCAGCTTAAGGCCATTGCCCCTTGTCCTGTCCCCACTGACCACCGAAAAGAGGTTCCCCACCTCCATTTGCCTCCCGCAACTAAGATACTTATAAACATGGATCAGGTCCGCTCTCAGCCTTCTTTTCTCCAGGCTGAACAGACCCAGCTTACTGAGCCTCTCCTCACAGGGGAGATTCCTTTTGCTTTCCTCATGTGCGTGGAAGGAGGGTGCAGGGAGACTTTTCTGGAAATCTGAGCAACTTCATAAGCTGCTTTGTAAGCATTCATGTTTAATGAAGCGTTTTACAAGACTAGTTTAGATCCAGATAATGACCTGCTAAAATCCCCATATTTTACTTGAGTTGCTAATTTACCTGTTGCTAAATAAAGGGAGGGCCAGTTCAAATATTTGTTTTGTTTTCCTGCTGTGATTTACACCTGTTGATAAGAGCAATTAAACTTCTAGTTCAGTAAAATATATTCTGCTTTAGTTATGCAGGGGTTGGATGTGTATGTATTGATGTGAGCCCATCCAGATGAACGAAGCCCAAATGGTGAGGGGGTATCCAATTACTTTTGTCTCTGCCAACAAACATGCTGCTCTAATTAAAAGTCTGCATGGAATATTTATAACCAAGGAGAGGAAAACCTCCCAACAGTAAGTCTGCCAAAAACAATGAGTGCAAAGTGGAAATCCTTCGAGTGAGGGAATCATAAACTTTTCTGTAATGCTTGTCTCTGTTTTCCCAGCTCTGAGGGCCTGAATGACAGTTTGGATAAAATATAGATCAAGTTATTAAAAAATAAATTGTTGAGTTCACTGCAGAAGTTACGAGATGAAATCGTGTTGCCTGCATTATGCAGGAGGTCAGGAGAGATTGTACGATGTTACTGGTCTTAAAAAATGCAGGAACACCTAATAGAGGTAGGTACGGGTCTGTTCAGGGAGCCTGGAGCTGGTGCTGGCTGCAGAGGGCCTGGAACACAACCTGCCTTACCCCTCACAGTGCTGCTCACCCATGGATTTTAAAGGTGCTGGTGTCATTGCTCCCAAGCCACAGGTTTTTGGGGACATAGTACAACAAACTGACATGCATACACAGGTCACCTACAGTAAGTGCCAGAGCCATGACAGGCCCAGGTCTCTGGAGCACTGCTCTTGTCTCTCTTCTCTGCCTGTACATGGGCCGTTTCTGAGGTTTTACGTGCACTCTGTTGGCATTCACAGATGCCCTTCATAACGGCCCTTTTTGTGAGGTACTGAGCCTGGCATGCTAAGCATCACCAAAACAAGCAGCTTCTCAGCCCCGTGCTGCACACAGCAGCATAAGGATTGATAACACTCCTCAAAGAGGTATCTGTAAAAGCTGTGGGTGATGAGCAGCCTGGAAGGAGAGTCCCTGTCATCTCCCTATACGGGAAGCAGTGCCTTGTTCCAAGAAAAGGAAAGACAAAATTTTATTCACTGTGACACACATTAGTATTTTTTTTTCCCACCAGTGGGAACCCTAATTATACAGATCTAATTCTTGCAATTATTGTTTTGCTTTTTCTCACCTACCTTCTTCCTGGAATATCTAGCACAGCATTGACTGTACTTGTATGGGGGAAGCAACCCAACAGTAGGGTGCATGTCCTGCTGTTCCTTCTCTTGAATGGAAAAGCAATGGGAGCAGTTAGGAGCAGACAGGAATATTCTGCTTCATTTATATCATCTTTATCTGAATGAATTTCACCTCTTAAATCCTGTGAGGTCTCTTCACTCTGCCTTAATTTCATTGCCTGAAACTGTGTCTCCAAAAACTGCTGCTTACAGTATAGTGGGAGTTCCAGGAGAGAGAGGGGAAGGAGGGATCTCACCCTCTTGCACTCATTCAGCATGCTGCTCCAATGAAATGTGTCATTTTTAAATATACACATTTGAGCTAAGGTTCGTAGCAGCATCTGCTACTATAGACTGCACTGCACAGTGCTCCTGCAAGAAGGACATCGTTCAGATATTTTTAGCACCTGGGATGGTACATCCAGTCTGCTGTCCACCAGTGTAATTACTGGTGTAATTATAAGCTTCAGGATTGTTTTTGACAGATCTGTGACTCTACCTGATATGGAAGAAGAGAAGTTGTAAGCTTAAGTTGTCAAAGGTTGGAAGAATACCTATATTGGTACGTAGGTAGGTGAGGGTTTTTCCTTGTACTTCAAGTTTACAGAACATTCTTGTGATTTTGCAAATGTTATTTTTTTTATGTTGCTCTACAAAAAACAGAACTCAGTAATACAGGAAAATCTGGCTGTCTTTTCCATAATGATTCCTAACATCTCAATTTCTTTCAGAAATTATGGTGGGAACTTAGCAACATCCTATAACTTTCTCATGTTAAAGTTCAGCACAGACGTGTTTGTAGTGCATTTTACAGAGTGATGCTGATGTTGCTGTCAATACTCCACTTTCTGTTTTTTGAACGTCACTCTGAGGTTTGTTTCTCTCTGGTCAGAAATATGTTCCAGCAAAATACAGAAATGCCAGACATGAGGGAAACAAACTTGTTCTTCAGTGTAAAAATCATGATTTCATTACTGAGGGGGGTAGCTTCGCAGAATAAATTGTATTATGGAAAAAAGAAAGGAGAAGCTTTAAATTATATTTCTTTCCATAGCAGTTTTAAGGAGCTAAGATCTCTGAAGTGGATACAAACCATTAAGCTGGAATTTGGATATGCATCATGAAATGCACATAATAGAATCTGTATGTGTGACAGAACTTTCTCCATCTCTAATGAAAGTTCATTATGGATCTTTGCATATTCTCCTCAACGAGGCCGACTCATTGTGCCCCAGTAGATCAATTAACTTTCCTTTGCCATCTGTTCAGCCAGCCATTAGTTCTGTCAACACCGCATCTTCGGGTGGCTGTAACAACAGAAGGGCCTTGGGAAGCTGAGGGGAGGCAGGTGTCAGTGGTGTGCCAGAGGCTGCAGACAGAAAGACCTTGAAAACAGGACATAGGATGGTGGGCAGCAATTCTGTAGGTCATTCTTCATTCAGTTAAAGCATGAGTGTCCAACCTTTAGACTTGCCTGGGCCACACTGAATGAAGAGGAATTGTCTCGGGCGGCATATAAAGTGTATAATATAGTTAATGTATACAACTAACAAAACTTTTTAAAAATTATTTTTATAAAAACATAAAAAAAGCAACAAGAACATAAAACTAGGGGGATATCTGACCTTGTTTTTGTGAAACTAATGCATCAGTCTGGTTCAATGGACATGGTTGCAATTCTCAGTGAGTTCACAAGGTGTTTATTAGGGATTTTTAATGAAATTTTACTCTTCCCGTGCTTCATCCTTGGAAATAATTGTTCTCAAATGTATGTACTGCCAAAAAGCGATGACGTGAGTAAGATGTGACTGTGAAGTGAGGGATATTTTTCTCTGGTAAGAGAGGGATTACAAAAGTCTCATACTACATGATCAATTTTTTCCTTGAGTTGAATGCCTGATTGCAACTCCATACATTCCATTTGAAAATTCACAGGTAATGTATTTATGTTGACTGAAAATGGAATCACAAATACACCAGAGAATTGATGATTTTTCTCCAATCTTGAAACCTATTCTCAAATTCCTTTACCAAAACAGAAATCAAGGCTGCATGTTTTTCGCAGGCCTGTGTTTAGTCAATGTATCAAAATGCATAAAATTATTTTCATAACTTGAGTTAGCACTGCACTGTGCTTCCCCATTTCCTGGGTTCAGCTCAGACGCTGCTCAGTGCTGAGTGATGGGTGTGGGCCCCGGGGCCGGGCCAGGCTGCCATGATGGATGGCAGCAGGGCTGGGCCTTGTGCGGCCTGCGGGTTGGACAGGCCTGAGTTAAAGGATTGTTGCGTTGGATGGTTGGCAGCACAGAGAAAGTCAATCTATCTCTTCAGTTATACCCCTAGCAGAAGCCTGGTGACAGTTTTGTAAAAAGTGATATTGTCTCTCCCAGCCCTTCAGAGTGCTGTGTGGTGGTTGGGACGGGACAGAAAGCTGAGTGCTGTTGAGAACAGGGAGGCTGCCTGGCCTCAGCCTTGCTGGGAATCTCTCTGCTGGGAGATGACAGCGCTGGGAACACTGCTCTCATCTCTTGGTGCCTCTGCTCGCACTGTGGGTGTGCAGTCATACTATTATAAAGAATTAATAGTCACAGGAAATAAAAAACTAGAGAAAATATCTTCCTTTCAAAACAACTTGAACAAATGGATCAGGAAAATTACATCTTTTTTGTGTGTGTTTTTATTTCCTGCATGCTACCTGACCTGTTGCTGCTCGGCAGCGCCTGCAGTGTCACAGACCTCTGCTTTTTGGAATTTTTCTTTGATCCCTGTAGAAATGAATCAATATTAACAACATTATGGTTTAAAATATTAATTATGCACTGTGTTCCTGTTTCCTTTGAGATAGATTTCTTTCCTACACCAGTGGTTACTCTGGGCCCCTTCCCACCACTTCACACTCCAAACCTGGGTACTTCAGTAAACCATTAGGTCAAATTTTACCTTTTTTGCCAATTTTGTAGTCATCTGATCATGTCTTTGCAGTTCATGCCTTGCTGATGCTTCACTCAGAATTTCCCATTTTCTAGAACTTAAAAATTAGCTTTAAAAAAGGAAAAAGAAAAATCTCTGGCTTGAAAATGCAGCAGAATATAACCAGAAATGGTGGAAATGCTTTCAAGATGTGTTATGCTGCACTATGGACTCTCAAGGGAAGAGATGGGAGCCCTTTTTCTCCAAGTCTTCAAATGCAGCTCAGAACGTGTGTGGTATTAAGTAGTGCAGAGAGGGCCGACTTTGTGTTTTATTTCTGTAGTGAAATAAACTATTTCACTAGAGGTGAGAGGAGGAGCAGCAGGAAAACAAGAGATGGCACCAAGCGATGAGTTAACAAACATTTAGTGTGAGTGTAAATCAAATGTTTGATATGAAGAGAGGACATTGAATTACTAATAAAAATAGAATTGGGTGACCTAGTTAAAGCCTGTCACCTTTGTCTTCCAGGATACATCATCTGGAAATAGCCACATAACTTAAATGAATAGAAGATAATGTGTTTGGGTACACGGAGAAAAGATATAGCTTGGGATTCTCTGTCAAGAAAATTTCACAGCAGCTTCTAGTGCGTAAACTCCATGCTATTTTTAGTTCCTGGAGTGGTCAATTCTTGTTTCAGAAATATTTTTCACATTCACTGCTTCCCATCTGAAATGCAGATGCTTTCTTGAACCTGAAGTGCAAGAACCTAAATTACAGAAATGGTTGGAAACTAATGAGGGATCAGAGGCGGTGCAGCACTGGGAGCTTTGCGATTGCACAGCGCTTCCCCTCTGTACAGTGGCAATGAGCAGATACAGAACAGAGCTTTCAGCTCATGGCAGAGGAGCATTGACAAAGCATTTAGAGAAGGGGCTGGAGGAGTGCTGGGAGCTCTGCTTTCAGAGCAGCTGTGCAGGCACCAGCTCCTCGTGTGGAGGTGCTGCTCCTGGGACTTGTGTAGTGTAGAGGACACTGGCTGCACAGGAACATGTTACCAATTTCTATATCCATCTCCTCTCTGCTCTTCTCCAAAATGTTGTTTTAAATCTGAAAGTTTGTATATTTTTCTTTCAGAAAACATTCCCGTCCTCTAAAAAATGTACTACAAGCAAAATCTGTTGGGGAGACGATAGGCACAAGCTGTTGCTTGAAAAGCAATCAGTTTTAAGGACTGGGGGGAAGGATATTACTTGGTTAATAGCAAGTAAGGAGTTTGACTTTCAACTCATTACACATCTGGCTCTTGTTTTCCATAGGCTGGTGATGCTGCAGGAGCGCTTGAGGATGCTGCATCGCAGCCAAGAGCGGTGGAGTGGCCTCGGTCCCCATTCTCTCTCACTTCCTCAATGGTCACAAGCAGGGATCTTAGCAGTGGCCTCCTGGAGCCATCCTCAACCTCTTCGCATGAGGAACATGACTTGTAGGCCCTTTCACAAGGTAATTTGAGGGTGTGGATGAAAAGAAATAGATGTAGGCTTTTTGTATTGTGATAAATTTTTAATAAAGGCTAAATCACAGTCTGATCATGTCTTTAGTGAATTTAAACTGTATGGTTGAAATTAGTCCTTGAAGGAGAATTAAACTGCAGTGAATAAAATACACTTCACTTCTGAGTGACAGTGTTCACATTGATATTTCTTTGATGTTCATTAACTGTTGCAATTAACTATTGCATTAACTAGATGCAATTAACTATTGCATCTTGAGTGTCCTTCTGAGGATGAGTGCAAGATGCATACAGAGGGGTGGCAAGGTATTATTTTTCAAATTGTCCCTTTGTTACCCGGTGCCTGTCTTAAATGAAAGCACAGATACCTCACAACAGAAAAGCAGGCTCTTGTAAAAACAAAATTAATGTCAAAAGGATGCTTCTGATTCTAGTTCCCCTGTTTGATCAGGGGAATGAATAGATTATTAAGACTCAATATCCTTATATCATCTCCTGCCATCAGTAAGGACAGGAAATAAGCATACAAATCACTAAATTGCTTCAAAGCTGCTTGGCAACTGCAAATTACAAAATTGATCATCCAACTCGTGTATTTTTCTCAAATAAGAGAAGAAGTAAAAGAACCAGTTCAGGATTATCAGAAGGAATAAATCCTGTTTCAGGCTGTCCTGGTATAGCTTCAGGGCTTTGTCAGAAAAATGACCAAATTCAAAGCATACAATAGTAGTATTAATAATAAGAAAAAAGCAGCTGTACTTCCCTGCTGTTCTTCCCTTCAGCTTTGTCCTTTTCACTTCTTCATCCCCAGAGCAGACCTAAATATGAATATAATTTAAACTAAGTTAGTTTTAACCATGAGTATCTTTATATCCGAACAGAATATATGGACTGTAATTATTATTATTTTTTTCTCTTCTTTCTTCTAAGTGGTTTTAGTAACCTGTAAGAGAGGAGAATGTCGTATGTATGGAGAGTTTGTGGGTCATGCATATAAAACACTATCTCTGAAGGACTGCAGGGAGAGAACCTTCTGTGGGTAATTAAAAGTAGCTAAAAAAATAAAGATCTCTTGGTTCTCTAGCCATTAGCATACTCATTCTGGGCAGAGATGATCTGCTAAATGTTAACTGTCTGTTTTTTCCCTGAATATTCAGTGGGTTGTAGTAAGTTAACAATTGTGAAGCAAGGTTACAATTTATTAAACCTGCAGTCACAGTAGGCTTTTCTGCATCTGTGTAGGATGGAATAATGTATATCCCCACTTTTCCACGGGCTTTTTCTTTTTCTTTGCAAATTTTCCCGTCTCACTTTGCTATCTTCCCCCAGTTATAGTGTTTATTACCCCAAATTGATTGCCTCCATGCTTTCATTTTGTGTTGTGTTTATTTGGGGCTAGATTAAGTTCTCCCCGCAAGGACTGACTTTGGTGACTGCAGCATGTAACATGTCCTTGCCCTGTATGTCAGGAGTTGGATTAAAAATAGGTAAATAATGAAATCTCTGCTCTTTCAGTCATTTGTGAGCTTAGAAATAAGTTAGCTTTCTGGCAATGCTGTTATGTGTTCCAACTCCCTGAAGAAGAATCCCAAGGAAATTTTGTGCTGATTTCAGTACATAACAAACCTTGAAAAAAAAAACAGGCAGTTTTGAATCAGTTCATACCAGTCTCTGCGATTTCTTACCGCTGTCTCAGGTTATATTTTTATTTGCTTAGAGGAGACGCTGGGTGCCATGGCCTGTCTTGAGTTGTAGCACTCACAAAACTTCAGTTGAAGATGCTTCCTCTTGATACGCCTTCACACGGTCTCACTGTGGGTCTTTGCTACATCTTAATTTAGCTGCCCACAATGGTTTTTTTTTGCTTTTCAAAGGGAGATATTTCTTCCCTTTATGCTCGCAGAAAAAGAAAAGGGAACTTCTCTAAACCTGCAGTGTTTCAGTCTGGGGGCTGGCAGGCTGTGCTGACTTTATGATGTCCCCAGCTGGGTGAGGCTCCCTGGCTGCAGGTACCTTTCGAGGTGCAGCTTTCTTCCCCATCATGGAAAGGACAGGTCTGGGTGTATTGTGGGCTTAGCGCTCAGCCTGGGGCTGCAGCCTGTGCAGGAGACGGGAGGAACAGAAATCCCTCGCCTACAGCTGCCAGCAGGCTTCATGTCACAGTACCAAAGAGTCATGTATTTGTCTTTCTTCCCCCTGAAAAACGAAACAGTTTTCCTTTTTTTTTTTTTTTACCAGCTTCTATTACTATTCTGTTCTGTTGGGGTTTATTTTGAGTTCTGTCATCACATGTTGTTTCTGAATGTATTTGGATTCCTGATCAGTTTTACAAGAACCACGGTTGTCTCAGTTAACTATCAACCCATCTTGATATCTTTTTCTTTTGGATGTGAAGATGCTTTTCATTACATGTTTCTGTATTAGTATTAGGTGTAATTTCTTTTTTCTTCAGCTTCTATCTGTCCTTCTCTCTGGTCCTGTGGGTGCTCCAGTGAAGAGGAAGATGAAGGTCTGTGTGGTGGGACCAAGCCTCTGTAGAAGTGGTTGGGTTTTTAGGTGCCGTAAGAATGGACTTGAGGCTCCTGGAAATAGAGTTATCTTTTCACTTGTGTTCTGCTTGCCATCCTGCATTTACAAGGGGTGCAGGACACTTGTGAGTGAAGCATGAGCAGCCCTAAATGCATTTGAAAGTTCCACAGATGAGAAGCTAAAGGAAGAGCAAAGAGAGCTTTTTACAAGTGATTGTCTTGCACTGCATTGACAAATTCTGATAAATGATCTTGCTGCCTAGCCTGCCCATGTAACACAGTGCAACAGGTAATATTTCTCGAGCTATTCATTACATTTGCAATTACAGCAGCTTTTTCTGAATGAGTTTTATGACTTGTAAGAGTATGGTAATACTGTGCAGCTCCGAGAGGTTCTTGTTGTTGCTGTGGACGTTATGATGGTAAATTCCCTAAAATAGGGTGTTCTAAGGTCTTCAAATAGCAGATTAGCTCTACAAACAAAATTCTGCTTAAGATTTTCCTTGAATTTCCTCATTTAGACCGGGGAAATTTCTTCTCAGCTCTCCTAAGTGTGACAGAAGAATTGTGTGTGTGGTTCAGAGGGGAAGCTGCCCTGTAGATCAGGGCGCAGGCTGAGGGTTAGCAGCGGTCCATGTCCTCCCACTGCTGTGGGCTTTGTGAGGTTGTTTGCCTAAATCATTTATCCTCACATTATTCCCATTCTCCAAATCCTCCTTCCACAAGAGTGAAAAGATGGGAAAAGGAAGGAAGATCTCAAAATGGCACTGCATGTTTTCCACGGGGAGCAAAGTGAGACATGGAGATGGCATAGATGGGCGATGAACTCCTGTTTCTAACAGCTCCTTTCTGTAACCAGAGATCAGCTGTCCTGTCCAAAATGTGCTACAAGTTTTAGTCATTATGCAGGAGTCTCAAACCTTGGTGTGCTCCAAAGCTTCGTTTTTTAAAGACCTCTTGGAATCACTTGTTAGTGGTGTGTTAATTGCCAAGGGCATCTCCTTTGTTCACATCTATTCTGCAGCAGAGAGGAGGAGCACTGCATCCCAGCTCCAGCTCACTGTCTCCTCTGTCTCGTGACCACTTGTCCCAAACAATTGTTTATCTGATAAAACACAAGTTAAATGTTCTGTGGTTATAGAAATTTTGATGCAGCAGGTAGGCACCATCTACAGGCTATGACTGGTTTTTCAAAATAAACCATTTATCCAGACAGTCAGCTCTTAGAGCTTGTTTTTGTTTGTTTGTTTTTCCCCTGTTTCTTTCCTACTTTCTCCTTTTTTATTGAAAAACTTTTTGCTTCTTAGCCACGAACAAGGAATAATGGAATAAGCGGTGTTTTCTGCAATCAGTAAATAATGTAGAGCTCGGAGGGGGTAAATAGGGAAGCTATTGAGAGAAGTAAATGGAAATGAAAATGGAATTACATTGCTTTACAAGATGCAGATATACCAAAAGCAGTTTTAGACATATGAGGCAATAGTTTCTGTCATTTATACTTAGGCCTTAGGATGGCTTGATGCTTTTTGCTTCGTTTCAGTATTAACTCTTTATTAAGATTTCTGTCTGTCATGAATTTCACTGTTTTATATGTTTGCTAAACATGTCCATGCAATGCAAAGAGCTTTCTATTAGAGTTTTTAAAATGAACTGTCCTTCACAGTGATGAGAAGAGGCAAAATACAGGATGGGTGAGAAATACAATTAAAATGCACAGATTGTGCATCCTTGAAGCTACATTAAGCTGATATATCTTGCCCATGCAATGTGCTTTAGGTGAAGAGTTTAATGCAAAGATTTCCTGCAGCTGTTTTTCAGGTGGTTCTCCAAACTCTGTCACTGACAGTGAATGATGCCTCCTCATGGGCTTTGTTGTCAACAAGCCACTTAGGGAAAATTGTATTGTTTTCCATTTTGCAGAGATGTAAAACTGAGGCACAGGGCAATGATGTGGCTTGCCTGGAAATGAATGGCAGAGGTTTGTATCCTGAGCTGTCAGATAATGATGTCTGGGCAGCACACAGGTTAAATGACTGCTTGACATGTAGCATGGAAGTGTGAGCAGCCACCTAAAAGCCCTGTTCCTTTATCTCAGATTTGCATGCTCTTGCTGGAGACCCAAAGTTCATCTTGCATCCTGGGGAAGATTTAGCTTTCAGAGATGTCAGCTAAGGAAAGCTTCTGCAATTTTGGCTGTACTTACCCTCTGCTATTGCTTCCAAAAGGAACACAACAAAGGGTCAGAATTTGCCACTTATTGAGAAGAGTCTAAATAGTCAACTCCCATTTACGTTCTCTCTGAAATAGCTCAGAACAGAAACACTACCAGCGAAATGGAATTTGCTCTGGGCTTATCTTTTTATTGTGAGTTATAGGGATTCTGCCAGGTAAATGTTTGTAGACTCACACAGATCTGAAGATTGCTGCTATCATCTTGATGACAAAAATATGGGACTTTTATTCGTGCCTTCTGGGAGCCACAAGGTTAGGAAAATGACTTAAATTTTTTCTCCATTTCGCAGACTGTCTTTTAAAGTGAGAAATATACACATCAGTCCTAGAAACACTGATCAGAACCCTGCCCTATCTCACCTCTCCATGTGTAACAACTAGAAAAATGGACAGCTGAGCAAAAAGGGGAGGAAAGAACATCTACTGGGGTGAGCTACAAGCATTTTTAGCTCTTCAGAATTCAACCTGCGCTACAGGAATGGTTAGCGACTCAGTGAACCCTTGCTGTTACCCAGTTGTGTTCCTTGTCTGCCAGGTCACATTGTGTTCCTCAACCTCTTGGATATTTTTGACAATCACTTCCATTAGTCTTCGTTTCAGAGTTGGTTGGGCACATCCATTTGTAGCAGTCCAGCTCTGAGGCAGTTACTAGGAGTTAGATTTCTTTCTGGCAGATGCACAGTTAAGAATTCAGGACCACTGAAGGAAGTTTCCAGAACCTTGTCTTTTTTGGTGGTAAGTCCTGGCAAATTATCTAATGGTTATGGCAAAAGTCACTCTCTCTGTTGGTAGAAGTATAACATGCTGTCCTAGACATCTGCTAAATGTTATTTTTTTTCTAGTATGCAAATCTCAGATTGGTTCTACCTTGGGAAATTAAAGGCCGTGTGATAACTTTGAAGCTTCTACAGAATAGCTGCAACCTAGCTGGATTTCATAGCATTGTATCTTTCTGTTGGCTAGGCTTTTCATCTCTTAATCTTGCTCAAGAATAACTGACAAAATCAGTCAGCATAATTCTCCACGTACTATTTGTATTTGTCACTAGTTGGCAGTGGCAATTCACTCTGAGCTCCCAGTGAGAGGGAGAAAGGATGAAAGGACACCATTCTGACACAAAATAAATAGTCATTTTTTGGGGGAAGAAAAAGCCTGCTTTTCTTTCACCTCCATGTTTAAAACTAACTCAACTATCAAGGACAGGAACAAAGGTCCAGAGAGAGACACTCAGTGCATTGGCACTTGGGGGAATAAGGCTGTTGTTTAGCAGCAATATGCTGGAGTTAATCAGAAGGAAGGAGGCATGTTAAAAGAGAACCTATAGAACCTCTCCCACGTGGATCACAGCGTAGGTTGTGTGCATTCAGAAAGCTTTTATCCCTATTGGAGCCTCACACTGTATATAATTCTTCAAAGTAAAAGAACAGCTTGCTTTACATTATTTTTCCATATCACAAAAGTAACAAACGGAAACACACAAATCTAGGCTCTGAAAGTGCAACCAGTGGTCCACAACCCAGGGAGGAGGATTTGCAATGACATCTGCAGGTGTTGCTTGCGTTGGATTTCACAGTGTTGACAAAGCATTTTGCTAGGTGAGGAGGAATCATCAGTTTGTGCTCTGCACAGGTCTGTAGGTAGTGATTGGCTGGGTCTGTTCCTTAGCTGATGTTATTAATAGATAGTATGAATGTGGAGACAGTCACTGTGGAGGGTTTTTTTAAAATACATTTTATGCATCTTATGAGCGGTTTTATTGTTCTGTAAATTGCTGTCTCAGAGCCTGACTGTTCCGTGGTTTGGGTTTTTAATTGACATAACATTGAAAAATCTCAGAACAATGAAAGTACAACACATTGGTTATTGCCTTATTAAAGCATTTAGTATTTTGAATGCAAAAAAAATCCAAAGGTTGTCAGTGAAAATATTAAGTGTGGGAAGTATTTTTTTTTTTTCCTTCATTATGTTGAAGTTTATCTTGGAGCTGGAGGCAGAGGAGTTGTGCAGTGAAAATAAAAAAACACTTGGGAAGAGGATAATTACAGTTATTAAGCAGTTGGCTAATCTGTGCATTTGTACCGTGAAGCTTTTGTCTTTGCAGTGTCTACCTGTCGCACAGTTAATGAGCTGGTTAAGGCCTGGACCCAGGTGAACCGTCTGAAATTGGTGGAAATGCTCTCCTTGAATTGTGCTATAAAGGTTTGATCCTGTAAGAGCCTTTGAATTGTGGGGCTGCTGCTGGTTTCAGTGAGCATTCTGCTGCCATCGAGCTTCCAAGACAAATTTCAAGCTGTGGAGATAGCTTGCATGTTAATTTAGCAGCGTGTTTTGGTTTGGTTTTTAATTTTTTGTTTAGTGAATAGCTGGAGTGTTACTGTGCTTGTATAAGAGATAAGTACTGGAGTTCAAAAACATAAAACAAGTTCTTATCTCAAGAGTGACTAACCACTCCTGCGTGACCAATTTAACAATATATTTTAAGAAACATTATTTTCAAAAGACTAATGAATGACAGCAGCATATTTGCAACAATATGAGAGGCACTAGGTTGCCATCTTGGGCACTTACTGAGCACTCTGGGTTCATGAGCTGTTCAGTCTGGTTTACTCATCTCCATTAGAGTGATAACAGGGATTGTGTGCTTCATATTTGTGTGAAGAGAAATTGTCCTTCTTAAGTGTTAGGAAAAATGTTTTGCAAGCTCATGAGAATACTTGGAGAGCCCTTAGCGGCATAGCAACAAATGCCCAGCCCTTGTGCTAGGCAGAAAGTGGTCCTAGGAATTCTGAAAATGGCAGGGGGTCAGAAACAGGGTTCTCAAACAAGTTAAACAGGAATTTCACTGAAAGCAATAAAGCTGTTTTCCAGGACAAGGTTTCCTGTCGAATCCTTGAAAAACAGTTTCCTGTAGTTTTTTTTTTTTTTCAGCTAATGTTGGTTTCAGAAATGTACAGTTTGCTGCTGCAGCTTTCCCAGATCTCATTTAATTACCTGGCCCGCATGATCTCTCACATTCTACACATCAGAGATTTTTCCTGGAATAAGGAAATATTGAAAAGTTATTTGTAGTCGTTCAGTGTTTCCTCCCCTAATGGATTCTATGGCACTTAGCATGCACTTACCTCAGTTTTTATCTCACTGCCCATCACCCTACTATCTGAGTTCTTCCCATCAAAAGTAAAATCTCTTTCCCTGAAATACTGATGACGAGAATGGACAGGCTGTTTGCTTCAGGAAAGCAATAAAAAGAAATCCAAAAAGGCAAAGCTAAATGAAGACAAGGCAGTTGTATTTAGGGGCATTATTGCTCAGGAACCAAGTGGAAAAGATGGGCTTTGTATTTTAGTTCTGCAAGAGATGAGGACTTTTTGGCACAGTGTCATGGATGTTAAGGAGAGGAAGAGTCTGTGTCCAATAACACAGCTGGAAAGGCTTCTTCTGGTCAGACCCGTTGCAGTGATGTCTTTGAGAATGGCCCCTGGAGTGCTGAAGGACTCACATAAGTTTCTCTCATTCTTTCTCATTCTTTCTCTCATTACAAAGACGTCCTTTCCCTTCACTTTTCTGTGAGAAGCCGGGGCTCTGACTGCAGCAGCAGGAGGCTGTTCTCCAGGTAACGAAGGGACAGTCACACCAGGGGCACCCATGCACAGACCTTGGTCGCCAGGCTTCCAAGGCCTCCATTCCCACTGCCTTTGGATCACATTCTCTTACACCTGAGAGAACTGTCGGCTCCTGTGGAAGTTATGGAGCACTTCAAGTCCACAGTTTAAAAGAGAAGTTCCAGGTGCCACTTTGAAGACACCTGTCAATCTTCCCATTCTCGAGCCTGATGCTTTCAGTATGTGTTATTTCTCCTGATAATTTGTCAGCTCACCCTTCCAACAGGTCCTGTAAGCCAGAGCTGTCCCATGATCCATCCTCCTCAGTTGGAGGCACAGAGACATGGAGTTTCTTCTCTGAGGAGAGCATCTGTGGTAAAAGGGGTGCCTGAACTCAGTCCCTTGAATTTAAGCAAGGCTGCTGCTTTCAACCAAGCCCTCTCTGACCTTTTCAAGAGATCTCAAAAGTTTACTTACCCCTGGGGGTGTTGTGAAGCTTAATTAATGTTGGTAAAGTGCCTTGAGTTCTTTGGTTGAAAGTGCTTTGGACTATTAATATTAATAATAACAGATGAGCCCCTGAAACATTCTAGTACAGTAGAACGAACTAACATGAAGCAAGCAATCAACAACAACAAATCAAACCAGTAATGCCGACATAGCCCCGGGCAGTGCATACAGCTGGTGGTCTGATAGATGTGACAGATGAATCCACTGATATTCTCTTCAGTCATTTCCATTGTAAATTAAACTGTCTCCCATGTCCTCACAACAGCAGCCTTTTAGTGAAAAGACACCTACAGCATTAACTTGATTTTTGCAGTGGAGACTTTTTTTGTCATCGTCTACAGGCCATATTTGGACGGGATGTAAACTGATGAGTGACTTTTGGGGGTACTTTTCAGGGACGTACATAGGCTATGGCACATCAGGCATGGTTCCTATAGCCACATGAGCCCATGGACCCCGAGATGGACTTACTTCTCCTTCACTGTTACCTGGTGCATATGTTCACAAGGGGAATTTTATCCTTCTGTCAACAAGCCAAATGGACAGGAGCAATAAGGAGAAGTGAAGGCAGAGACCGGATGACTCAGCCAATGCCTTTCAGTATATCAGAAGCGTGGAGGAATTGAGAGTCCCTGGTCCGTGTCCTAGGGTAGTAATGGTGGTATTTCAGCTGCTGTGACCTTCTTTCATTGCACAGGAGTGTAAAGGAGCCCAAGCATAACTGAGACTGAGATCCACACTGCCCTTTTCATGTGAGTGGCTATCACACAGGTAGAAAACGGCTGCGTTGTACTTGGACGATCGTATTTTTCTTTGTCCTCTGTCTATCATCAAAATGCAATGACACAAGATAAATTTTAGTATATAAATTACAAGCTGAAAAGCTGCCATAACCTCAGTAAATCATAACAAAAATCTGTTGCACTGGAAAGAAATGAGGAATCCTTATGGAATATATATATATATTTCAGAAGAAGCATGGTAACATGTTATGAATGGTATGGAACAAAGACTTGGACTTGTAAGAAAAGATTATTAATGCTTTATACAAGGCTTTTGGAGCAGAGCTTGCTGCAAGAATGCATATTTCCTGGTTCCTGTGTCAAAGAGCAGTATTTCTGTAATAGCTGTTGGTCATAATGGAGAATTTCACTCCATGGAAAATGCTGAAAATTCAGGAGAAAACTTCATTTGTTGCTGGAACAAGTTAAAATTTGTAACTGCGTATAAACATCAAAGTGTTCTGACATTGGATTTGTATGGGTGCGAAAGAAAAAGGGAAAAAGGAAGGTGGGAATGTATTCAACTTTTCTGAGTAAATACCAGTATTCCTCCTGAATTTCTTACAGACCTGTTCACTAGGGTTCTACATACAGATGAGAATCCAGAAACCTCTTAAGAACCATTTTTATCCTTTCATCTTGGCAACTTCTGCTTCCTTACATGAAAATCATTTTTGGTTCAGCATGCCTGCCATTTTGCAGGAGCTGACCCTAAACTGTACTGTTTAATTAAATAACATGTATATATCTGGTGATAAAGTGAAGACCTAACAATGGATGAAAAATTGTTTCTAACCCTCATGCCTTGTTCCCTGCATTGTATATATTGACTCTCACATATCGTTATGAACATTGGTTATTTTATTTTGAAGAAATGATTATCCCATTGGCACAAATTTTATGTGGTTTTCCAGTGTGATCATGCAAAATCAGACACTGAGTACATTCACCTGTTCATACACTGTTAAGCTCCATCTGTGTGTGTGTGTCCTGGCCATCATTCTGTGCTGAATGTGCTTAATGAACGTGTTATAATCTGAAAGGGCAAAACCAAAACATGCCTTGATCTTTGGAAGAGGCTGGCGGGAGGGGCTCTTTCTCCTTTGGCTGAAATATTACTAATTCTAGTGAATAGTGAATTCACTAATTCTAGTGAATTCTAGAGAAGTGTAACACTGCAATGTGTCATAAACAACTGAAAAAGCACTGGCTTGGTATATGCAAGAAGATTTTTTACAATTAAGTGGATGTTTACACATCTGCTACTCATATTGCTCAAGGATCAGGACTTTACACCACAAGATGATAATTCTTCCTTGCAGTGATTTCCTTTGTGAAATCATTTGCTTGCTGGCAAGTTTCCTCATTTATGTAATGAGACAGGGCAAGCCCTCTGCTGATGTCTTTCACCACAAGCTGATTGGAAACAGTCACCGGTGTGGTGAGATACTGAACCTGCAATTATGATGGTGGCCAGCTGTCCGCAGAAGTCACTGCTGGCAAGCCTGAGGATTTCTTCACTCAAGTGAGGCTTCCAATTTTTTTCTGAAATCCAGCTTTGATGTAATGCACTACTGTGGGTTATCTGTTTGCGAAGCCTGATTTGATCTCATCTGTACATACACAGCATGCATGATTTTTATTTTCACATTATTTATTCCCTTTTTTGCTAAATTAAGTTTTGGCAGCAAGCAGTCTGGTTTCTTGGTTGGGTTCTTGTTTTTATTGGTTCTGATTCCCACTGATAACATTAAATCTTATGATCTTGGACATCTCCTTATTTTTGCAAGTAAAAATGACTCTAGCTAGTGAATTTTTCTTTTCCCTCAGCTGTTCTGTTACGAGCGAGTCCTATTCTTTCTGCCTTTCAATACCTAAAAAATAATAAATGTAATAAGGAAATTAAAAATCAATGCTGATTAATTTGGATAATTTTAACTCATATTACAGATTCCTTTGCTACTTAGCTGACTTTGGCATGCGTGTCTTTGAATTTTGATTTAATCAAACATATGCCCGTTGATTAAACTGCAGATATGTGCCACCTCTTATTTGAAGACAGCTATGTCACCTTTTGCTTAATTTTGCAGCAATCTTTTATGTCTGTTTTGATCAAAATGTGGAGTGCAGGATGGAAGAGACTAAGTGGAATGCCAGGAGTCAAATACCGTGTCTACAGAGGGGTATAGGAAAGGGATGGACAGTGATTGAAGGAACTATTTTCCAGAGGGATCTTACTTCACATATATCAATGATTAACCTTTTTCTTTTCTTCTACTCCTGTAAGCATTGCTAGATAAAAGTGATGAAGATTGCCTATATTTTGATTTTGTTCTGCCAGAATTCGTTCTTTTTCCTTTGAGATCATGACAATCTGTCCTTTCTGGATTTTTTTTTCATATAAAGCAGTAAACAAATTGAACACATGCTAGCACAAATGTTGGAAGCCACTTCAGTTATTAACAATCTTATAAACAAACTATAGCAACTGCTCTGCCCAAAGATGCTTATTACACAGGTTTATTTTCTACTGATTTGTAAGATGTATTTCGTATGTATTCAATAAGATTCCAGCTGGGAAGTTAAAAAGAAAATTTCTTTCTTGAAGCATGAGTTTGTCATTTTCTAAAGATCAAGTCCAGCCTGTTTTGATAGTTAAAACAGTTCCCTCTGCCCCTTAAAATGAGACATCTTCTAAATCACCTTCTGGCAGCAATCCTAACTTCAGGTATTCTGATGATTACTTGTGTAAAAAATGTATCTGTGGTTTTGAACGACATTCTTTTAAATTATTCTGGACAGTACAGATTAGCTTTTAGTAGCGTCATATTCAGGATAATCAGGTTGATTACATAAATATTTCTATGTGAATACTAATAGCCTCAAACTCAGCGAAGGGTCCTTCTCCGCATTCTTGGTAAACTGTTCGTTTATTTCTCACTATTTGAAGTGCAGTAGAAAAAATAAAATGGGCTAGGAAGTGTCTAAAGCCAGAAATGCATCCCAGCCCTTCAATTTTGTGGCAAATAATTGGGCCCTGAAGGAATTGGCTGTTCAGTTGTTCTCCCAGCTGTAGTGTGTGCGTGTTGGCTCTGCTTCTTGTAGATGCCTCTCAGCAGTACGTTCTGGCAGGAGCCCTAAGGACTTGCACCTCAAAGGAGGAGAAAAAGACTCCTCTAAGTTGAGGGCTCAAGCTAATATGATCCAGAGCTCCATTCAGTGAAGATATTCACAGGGGAGAAGCTCCAAACATTTCAGTGAGTTCCTTTTTACTCTTAGGAAGGTAAATTAAGGGGTGTTTATCATTCACCCGATCCAGCATTGGCAACATCTCACTCTTATTGGCCCTTAAACCTTTCAGACAAGCTGCTGTTTTACCTTACTGGTACTGCTGTGGGTGTAATAACATGTCCGTGCAAGCAGCGGTTGTTTGTTTCTTTGTTGGTTTGTTGTTGTTGTTTTTTTTTTTCATAGAATTGTATGTTTCCAGTAGTGTGTTTATACTACTATGATTCCAGCATCTCAGATTTAAAGGACAAAGAATTTTGTCTAAAACCGTCCTTTAGAATTAGTGGAAATGTAAGATTTGCTAAGGCTTTTCTGATTGAAATTTAGCTGGAGTACACGGAAATCTTTCACATATACTTACTGATTTAGGAGTATATGTACTGTATCCAGTACTGTACCCAGTTCTGGGCTCCCCTGTATAAGAAAGACAGGGACCTCCTGGAAAGAGTCCAGCGG
Source organism: Penelope pileata (assembly GCA_013396635.1). Taxonomy (NCBI): domain Eukaryota; kingdom Metazoa; phylum Chordata; class Aves; order Galliformes; family Cracidae; genus Penelope; species Penelope pileata. The sequence goes on along the minus strand of WBMW01003500.1, from coordinate 26,982 downwards.
AGGGCCACAAAGATGATCAAGGGCCTGGAGCATCTCCCCTGTGAGGAGAGGCTCAGTAAGCTGGGTCTGTTCAGCCTGGAGAAAAGAAGGCTGAGAGGGGACCTGATCCATGTTTATAAGTATCTTAGTTGCGGGAGGCAAATGGAGGTGGGGAACCTCTTTTCAGTGGTCACTGGGGACAGGACAAGGGGCAATGGCCTTAAGCTGGAGCACAGGAAGTTCCGCACCAACATGCAGAAGAACTTCTTCACAGTGCGGGTGACGGAGCCCTGGCACAGGCTGCCCAGGGAGGTGTGGAGTCTCCTTCCCTGGAGATATTCCAGACCCGCCTGGACGCCGACCTGTGCAACCTGCTGTAGGGAACTGCTCTGGCAGGGGGGTTGGACTCGATGATCTCTCGAGGTCCCTTCCAACCCCTGCAATTCTGTGATATGTCTCATTTATAAACTTGACATTGATGCTCGGGGGGCTGGAGGAATTGGATGGTCCATGTGGAGGTCACAGTGGTAGTGAGCAACCAAAGAGCCAACTCATTGTTTTCAGAGGCAGAGTACAACATGTGGGTACTTGGAGCTCATTGATTTAGGCATGGTGATGTTTGCATTCTGTTCCTTGTGCTTAACCTCTGCTAACTCTGGGGCTCAGTTCCCCCCATTCGTACGATTGGAATCACATTCCTCCCTGGCATAGCAGGTTGTGATCCTGGTGGAGGGGCATGGAGATACTGATACAAATGGGCTGCAGCTTCTTGGACCCCCAAGAGATCACAGTTTACTTACTGCTGAAATTGTGTTTGAAAATTGCAAGGTGACTCTATGCAAACATGTATATGTGGTCAGAAGCAGAACTGTCCTTGCTCCCATATAGACATCCATTTTCTTTAGCCTTAGCTCAGCTTGAAGATCCACCAGCTAAATTCAAAACGTAGGCTGTTCTTAATGCAGAGCTTTATAATAAATGGTGAGTGCTGTTATATGTCCAGGTACTTTTACAGAGCTCTTCTCATGCAATTCTTCCATATTTTCAAAAAACACCCAATTAAGCACTTGAATCAGTGCTGCCCTCAGCAGAGATGTAATTAAGCAGGTGTTTAAATCCGGTGTTAAATTAGTCTCTTCTTTCCTAATCTACCATTACTATTCCTGTCCAGAAAAATAATGGGAAAACAAATGAATCCTGAAGCCCTAGCTTTTGGCTTAGAAGGATCAAATTATATCAACCATGCAAAGTAGATCTATGGAATCCAGTTGAATCTAGGTGAAGCAAAGTAGATTTAAATAGAGGCAAATGTCACCTCTTCAGGAAGGAAAAAAGTTGAACGGAATAAAAATCCACTTCCAAAAGGGCTTTCTGCAGCACTTTTCCCCACTAATGGCTGAGTGCTGTAATTCAGAATGTGCACAAAATGCGTACATGGCCCGGTCATAAACAGAATAGGGAAACGAAGAGGTTGCTAATTCCATTACAAATGTTATAGATCAAGCTCTTTACTATTCGTCCAAATGGAAATTTACACTAAATAACATTATCATGAATTGGCTCAGCAACTTAATGGACTAAGACTCTCACATCTAACAGATTGCCTGGTGTCTGCTAGGTCTTGAAAATTACCTCTCTTGTGGATACCTTGAACCAAGAGTGTACACTCTTGTTGTAGAATAAACAAAATAAAGTCACATCATAGTTTTCATTATGTTCACTTAGCTAAAAGATGCTTTAAACATTGTGTAGTGTCCTGTTATGCTTATGGCCAGGGGAACGGATTGAGGGTCTTTCAGAGGTCTGTCCTTTCAGACCGCTTTCCAGAGATGCTTGGCAAGCCATGCACGCAGATTGAAACCCGGTTATCTATTTGTTTATGTATTTGTTTAGGATACAGAACATTTTCTCTAGGACTCATAAAACCTGGGCCATTCTGGCCTTACAAGGTGGGTCTTGTGGATTTCAGTACTATGTATGCTAAAGAATTGCAATGCTTCCATTTTCACATTTCTTGCTTCCAGGGCTGCTGGGTATTTCAGACCAGCGCAAAAATATTGATTTACAGGGGTGGGGAGGTTACCTTTTCTGTTAACCAGTTATCAGAATTTGCTAATACTTCTTTCCTCAGACTGGCAACAAACCCACAACAAGCCTACTACAGTAAGACTACTCGTCTCTAAGGAAGGAAGAGCTGTCAGTCTTAGGAGCACCATGTATTGTGTAGGCTTTCTTGAAGTAAAAAGAGATGGGTATGTGTGTGTGCAGATTTACTGCAGGTGAGCCCTGCCAATACGGACTGCTCCAACAGCTCTCTGCTGATGCTGTGAGCAAGTGACCTAAAGCTGAGCAAACAAGGAATGTTTCACATGTTTTAAACATGCTATTTCTCTTGTGCTGATGATCATTAAGTGTTAGTTCCGTTTGATTGGGTGGAGCAAAATGAATGGATTCGTAGCAAAGGGGTTCAAGCTTAAAACTGGTATGAAAATTAAATCCTGCGTGATGTTGGTCCACCCCAAAAAATAAGGCTTGCCCATTATTAGTGCACTCAGATTTGTGGGAAGAAAGTTTTAGTGCACCTGAGTACTTAAATCATTGTCAGCTAAGGAAAACTATTTTAAAGCTTAAAAGCAGACCAAAAAGCACCAACCACACACAGCAAAACACCTCTGCTGGTTTCCACAAACATGCAGAATGCAGGGGCACGTGGGACAGTGATCCTTGAGCTCTTGCTGACCCATACTGGCAATACCAGCTCAGATCTACGGGCAGAACAGCACTGTTCATGAGCCTGCAGTGTTGTGCCTGGCTTAGTGAGTAATGTGGTGCACCTCCGCTGAACTTCACAGCATGTCAGGGATAGTTTGGGTGAAAACAATTTCTCAGTGGGTTTCTCTGTTCCTCTGATGACAGCCATCACCAAGAAAACTTCTTTCAAAAACCTGGTTTGGGACTTTGATGTCTTCTGCTTTGGAAAGTGACTGGAACTGGCTTTCTGAGAGCCGCTGGAACTGTGTAGCCTCAAGGAAGGAAAGCTCCGGGGGGTCTTATCAGCATGTTTCCCGATGGAAGGGAGTGAAAACGATGGAGCCAAACTCTTCTGAGTGGTACCCAGTCGCAGGACAGGAGACGCTGGGCAAACCCTGAAATACTGGAAACTGTTTAAACATAAGCAAAAGCTTTTTATTGTGAGAGTCACCAAACACTGGAGATTTCCCAGACAGGCTGTGGGCTCATCATCCCTGGAGATGCTTAAAACCTGGGCATGGCCATGGGCAGGTGCTCTAGCCATTGTGCTCTGAACAGGAGGTTGGACTGGATGACTTCCAGAGGTCACTTCCAAACCACAACGGTTCTGTGGTTCTGTGATTTGAGAATCTAATCCATATTGAAAGGCAATGAAGATAACTGTCCGAGACTTTTAAATGGCTTCTGAAAGTGAGACTCAGGCTCCTTAATCAGATACAGTGCTGAGTGGAGGAGTAATGTAATACTTTGAAAAAATTGTTCAAGTTCTCAACACCTTTCTGAAGCTCACACATAAATGGATAGCTCTAGTGCTCGATATGAAACACTTCAAAACTTTTTAGCATGCTGTAAAATCCTTGAAATACTTCCATCTATACAACTATTATGTAACACTTTAAAAAAAGCCTAAATTTGTTTTAAATTTTTGAATTTCAAAATAGCAAAGGTGAGATAGCAAAATAACATCCTTTTACTTCCATGGTTATTAAATACAGAATTGATGAAGAGTTCATTGCTTCAAAGGTTACTTTACTAAAAATGAAAAGGAACCAAGCAATGTTTGCTGTGCCAGGGCTCATTTCTCCTGCCTACAAGGGACAATAAGCGTGCCATTTGAAAGGTCATTGGCTCTTTTGTATGCTAATAAACAATTAGTTTGGCTGGGGGGGGCATGTGGCATCAACTTCTTTAAAATGTATTTCTGAGCAAATTAACTGTTTGTGACATGTTAAGAATATTGAAGCTAACATCTCCTGGAGGATTTCTTAGCCATCATTTCAGTCTGGGTGGAAATACTGCTGTTTAATCAGCTCTGGCTAACAATTGTTTTTCCCCTTGACAAGCACCTTCTGGGACTTCAGTTCACCCCCAAGATTATTATTTTTTTATTGTAACATTTTATACCCGATAAGGAAAAAAGATTTAGAAAAAGAAAATAACTGACTTTTCCTCCCAGGCAGTTACGACGGTGTTTGCATATGAAATACATGTGCGTAGAATCTAAATGTGATGTTTTTCCTGTCATTTCTTTGCAGTGGTAGCAGTGAAGTTTCACACATTCTGATAATTATCACCCTCCCCTTACCCCCCTCATTGCTTGCCCCCCCCTCTCTGGTCAGCTGTCAGATTGGGCCATAACTGTGATTGTGGATGGAAGCCCCTAACTTGCTGAATGCCAGGTACTGCAGGTTAAATAGCAAGCACAAAAGACTTGCTCTTCCTCTGTCTGAATTGCTCAGGAACATCTGCAGGCTAGTAATCAATTTATTATTATTTTTTAAACTAATCATTGGAAAACACATTTTAGACTTCCTGGAATGACTTTCACCTGTCCTATTTCTTTCTTGGCTTTCACATTAGCTTTCCCTGGCATTTTTTGGATGCCAAGAGATATTCTCGTGCTAAGTTTCCAGAGTACAGTAACACTGAGACAGGATTTTTTTGTACAGCACAAAAGCTGCTGCTGCATGAACAAGTGCAGTGAAGTTGGTGGTTAGGAGGGTGGAGGGGTAAAAGCAGGTGGGCTCCAAGCATGCTCTCTGTCTGCAGTCTGGTTTCTTTTTAGGGGTGTATTGAGGTTGGGGGAGTAGGAAACCCATGTAATTCTGCAACTCCTCTTGCTCCCAGGAGCATCTAGTTGACGTTGTCCTTGCTCTGTCCTCCAGGCTTTCTCCAGCACGCTGCAGAGCCCGTTCTTTTCAGCTCAGATGTCTCCAGAGGATTACCCAGCACAACCTTTCTCCCAGCCTTAAGAGACATGCAGCTCTGAACAGGAGGGGAAGTGGTACGTATGCTGTGCGTGCTGGATGTGGAGTCAGTTTTGTGTATTCTAACCCCAAATGGAGGAACACACTGTGCACGTAATAGAGCTGGACAGAGTGGAACAAATTCTGCTATGATTGAGAAATCTCAGACAGGTGATGAAATGTTTGCAAACTCACCTGGTGAAATGGTAGAGCAGAAAACTTGTAACTATTCAGATGAATGTGTGCAGTAGGCATGTTGTGTCACAGCAGAAATAGAAAGTCAGGATGAAATGCTCAGCAGTAGCTTTGTCCAAAGTACAACTGTTGACTGAGGTCAAGGAGATGACTTTTGTCAGGCAGGCAAGTTATCTCCTGCAATTAGCACAACTACAAATAATGCTTGAGATGAAGATTGGAAATAATGGTCATTATCTTCTGAGTAGTCTCATATCTCCTTCTTTGTAGGGCTCCTTTAGTTTACAGAAATCTTCAGGTACATGAGTTATTAAGCAGACTGCACCTTCTGTTTGTGGGAGATCTTTGTAAGGCACCAAAACAGCATCTTAAATGTCTTCAGCTGCTTCTGTGACAGTGAAGCTTTCAGCTTACAATTTTATGTCAATAGTACAGGGGATAGCTTCTCTTGCTTTTCTTTGTTTATTTTTAATTAACTTTTTTATAGTTTTCAGCACACAAAGCAATCAGGCTGTATCAGAGAACAGTAGTGAACAGAGATACATTCCTCCATAGACAATAAACAACAGAACATTTCTTAGGCAAAGTTTGTAACACTCGCACCACCAGCGAGTGCCACATTGCACTTAGGGCATGACTGATGGCTGCTGAGCCACCAGGAGACAGCTGACTGGGAGAAGAGTGCAAGAGTCTCTCATTAAATAGTGTTGTGTAAATTAATTAAGTTGGTAGATATGGTACACAAGAAGTACAAGGAAATTGTTCTAAATACTGAAAGAACTTTTCTAAACCCTTGTAATGAACTTTGAATTTAAATTTTGGTTATAAATAGGCTGTAAAGAATTAATAGAAAAGTGAACAGGCCATGAATTTTCCTTTCTAGGAACATTTGTGAGACTTGCTGGAAGTTTGCACACGAAGACAAAGCATTTGTAAAGCTGCAGGGGATGAGAGGGCAGAGGCAGGCATACAGAGACCTGACCATTTTCCATCCCCTGAGCAATGCGCTGATGTGGGAACCAAACACAAGTCTTTGCTCGACTTGATTCAGACAGCTTGGCTTCTATGCTCAATCCAGCTAACACATGCTTATTAGCTATCTTAATAAATGGTTTTTTATAGGATTGAAGACTAGAAGAGACCATCGAATCATTTTTTCTGACCTCTTTACAAAGTAGGTCATAGAATTGCCATATTAATGTCAATTGATTGCTGTAACTAGGGGGTTGAATCTGTGAAGACATTGCTTAGAGCTGTGGGTTACACTCACATCTAATAACTTTTTTAGATGAACTGCTGCTGATGCTGCCACTGCTCTAACATAATCTGTTTATCATTGATAAGCTAGTCCTAAAGCCTCTTTCTCAGGAATGATAATTCTTGCAGTGGATTTAGACATGGTCAAAGATGGCCTTTAATTTTGAGCACTGTATGTGCATCTTAGTGTCTAGGCTTTATTGCTTGCATTATCCTCAAATCCAACTGCAATCACAAAGTTCAGTCTCCAAAGACTAGGCATGAGATACTTAGTGCTGCCAAACCTGCTGAAGAACGGTCTGAAAATCTAGAAATAGAGCTGGAAAATCATCCTCAGATTTTGAATTCTAATTTCTCCCCAAAACAAAGATGGCCAAGGAATATTTCAGATTTTTTTTATGACAAAAACATTTTGCTGTGTGTTGGTTTGTCCTTTTCCGTGTTTTAGATCTGGAAACACACTGGTAGGATGAAACTTTTGAATTAGCTAGAAACAAATTGATTCCTTCTTGATAGGTTACAAACTTCTCCTTTTGCTCTGACTGCAGGCAATATGTGAAAATGCACTTACACTGTTCTCATATATTTTCCTAGCATTTTTGATAGGGTCAAGAGACAACATGAATGTGGTACTGGACAATGTATCTCAGCCTTGACATCAGAGGGAGTGGTTCCAGTATGGAGAAGTCAGATCTAACTCAGTGTTTGCTTTAATTCTGCATTTTTTTTTGCTGAGAAGGACAAGAGTTGCCTAAATTGGTGAGATATCTTGAGAGTTTTCTATGCATGTCAGTATGCCAACTGGGAAATTGCCTGGGACTGTGGCATCTGATACTGGATATCCAAGATCTCTTTTCCTCTTCATGCCCTGCCTGACCCGGATTGGAACCAATGAGCTCGTGTTGAAAGTGCTCCGTGGTAGTGACCAACATCCACATTATCCAGAAATTATAATTGAAAGCCAGCTACTCCGGGTGCTTACTCACAAGCCTTTTTAATGGGGTTTTGCCTCCTGCTTGTGTGTCTGTACAATGTAGTTGGAAACCAAATGCTGTGGAAAATTTACAGTACCCCCCTGAGCTTCACTGAGCAGGGAACACTTTTCAATTCCAGAGTGAGCTGCAAAGCTTAAACTGGGCAAAGAATTCATTATTTTAATGATGATAATTTACACTTGCATGAGAGCTTTCGTCCAAGAAAAATCATGTTAGAATTTTCCTTTCATGGTCTCTTGAAGACAGGGTAATTTCACCTTGATAAGTATTGATATTATGTTTGCCTTTGCTGTTTTGGAAGGGAAAAATGAAGATGATTGTAGTTTGTACAGTTCAGTGTTTATTTTAACAATATTTTGCATTTATATCATATTTTTCTTCTTAAAACCTAAATGTGGTTTTGAAACACTAGTTTGAATACCTGTCAATATTATGTAAAATTAGTCCACTGCTGCACACATGGGGAAACTAAGGTAAAAACCTCCTGGGTGGATTGTTTCTTCCCCCCACCTCCCTTGAACTAAGTGGAAGGAATGAGTGGATTGCATCTCTAGAAATAGGGTCCTATTACCAAGATCAAAGCCTGGGGTTCAACGTGGTGGTGACCTCAAATATAAAATCTTTTCTCTCAAAGGGAACTTCTCATCTGCTTGACTGATCTGCTAAATGCAGGCGGTGTGCCTGAATGTTTTGTTGAACTGGGGAGCAAGTCTATGGCAAAAGTAATGTGCAGCTCTTAGGGCCTGATCCAACACACCTGAAAATTAGCAGAGAATTTTCCACAACCTCAGTCAAGCTCNNNCTTTTGTTGAACCTCATCAGGTTCCTCTCTGCCCAACTCTCAGCCTGTCCAGGTCTTGCTGGATGGCAGCACGGCCTTCTGGCGTGTCAGCCACTCCCCCCAGCTTCGTGTCATCAGCAAACTTGCTGAGGGTGGACACTATCCCCTCATCAAGGTCATTGATGAAGACATTGAACAAGACTGGACCCAGCACTGACCCCTGGGGAACACCGCTAGTTACAGGCCTCCAGCTGGACTCTGTGCCACTGATCACAGCCCTCTGAGCTCGGCCAGTCAGCCAGTTCTCAACCCACCTCACTGTCCACTCATCTATCCCACACTTCCTCAGCTTTGCTATCAGGATGTCATGGGAGACAGTGTCAAAAGCCTTGCTGAAATCAAGGTAGATGACATCCACTGCTCTCCCCCCATCTACCCAGCTGTATGCAATACATAAATAAAAAAAAAAAATACCCATATCTTCTGCTGTATGCAAGATATCTTTCTTTTCTTCCCATACGTGGTAAATAGAGCTGATTTTGCATCTTTTGATGAGTAATAAATTCTGCATACAAAAGCTCTGTTTTCTTTCAGCTGTTGTCTTTCTTGGAGGCTCTGCATAAATATACAAAACACTATTTCTAATTTTATCCTTTTTCCTCATGCAATTCTCTATGCACTATTTACTTGTTTAAGAAATGAAATTGCATTTTTTTTCCCAAAAAGCTGTAGGGAACCTTTCATTTAAGCATGTGCAAGCAGCATAAGGCAGACCAATAACACAAAGTCAAAGCCATTTCATAGAAAGTGTTTCATAAATGCTAATTGAGCTAAACGAGCTTAGAAAGCACTTTACAGAGAAAATATCCAAAATACAGGATGGGTTGCAAGATACATTCCTTTTATAATATATTACTGCAGTGTTATGCTGCTGGATTTATATATCAATTTTAACTACTAGTCTTGATTATATCATAAAGATTTCATAGATTATTCTTGTATTTTTTTTCCTTTCTGCCAGTAAGCCACTTTATTAATATTAACTCATGGTGGAGAGTGACAAATCTTGATCAAACTTAAACTTTTAATGTACTCCAATTAGTGGGTGGAGACATTATTATGTCTCAGTCATTCTCACAAGTGTTTTGCTGCTTTAAAAAAACACTTTGGCTCTGCAAAACTTAGAAAATATTCCAAAGTCACCACTGAAGATAAAACTGTGAAAACAATCATTTCAGTCACATACCACTTGGCAAAGGGAGAAATAATATGTTTTTGTTGCTTATTTGACATCCATATTCTGTAAATACATTTAAAACTCCAAAATGATCATTTTGGACTATCTACAGGAATTCATTCAGCACTGTAATATTCAATGGTTGGGTTAATGGATCTGTTATTGCTGCATCCATAAAAACAAGAAGTAGTTTTTGTTCATGTTTTCACACGTAACTGAGGTTGCAGAGGTTGTAAAGATAACACCTCTTTATTAAAGAAGGTGGCTAGCATTCAGCAGTGTGTAGCAACCCATCCGGGCAATCAGCATCCAGCAGGCATCGGTGGATTGTTTGATGCAGGGGGATTCCCTGTCTTGACCAGAACTACAAATATTCCACAGATTTTCCAAAGGCATTTCAAAACACATATTCACCTTTTCTACCTTCAGTCAGAATTTTAGAACGGTGTCTGTCCCTCGTTGGAAGAACCATTTTTCCATCTGAATGTTTAAACCACTGTCGCAGGAAGATGGCTGATGGCCACCTCAGAATTTTTCTGCCAACTAAATTGGGAGGACGGCCTTAACAGTTCAAGGATTGTGTAGTATATCTTTGTCAGCAAGCAGCATCTGTCAGAGGAGCCAATCTGCTGAATTTGAGCAAGTATCCCCAGTAATCTTAATCCAGAGACCGAGGTTCAAGAGGAGCTTAAAATAAATATGTGGACATAACATTAACTAAAGCTTTTCATTACTTGCAGAGATAAGTTTATTTCTTCCTATCCCCACTTCTTTCCTTGCTTTCTTTTCACCAGTGCCCTTATTAATGAACTGTGAAAGCTGACATTTCCAATAAGGAACAATTAAATCTGAAACTAAATTAAATGAAGTCATTCATTTACAAAATAATAGCTAACTAGCATGAGGATGGTGAAAAATGATTGCAAGTCATGGGGAAAAAAAGGAGTAAATTAAGTCTGACTACATTAATGTTCTTTAAATACTTCTGCTGCTCAGAAAATTAAATGGAAAACATCTTATTAGCTATCTTACATGTAAGGTAATAATGTGTGTATTCAGCATGACAAGTACTACAGGGTAGAAGTTCTTCCCAGAAGTCACTGTAAGTAAGGTACTTAAATTCTTAACTTTATGCACCCTTACTTATTGCAAAGGTGCTGCAGGTCTGGAGCAAGGAACTCGCTTGTACCTGCTCTCGCACTGAGCTTTATAATGCTGCTGAAAAGCAGCAGGGATGGCCCTTCTGGCCTTCAAAACGTTTCAGTAAGGCCCAATGGCTTTTCAGTTCAGGTAGCAGGGTGATAGGCATAGTCCTTGGATGTTTGAATTGAATGTAGTTAACCACATTACTGCATTTTCTCAGCTCCTATGTAAGGAATTTACTGGATCCTCCTCCATCTCTATAACGTGGAAAGTTCTTGCAGAACATGGACAGTATCAAGAGCTCATCCTAGGAGAGTTGATTCAGGAAATACTGTCAGCAGTCCTCCAGTCACTGTGCATTTCCAGCTATGGCATAGGGATAGCACTTGAAATGTCAATAGTTAGGGCTTGAGCGCGCCTGCATCATTTTCAGAGTTCTGATGGCTTTACATGGATGCAGAATTTTGTTGCTATATGAGAAACTTCAGCTAAAGAACTGAATTTCTGAGATCTAGTAATCCCCAGCTGACGCTAGGTTATTTCACATAACATCCACCCAGTCACACTTGTTGCTCTTACAGTTGGATATTTCAGGCTATCCATCCAACATATGCCCAGCGTGCTGATCCCCTTAAAACCAAACCCAAGCCAGGTATGCAAATGTTTGTAGGAATGTAATGGGGGGGAACACACGCAGCTTGATTTTAAGGGAGTGCTGATTTACTGTGATCAGTTCTGGCTTAAGGTTTGCCATGCTACTTCATGCATTTTTATTTAAAAATACTTTTAAAATTTATCTGTGAATCTCTGAAGGCCTGAGTTAATTTTGCAATCAACTATTCTTCTGGGGATTTGTAGAATTCACAGCTCTGTCATAAGAATTGGAATTCTATTTGAATTAATCCCAAAGCCCCCTAACCTTCTTGTATACATTCTCCAAAACTCATGTGGATTTTTTTTTTCCCCAAGTCTGAGGAATATTTGAAAAGGAGATTTGGACGCAGGTTGCAAAAAACATCGATTTCCTCAATTATACTTAAGGCTCTTTCCTTTTGCAAAACAAATAACCTGAATAAACATGTCAGAGAAGATTAAAACCTCATTAAAAAGTGTAAACAGAGTGCAAACAAAAAAAAAGAAAAAAGCTTGGCTGAATTCAATAATGGTAATAATAAAATCACTAAACAATATTGCTAGTTAAAAGTCCTGTTAAAGCAAATGTACCGTTGAGATGGGAAGCAGAGCTGCTGTTATCTAACAGTCAGGCTGGAGATTTCTTTTCAATAATTTGATAACATTTTAATGAATAAATTAATAACATTATCCAGGAAATGGAGTCCATAGATAAAGTCAATTCCTTGCCAGTTCCCAAATCTAATCAGAGAAGTTCTGCTCAGGGATGGTCAGCAGTGATGCATGTGTTCAGCAATATTTTTCCCTGCCCGCCTAGGAGGAGACACAACTGCTGAGGCTACCATTATGGCACTGCATGCAGAAGAGGTTTACTCCACAATATTAATGCAAATTACAGCTCTGAGCCTGGCAATTACACATTTTTATTTTACTGAGGTGAGCAGGATTGTTTCATATATACCTTAAAAATGCTGGAGAGAATACTCCATCTTCTTTTTAAGTGACACACTTTTAAAGACAAAATCACAGAAAAGGAGAAATATTACTTGTTATAGAAGAAACACTTAGATTTTGAGAACAGGACGGAGTTTTATTGATGTATGGCCAATGCATAAGGTCTATTCTGAAGATTTTTAGATTTACATAGGTAAGACGTGCAATACTCAATTGTGCTTCCCAGACACCTTACAAACATTGCCCACATTTCTCCTGTCAAAGCAGCCCACCTCAAAATGCAGTCATATAACGTGGTGTATCTTCATAATGAATGAACTCTTAATTGGGAAAATGTTATCCCAGAACATGCAGTTTGCTTTTGGCTTCTTCAAACATATGTTAGGTGTAAAAGGACATCCAAAGTTTCTCTTTCCAAGCCAGAACTGTACTTGCCTGATCATGTATATTGAGTATGGACAAGTTCCCTGCCTCGGGCTGATGGATCTGTTTATAAATGTACAATATTTTCCAGTTATATATAAGTACACAATATTTTCCAGTTCTGATTAAACATGTTAAAGTAAATGCTTCTACATTTGTGCCCTGTAGACCCCACTAGTTTTCTAGGGACAACAAGAAAGAAAGATGCATAATTTGTTCTCCATTCCCTTTTTATTTTGTGCATGTGCCATTTGCTCTACCAATAGCAATAGATTCACCTTGATCTGCTTAACAGTATTCTTTTCCTGTTCATAAGTCAGTATGTTTAAGTTTATTTCAGGAGACACAGAACACAGGCTGCTCGGATTTGATTAGCAAGATGTCTCGCATCTGATCCTGCAAATGGATCAGACTGAATTTGAATGGTTTTCAGACCCTTGTACCTTACATTTTATTAAAATGATGACTCGGTGGTGAATGCATTGAATCAGAAGCCCAGAGTCCTGCCTGCACTGGGGAAGGCGTTGCAGAAGAGAAAGTCCATGTTTTCAGTTCACATTTTTCCTCCTGGGGCTGACTGGGTGAGGACGGTTCCTGACGGGCTGGCACCCGAGCCTCCCTCCATCCTCCCACGGAGATGTTGTGGATGAAGTATTGTAGTTATGCATTTGTTTTGTGCACACTTCCTCAGTCATTTTTGCATGTTGATGCTATTTTGAGAATTTTGTGAGCATGTTCTTAGCCACAGAAGTCCTGTGTGATATCTGAAGGATGGATCTGCTGTTAGATTTGACTTTCAGACTTTGTAGTTGGGTTGATAAGAACAGCAGGTCTTAAGTGCTAACTTTTACTTCTTGTTTCAGCTAAACAAAGCTGTGTTTTATCATTGTGAGGCTGGAAATCGCGGCTGAAATTGAGATAGTTCTGAGTGGACCAAATAATGACTGCGAATGATTCTGCTTGGGTTTTTTCTTAGGATTAGAAGGAATGCATAGTGCAGAGCAGTGCATTTACCTATTTTACAGAGTTGTGTTTTATGAGAAATAAAAAGTGATATCTTCCCAAAGACTGCTGTTGCTCTTTTTAATGTTGAAAATTGGCATACTTTTCAATTTCCTTTGTTAATCAAATACTGAAGAATTGTGCTAGAAAGAGCAGCACTGCAATATTCTGTGTGAGTCTTATGAAGTTGAAGCTGCATTCTGCCTAGTGGCCTTGATAGGGAATCCTTCTGGGCTGAAAATTGAGTCCGTAGGTATGTTGAAAATTGTTTTTTGGAGTTTGCATCTAGTAGTCTGGTTTGAACAATCTGGATATGGTCAGTGAAAGCTTAATTACTGGCTTAGAAAAGATGTTACTAGTGATGCAGCATCCAAATGAAAATAATTAGCATGTTTGCCTTGCTACTTAAGTCATTTATCCCCTAACCAGCTGCCCTGGAACCTCCTTTTCCCACAGATGTATAAATTTACCTGAGGTTTTCAGATATTAGTATTAGCAGCATTAATATTGTTGTTAATTAAGCTTGACAGGACTCATGAAGTAGGGACTGGAAGTATGGAAAGGAAAGACAGAAAAATACTGCAAAAACACAATGCAAATGAACGTTCCTGGCTGTTTGAGTCCATTTGTTAACTTGTATTCATGTCAACTTCTCATTTGTTTCGTATTGTCTTAGGCAGAGAAAATGTGATTTTGCAAACCGAATTTAAATGTCTGATTAGTTTTTAAAAGTGTCTCTGGGCTTTTGAGAGGGAAGTAACGGAAGGAGTCAGGAGTAGGTATGAAATGCCAAAGAATCCACATTTTGAGACACATTTTAATGAGCTGCTACTACAGTGTTGGGATACTATGGGTAGACATGGTGATGTGGAAGTCTAGGTGGATGGGCCTTCATTTTTATCCTCTTAACATCAGTTTTGAAACATCAGTAGAGGAGGGAAAAACCCTTGCATCGGTGCCTCCACAGGAGTTTGAAAGCTTAGGTTTGATGCACGTATTCCTTTCTTAACATTAACATTAGGCTCTGTTGCAAGCACGAGTATTTCTTGCATAAAATATTCAGCATTCCCTGTTCAATATTTCAGAACAACCATAAACTTTTATCAGTCACTTTAATTGACAGATTCCTTCGGTTCTTTTTGTTTTTGAATAATTAAATCTTTCCATCTTCATTTAAAAAAAAAAAAAAGCACAAAACTCTCAAAAGCTGTGAATGCTGCTCCATCCCTTGGCAGTTACTTTTCTTCAGAGTTCCTGCTACAAGAAAAAATCCCTCTGACTACTTTCCTGAAGTTTTAATGTCTTGCAACAATTTACGTTCCCCTGTGGCCCTTCTTCTATTGGTCTTTTCACACTTAAATCCAGTGAGACAAGAGTGCTCTTACTTTCATATTAGGCTTTAGTCTTTGCACAGTGCCTTCTGTTCTGTGAGAACAACAACTAGCAGGGGTGTTTGAAGTCGTGAGGATCCCATGTGCTGTCCAGGGGCTTGGCAAAGAGTCAGACCCATCTGTTTGGTGTAATGATTTGGGTTTTAGACCTCTAAATAAATCTCTGGTCTTGCAAGCAGATTTATAAGCATTGCTCCTTGTGCCTGTGAAGGATTCCTACTGATTTCACTGAAGAGCCAAGGTCTACTCAAAGAGCGAGTGCCTTGGTGTGTGGTTTACTGGCTGATCTCCCCTACGAGGACAGGCTGAGGGAGCTGGGCTTGTTCAGCCTGGAGAAGAGAAGGCTGCAGGGAGACCTCATTGCAACCTTCCTGTATCGAAAGGGAGATTCTAAACAGGAGGGAAATCGACTCTTGACAAGGGTAGACAGTGATAGGACAAGGGGGAATGGTTTTAAGCTGAAGGAGGGAAGGTTTAGATTGGATGTCAGGAGGAAGTTCTTCACAAAGAGAGTGGTGAGGTGCTGGCACAGCTGCCCAGAGAGGTGGTGGATGCCCCGTCCCTGGAGGTGTTGGGGCCAGGGTGGATGGGGCCCTGGGCAACCTGATCCAGAACCAGATCTGGAGGTTGGTGGCCCTGCCTGTGGCAGGGGGGTTGGAACTTGGTGATCCTTGGGGTCCCTTCCAACCCAGGCTATTCTATGATTCTATGAGTAACTTTGCTATTATTATTACTCATATGATTCTGTGAGTAACATCAGCATAGTGATTTAGCTCAGCTACTCAGTTCTTCGGCAAATAAATGTCTAGTCACAATTCTGTGCCTGGTAGCTATGAGAAATTCTGGCTGCAAAAACATCCACTTGCACCTTCCTCTCAACAGGTCATGACACAAAACCAACCTTTCAAAAGTAATTAGGGATCTCTTCATTTTAATGTGTTATAACATGGAACTGTTTGACTCCATTTGTCCCTGCCTGCTTATGCTACTGTTGACTGCTAGATGTCTTGTCATGTGTTATGAAACTCAAATAACCCTTGTGTAGTATTTAGTATTTTTTGTATGATATTACATCAAATATTTAATTGTGGCGACTTTTCTTGTTGTTGTTTGAGAAAACAGATTCACGAAGAAGTAGCACTTAAGCAGTGTTTCTTAAAGACTTGGATTCCTTCTTCCCCCTATCTTCTTTTTGTAGTTCTTTGTGTTGACTTTATTCTTGTGTCTAAGTGTCTCAAACCTGAAGTAGAATCTTGACCCTGTTCATGCTGATGAGATTTTTGTCAAAAAAAGCTGGGATTTAATGTATAATGATTATTAGAGCACCAGACTTCCTGTTGAGAAAAGCGTTTCTTATCCCTGCTGGTTCCAGTGTCAGTGACCTTCCCTCCTGCCCTCAAAATCCCATCATCCACCAAAATTAAGTACATAAATACATTAGTTGAGGGAAGTTGGGAAATGAACACATCCTCTAGTGGATCTCAAAGTGTTTGTCTTCCCTTATCAGCCTCGTAATGATAGTGCGGCGATGGCAGCTTAATGATAGCAGCCCCAATGACGCCATTCGGTGCCAAAGAGGTGAAGATTGCACATTTTGTTTTGGAAAATAATTATGCAGCTAATTACAGCACTTGACTTTCGTCCTTCCCTTCCCTATGTTCTTGGGGAGGCTGGTTTGCTCAGCTTGCAAAAGACTGCGTCAGTTTTTCTAAAGGTCAAAAGACTCTTGTATTATGATTTGTAATTGCTGGTAATAGTGAATAATTTTGGATCGTTTAACTCATTGTTTAACTTTTATATTACTAGTTCTATGTGTGACTATAAGCACTTACATGAATGGTTGAAAGAGGAAAAATGAACTAGAAATCGAGATCTAAGTTCTTCCGTAATTCTTATGAGAAATTTTGAGTAGAAATTCTGAATGTAGTGATCAGATCTAGTAATGCAGATCTGTTCTAGGAGGGTTTTGAAAAAGTATCCAATTGTCTACTAAAAACACAGTGTATTTCAGTTGAAAGCAACTGCAATGCCATTTCAAAAGTACTGTAGCTGAAAAATCGTGGTGGATTTGGATCCTGTAAGGCTGTCAGGTCTCAGCTGGCTTGTAGTAAGTGTATGCTTGTATTTACACATGCAAGCCCTAATACATGTTTCATACAGCTTTCTTCTTTATCTTACCCTCCTCCCCAAACCCTGGATGGCAGCTACAGAGATAGACTTACCCACACCCCCTACCCCCTTACACCATTATTCTTGGAGAACTCTGGATACCAAATACAATTTCCATCCTTTATCCCTTGGTCAACTGTTCAGTCCCAGCTTGTGTAATTGATCTGCCTTCAGACTGCAGCGTGTTCCCTCACAGTTCAGGTCAGCTGTAAGTCTTGATTCGGTCTGATTCATTCAATTTGCATAATCTCTCCAGCCCTCTGTATTTCATTTAGACACCAAAGATTTAGTTTTGTTACACTCGTGTGTCATTTATCATTTACTTGTCTTCTTTTAGAGTTTGATTTAATCCCCTTGGTTTACTTTAAGAGACAGATTTCTTATCTGCACAGTGCTCTATTCCACTGTGATTTTTGAAGCTTTTGTATATGCTATCTGGATCTTCTTTATTGTGATATTTATTTTATACCTAGAGACAAACCGCCCTCATCTATGATTAAAAAAAAAAAAAAAAAAAAAGAAGAAAAGGAAGAAAATTTTCCAGTGCTATTTCTGACAGTTGCCACACCAATGTTTCCTTGTAGGTAGTCAACATGAACTTGATTGGAATGCAGGATTTATGTCAAACCTTGTTACTGCATAACTGTGTGACTGGAGGTTTGTCAGTATGTCAGTTCACTCTTGGCTCTCCTCATGCTTTGTCTAATTTCTTTTTCCTTTTGAAGATTTTGCATTTTGAGTGTAGGACGTAGCAACTGTACATTTAATTACAACATACACTAAAGTTGTAAAGTTGTATCCAGTTATGTGATAATGCAAAAATCCTTCAACAAGAGGTGATTTTCAGCATTTGCACACAATTCTTTTCTCTGAGGAAATTCTTTTGATCATTTTTTTTCCCTAATCCTACCTGGCAAATAAATTCTTACTCAAAATTCTCTTTGGAATGGGCAGATATGTGCACAGTTCTGATTTGTGCTGTTTTGTACTAAGGTTTTACTTGTACTTTTTTCCCTGTAAAATACAGTGAATGAAGGGCAATACTGGAGAAACGTTCTTCCATAATTAATGGACTTTTCTGCGCGAATTCTGATTTAAAATAGAAGTCTAAATTCCTTTCTGCACCTTACACCCACAACTTAAGACCATGATTGATGAGATGAGATGAAAATGTCAGGTCTGTGTCTGCCAGCAGTCCCACTTGTGACTGTGCCTCAGTGTGAAGGAAAAGCAGTGAGAGAGTGGGATGATTACAGAATAGAATCATGGAATCATCAAGGATGGAAAAGACCTCCGAGATCATCTAGTCCAAGTGTGCACCTACCACCAAGATTGCCCACTAATTGTGAGGGAGGTTTTTCCTGAAACTTTTCCCTACATTGTTTGAAACAGCAGCTCAGAAACTTCAGCAGGCAAAGGCAGCATCTCAACAATTGTGGTTTTTTATCACGCCGTTGATGCTGTGAATTAATCTGTCCTTTAGGAATTTGTCCAATCTCTTTAAATCCCATACTATCTTCTGTTTATTTTAAAACTGCTGCTTGGCAATTTCTCTGCATAGCTGAAATATTTGCAAGGTTGCATTAAAAATCATGGAAGTTATTCGTTTTATGGTTTCAGAGCATTCGTGGTCTTTGGAGGTTCATGTTTTAAATTCTTTCCTACTGTTACGAGGACTGAAAGCGTCCTGTTTTCTGTCTCCTATTCAAAGAACTCTGGAGCTTGAGCAGTGGAATCACAAGAGGTTTGGTAACACTAGAGGAAAAAAAAATAAACACCTTTTAGCACTCCTGTATAATTCTGTTGTAAATCACAGCAACAAACATACCTACTGTATTCTTAACGTGGTAGGTAGTAGAATGCCTGTCCTACTTATGACAGATCAGTCTCATGCTTTTGCTATCTTTTATGTATCCATGGTAAATACTTATATTGTGAAATACTAATTTATTGGAGGAAAAGAAGCCTGGCTTGCTTGCAATGGGGATTTGAGGGTAGCTTGTTGAAGTCTTCAAAAAAGGAAAAGACTTCTGCAGTAAGGAAGGAAATAGGCCCTTTTCCATGCCTGTAAGACATCAGAACAAGACGTGTGGGGTCTAAACTGCCCCAAGGGAGGCTTGGTGTGGAGGCTGGAGGCAGCTCTGTCTCTGTAAGAGCAGCTGAGTACCAGAGTGGCTGGAGCATTCTGTGATTGCACACAGGCATGGTGCACGTAAATGCACGTAAATTTTTAAAATGTTTTTAATTAGAAAACAATCTATAGGCTATAAAGGGCATCTCTTTAAGATCAGTAGTCAAGGAGACAAGTTTATAACATTCTGTTGCTAATAATTTAGCATTTCCTTGTGTATGTATGGCCTGGATGCTTTCCATTTCGAACTGCCAAAGCAACTTGTTCTTTCAGAATGTCATAGGCTGGTGAGCATTCAGAGGTGTGAACATCTCAAAAGCAGACTCCAGTTTTGTCACTGTCAGAGTATACATGTCCCCTGTATGAAGCTGATGGTGTAGTTACAATTTTTTCAGGTTAATTGGCACAGCGTGCTTAGTCTGCCAGATACCAGCCTGATTTGTCTTTGACAGTGTTTTTCAGTTCTGCTGCAGCCTCACTCCCTGTGATAACCTTCTCAACTGGCCTGCTGCCCTACCTACAGCTGAGCCATAGATGTGGATAAAGTGGTTCCATAGATGTGGATAAAGTGGTTCCACAGATGTGGATAAAGTGGTTAAACTCATCCATTGCGTGTCTGCCACTGAGAAGTGTCACTATTGCCCAGGTGTATTTCTTTGAGCTGTGCCTGTGGAAATTAATCCTGGAAATCTGTAAAATGTGACCGTGTTTTCGGTTGGTCTGACCAAAGGCAAACCAGTTCTGTGTGCTCCTCCACATCAACCAGAAGCAAATGTTTGTTACAAATAAAGGGAAAAAAAGAGTCAAAGTGGCAGAAATTGTAGGTGACTTCTGGAACACATGCAAATAGAGAAAACATTGTTTTCAGTATTTCTCTAAAGCACTGCACTTTATGTGTTAAAACTGCTATTAACAACTTCATTCAGGCTCTTTGGCATGGCAGAGTTTGTCTGAGTCAAACTTTTTTTTCTACTTTTTAATTTAACTTACCATCGTCTGCTGAAAGTCTGTGCTAGTATTCTATCTAGACTCTGTTTAATATGCACCAGAATTATTGTATTTGATATATATCAATTTTAAATCTGTTTCAACACAACCTTGAATGCCTTTCTGGCTGTATATCACTTCATCAGTCTAGCTTAACTAGAGCTGCTTTTTCATTTTTTATTACCCCCATAAAATCTAGGAATGGAACACTTCGATTTTTCTAGCAGTAATTTTTATTACTTTTAGCCTTTTTTTAAAGTACTTGTCGGTGAGATACAGTACTTTGTACAGAGTATATTTTTCAGCTATGCATTATATTTTTATTTCAATTTATTTTAGACAGAATGTATAGCATACATCTAAATAATACCTACAGTAGTTCAAACAAGTGTATTATGAATGTAATTAGAATGGATATAAACTTGGTTCATCCACCAGGATTCAGTTGCCTGCCTCTACTCATAGTCACTTTCAAGGAAGGCTTGAAATGATAACTCATGTTGTAGTTTTAATGTTGCACATAAAATCATATTGCAACACAGGAGAAGGAAAATGAATTTATTGCGATTTTTATGTTTTTATTTTAATTTTTAAGTTTTTCTGGATTTTTCCCTGGAGTGTGTTATTGCACTACTTTTTATTTTTTCCTCTAAGAACGTATCATATATAACATTGCCATATCAGATCAGACTAGTGATCCATATAGCCAGATAGGCTGTCTTAACGCAAATGTGTGCCAAGCTCGTTAAAGAGCCGTGTAAAGGCGTACAACAGGCCTCTGTAGAAACAACTGTCACCCAAAGATCTCCATGATAAAAAGGACTCTTCTAATCCTCGTTAATAACCCCAAAATTCTCAATTTCATATCCTTTTCTGTGAAAAGTATGTGTTTATTTCTTGGTCTCCTCTGCGCCGTGCCTGATCCTAGTAGCTTCAAGGAATACGATGTGGAGCACAGTCTGTTTTTCATTCTGCCACTGCTCTGTACAACCTGTGGGCAAATTATTAAAAAAAGAAAAAAGAAAAAAAGAAAAAGGAAAAAAAAAAGATTGTAGAATCATGAAGTGTCTCGAGTTGGAAAGGACCCACAAGGACTGAGTCCAACTCATGGCTCAGTCTGACTCCTGCTTCTAAATGGCTCTAACCGTATAATTTTGTCAGTTTTAAGCTTTTCCTCTTTGATTTGTTGAAATGATTTATTTTGGTATATTTAGAAGTTAGTGTTCACTTTGTAATGTCTGCTTTAATTTTGTGGCACTTCCATGATTAATGCTAAGCAAGAACCTATGTAACAGAAGGTTAATGTTTTAGTAAGAAAGCTGTGACCAGGTTTGTCTAAACAGCACTCCTCAACCACGCAGCAAGTGCTCCCTGGGTATTCTCATTCTTCTTAATGAATATGAATAATACATTTTAAATACTGGCTGTAGTAATACTATGTGAGGGGAGAACAGAAATGCTTCTCTAATTAGAGCTTTTGAATGACATTGGAAAAGGGTTCTGGGTTAAATAATATTTCCTGCTTTGGGCTGAATTAGCATAGATTTAATGCCAGTGATTTTATGCAATTCTGAGATCAGTAGTTTAATGCATCTGGCAGTGAGAGAGGGATTTTCTTTTACTGACAGCACTGAATAAACCCCTGTAATCCTTTTTCTTTAGCTCTCATGCCCATCTAGACTTCAACTTAATAAAAGACCAGAGAAATCAGGAGTCTGTGGAGCACCTGTGACTTGAGCACAGGCAGAATGAGATGCTATCCTAGCACGTGTGGTTCAGAATCATTAAAAAGACTCATAGCTGGACTGGAAGTCTACGTTTACGTTTCTACCAAAAGGGACAGTTATGAAGGTCTGCATGTAAATGGGGATGAATTGTTTATTTTCTGTTTACTCCACAGAAAAGGTGCCATGGTGCACGTCAAGAACAAACAGCTGCTCCTAAAAGTTGACATGACCAAAACCTAATGCCCAGCAGCTGTTACGACAGGTGAAGAACAGTCAGCATGTAACTAAGTTCATGAGATCAGAGTACCAAAATCTGAATCTGTAGATAGAGACAGCTCAGTTTCTTGATGACATATGGCAAAGAAAAAGCTAAACCTCAGTAGACTGAATCTAATGCTTTTAATCTGAGTAAAAAGCGAGTGGAGTAAATCAAGATCTCCAAAACTCACAGGAAAGTTGTGAATATATTCTATTAGGAACAGAGGTCGATAGAGATTTCAGATATACATAACGAAGCTCAAACTCCCCAAAGTTTAAATAAAATACTGTATTTTATTAAAGCTTTCAAGAATAAAGGCTGCTTAGGAGCCGCACTGAAGCTGCTAGCTGCCAGCTCGGAGGACGCACAGAAGACATGCTTTGATTATCACATCAGACTTCAGATGTTTCTCATTGCTTGTTTAGCCTTATTCTTAAGGATCAAAGGAGCCTGTTCACACAAGGGTTTGTTTATTTACAAGGATTATACTTGTTAAGTGACAGTTTAAAAGGAATTAAATAGGCCCCCAACACTGATAGCCTAATGTTAAAGAAAGTATTAAATGCTGACCTTGGATTCAGTTAAAGTCCTTTTTTTTTCCCTTCCCTCCTATCCACTTGTCTGGAAAAGGGATGGAAGTTTAAATGTGCCAGAGTTGATACTCATTATGCAGTTAGAGGGATGATTGAAATAAAATCTCCAGTGAAAATGAGTATGGATGTTTTAAGGGATGATTGTAGACCACTGTGATCCGTGGGAGATGTGCCACTGCTGTGCACGGCAGCAGGATGAAAGCTCTGGCACTCAGGGGATTTGTACGAATCTCTTCTGGACTTTGCATTCAGCTCCTGAAAATGCCGACAGCTCTTCCATTCATCTAAAAAGAACTGGAATGAGAAACAACTTTATCAGGAAGCATCTTTAAAATAGTTCTGATAGAAAAAATCTCCTGTGAAAACAAGAAAATAGAGTATAATAAGGCAAATGATTGAGGTCACAGCATGATATAAAATACCACGCTGAGCAGGGCAAACTGAGAAGGAACGTTGTACCAGGGCTTGCTAAGGGGAATAAAGACAGTGACTGTTAGCTGAGCATCTCTGAAAACGTCGTCCTGACAAGGGCAGCACATGTCATAGAAAAGCAGTTAAAATGGGAAGTGACATGTTTAACATAAGAGTTAATATATATAAGTATATGCTGGCTGATCTGACTCTGGTCAGTATTTTGGGCTTGGTTTTTGATAGAGCAGTTTTATATGGCAAAAAGCTTCAATGAAATTGAAGTACTTCAGAATATTTTTAAAGGGAAAAGCTGCATACATTCAAAATCTGTCTTAATTTGAATGCAATATTTATGTACAACACAGTGTACCATATCTAAATAGAATATAAACAAAGTTTGTTTATTCATCAGTATAAACATATATATTCATCAGTCTAAACAAACTAAAATATTTCCACAAGATTTTTTGATGTCAGTTGAAATACTTCTTTTTTTTTTTGTCCAGCAATTTTTTTTCCCTTTTTCAACATTTTGCCCTGATCAGGATGAAAATACACTTTGACATGACTGTAAAAGAAAATGATATTTGACCATTACTTCTGACTAGCCTGGTGTAGTACCTGCTTACTGCAATACGGCTGTGTGAAAAGGTCACATTGAAAACGTCTTCTGTGATGGAACAATATGTGAAGGAGAACTCCTCGGGGAAGCAGATGACATTAATGGGAAATGTAGAATGCTACATGAATATGTTGGATTTTTTGGGGGGAGGTGGGGTGATGTTATGCATTTTTTAGGTATTAGTGACAGCAAAATACCCCTTTGAGCAAATTCTTGATTATTTGTGGTTTTAGTCTACAAGAAAAGGGGAGAGGAAATGCTCGCTGAAGATTAATAGGAAATTCTCAAAAACTTAATTGAAAACAAATAACATATGGGGAAAGAAAAGGAATGTGTTGCTGACAGTGGAAGATAAAACAAAGTCTATAAAAATTGTGTAAGGAGGATTGCAGTGGGTTATTACTATAATCATCTACTTATGTGGCTGCTGCTTATTTGTACTGCTTTAGATTCCTTGAAGTTCCACTCAGGAAAATAAATCTTGTGCTTGACATTGTACCTACACAGAGCATAATGGAAGGACAGAGTCTCCTTGGAATTGAGATCTGTATTTTTCACATGCAAACAGTGAAATGATCAGACACAAGCGGGGAGACCTTGAGATGCCCCTAATCTGGTAATAATTGATTCTCCACCCTGTTCTGGGTTTTACAAGGCTGTAACTCTGTTGATAGAGATATATTTTTCTGAAATAATGACAGAATTGGATCAACTCACTTCTCCATTTGTTCTTGTTTACTTAATACTTGTCCTTAACCATTCAAATTCTCACTGTTCTGCAAATTAGCAAGGCACGTTCAGTAAAGCCTGAGTCCTGGGCTTGCTACACATTCAGTACCAGCTCTGAAGGTTTTTGGAATTTTAAGATTAAATCTCTTGATTCCATCTGGTTATCTTTGTGATGTCTGCTAGATCAGGAGTGGAAACCTAGCTGCCTTTTAATTCATGTGCAGTTCCCTGATCTCTGTGAGGAGTTACATGGGAAGGCATGTACATTGGTTGAAAATTTGGAGGAATTACCATTCAAATGTTCTAGAAATTAAAGCCAATTCTATTTGTCAACTGTAATATTTTCATCATGTCTTCCACAGGAGAAAAAGTGTCTTTTTGCAACTTGCAGCTCCAGATGCTGTGACCATGCTAAGTCTTCTGTTTCTCCATGTTTTCAGCCTTTCTGGATAGAAAAGGAAATAGATTGTATAGCCTACAACAAGCCTCCCACCCCAACTAAAAGAGCTCCATCACTGCCCTGTTTCTTGTTGAGAAATTTTGTCAATTAGTCTTCTTTTAATACGTGTTTTGAAAGTATTAAGTTATTCTGTAGCCTACAGAATAAATACAGATTTATAGTGTAATAAATAAATTCCAACCTCATATAACTTAATTCAAGCAACAGTTTCTCCTTCCTAATTTCTTGCATTAGCCAAACTGCTAATTTCATTAAATCCTGGTCTTAGACAGTGTAAGTTTTCTTGGGGAGCTGTCTTCTGTCTTTTGTTTCTAACAGAAGTTACTTGTCTGACAGTGTCTGCTATGAAGCTATGTTTTGGTCTCAGAAGAAAAACAAAAGTGATAACAGCTGGCAGTGTTGAACAGAGCCAAGGACGTATTCAGTTCCTCATTCTTCTGCCAGCGAAGCAGTTAGGGGGGCATGAGGAGCTGGGAACTGGGAGGGGACAGGAGCAGGGCAGCTGACCCCAACTGACCAAAGAGCTATTCCACAGCACATGACATCGTGTGATTTTACAGAAGGGGCTTAGCTGGGAGGAGGGGCTGCTGCTGGCTGTGAGCCCTTGCTCTGCATATCCTCTTTTTTTTTTTCTTTTTTTCCCCTCCCTCTCTCTCTCTCTCTAAATATATGTACTGATATTCCTTTTACTTTCTTTACTATCTTTGTAAATAGCGTTTATCCCAACCGACAAGTTCTACGGTATTTTGATCTTAATGCTCTCCCCCATTCCATTTGGGGAGTGGGGATGGTGAGGGAATAAGTGTGTGGGACTTGGCTATCTGCTGGGTCAAAGCATAACCCCTTGTCATTGGTGAAGACATTGATGAGCACCTGTCCAGAGAAGGACCCCTTGAAAAGCTACTCCTCTTGAGAACGTGTCTAACAGGACAGGGACATGCTCAAAAGTGTGGCAGCTCAGCACCTGCAGAATGTCGGTTTGCATTGTCAGCGTTGGGTCCGCCCCCCAGTGCCAGCTCTGCTCCCCAGAGGTGGGCCCTGAGCTCTCACATGGCACAGCTGCCACAGGACAAAGCTGTGGCATTTCTCATCTCGTCAGCAAGGGAAACTCTCCTCCCCTCCCCTGAGGCCTTCTGCCTCTGGCATTCCTGCTCCCGGCCACCTGAGGCCATTCTGCTGGGCAGTTAAAAAACCGACTTGCACCTTCAGGCAGACGTGGAAGGAAATTGCGGTGCAAAGCAGCAGAAAAACGCTGGGAGTGGAGAACAGTGTGCTGGAAATGAAGCCAGCATGCCCGTCCCGTTGCTGTGAAACATGTGCCAGCAGCATCGGTGAGGGGTCAAGCTGTCCAGGGCTTGGAGTGTGAAACCCAGAGGCAGCAGCCAAACTGTGCCCTCCATGCAGCGTGAATTGTGGTGAATTCCAGGCCTTAATGTCATTACCACGCAGACAATTGTGTAACTGCTCTCTGTTTATTGTGGTAACCTTCCCCATCCCCTGAAGGAGGAAGAAGGAGGAGGAGGGGGAGGAGGATGTAAAGGTATGAATGCCCGGGGAGATGGGGTCCGTGGCGGGGCCGGGGGCCTCGGTGGCTTGGGCGGGGCCAGGCGCGTGGGGCTCCGCGGCAGCCGGGCAGCTCTTCCAGGCACGGGCGGCTGCGGCTGCCTGTCGCGGGTTCCATGGCGGGCAGGCCGGCTGTCCGAGTGCGAGGAGCGGGCGCGGGCCTTGGCCCGGGCGGCTGCAGCGAGGCGCCTGCGGAGAGAGGAACGGCTGAGGCGCGCAGGACAGGCCCTGCTCTCCTCCCTGCGAGCGCCTGGCAAAGAGCAGCACTCAGCTCCAAGCCTGCCACGGAACAAAGAGTTGGGCACGATGGCCGGGTGGGGGGAACAACAACTCACTGGTTTTTC
>WBMW01003499.1:529846-572521 GCA_013396635.1 Penelope pileata | reverse complement strand
CAACCCTCCGGCTTCGCCCCGGGACTGCAGCGGGCGATGGCGGGGAGAGGGCGCCGTCCCGCCCCGCGCTTACGTGTAGATGATGGACATGAAGTGCATGAGCCACAGCACGACGAAGAGAATCAGCCCGAAGATGGCGAGTCCCTCCAGGGCCAGGGCCAGCACCGCCATCCCCGAGGCGCTGACGGCGGAGCTGCAAGGGGAGAGAAGGGGAAGGAGGCGGCTCCGCGGCCCAGAGACGTGCGGGCTGNACCCCCGCCTTTCTGTCAGGCGCGGGCCCCGCCCGTCGCGGGGCGGGAGGAGGGCGGTTGGGGCCGTTACCGCGCCGCCCCGCGCCGCTGTGGCGGCTGCGCGACCTTGGGGGCGTCCGCGGCCCGTGGGAGGGTGGGCGGCGGCGGCGGCGGGCTGGGCCCTGAGGGGAGCGGCGAGAGTCAGCCCGGGGGTAATGTCGCTGCTCGTCCCGGGTGCCTCGGCCATTCGGGCTCCTTCCTGACGGGACGCAGAGCGACCCTGCGCTGAGTTGTTGCCCAGCACTGCGGGAAGAAGTCCGTCACCGCCTCGGTTAGCTTCTGGTTTATCCTGTCTGGGGTCAGAGACGTCGGTCTCTCTCTGCTACTGGTGGTGAAATAGGCAAACATGCAATGCGTTAACCGCTTTCGGTTTAACTCTGTCACACGCTCAGGAAGGACACAATGGCTGCAGAGCCTGTGCCTTAACGCCGAGCTCTGCTGCCGCCAGCCTGGTGGCCCCGTGTGGGAGACCCCAGCCCCCTCCGCGGTGGGCTTTCCTTGGGGCTAGCGGCTGGAAGCACGGGCTGAGCATTACAACCTACAAATGTTTTTGTTCCACAGCTCCCAATTACTGATGCAAATGAAGGAGTGTTCATAAATTCCACTTGAGAACTCAGTCACAGATTTTAGAACAGTCGCCGTGCTTCGGTGTGTCGGTAGGAGCGGGTTCCAGAGTACCTGTGGGCTTTGAGAAGTCAGCCAGAGTGTGGGTGTGAAGCCAGCTTCCTGCCCAGGAGGCTGGGGTCTCTCATGCTGTGGCAAGTTACTGAATAAATATAAATTAAAAGCACAATTTAAGACTGAAATGAGAATGAAATGCTACTAGAAGTCCCTGGTAAGGACAGGTGTGGTGCTTGGCAGAGCCAGTGCAGCAGTGGCAGTGTTACTGTGTCTTTACGCTGGCTGGATTCAGTGCTTTCCTTAGCAAAACTTCATGCAGTTTAACTTCCAAATAAAACAAATGGCCTTAATTCACTTATCAAAGCCTGTGTCCTTATCTCGTTTGTAACTGAAAGCGGTTATCACTTTTTCACTTTTCTCTTTGTTCCTGCAGTTAGCATCTAAGGATCACCTTTATATTGGCTTAAGGTCACCTTTATACGCGTTTCTGAGCTGTGAATGGAATCTTAGCGCTCAGTTTTGACCCTGTCACAAGACCGGTCTAGCCAGAGAGTTATGAGCCGGTATGCACGAACTGTGAGACTTGTGAGCTGATATGTGTAACAAACCTTTATCCGCCTGGATCGCATCTCCCTTCCAAGGCAGCACCGACCTGTGCAGAGCAGTGTCTTGCCTTAAAATACAGTGAACTTGGGAAGATAGAGAGCCAGTCTTCAACAGTAGGTTGAGCAAATAGTCAGCGTCTGTTAACCTTGTTCTGGCTTTGAAGCGCTGAGCTGAAGCACTAAAGCTTACTCGTTGTCCCAGGAGGAGTTTGCCTGGGAGACTGTTGACCAGCAGCTTTTTTGCAATAGCTGTTAGGGTCAGTGGCTCCATGCAAACATGCTGCAGCCTCTTCTGTAAACAGTAGCATGTGTTTAAGAATTGCCTGAGTATAAATAAAATGAATAAAGGTTATTTACTGTGCTGCTGACTCCTGTGCTTCATTGAGGCATGCTGATGAATGAGCTGCCCTCACACAATTTTACGTTGGCAAATGCGAAGCTGTCACAAGTAACTTTGGGTTAGCAGACCTGTCTTTCTGCCGTCCTCTCTGGCAGCATTCTGTCCTTCTCATTCTGTTGTATGAGGAGAAATAACTTCATTCTGATGAGAAGTTTGAGGTTAAAAGTGCAACAACAAGCCCTTAGAAGACTGGCATCTAACGCTGCAGTCAATGTCTGGTTTGGTATGTGAAGCTCCAGTATACTTTCACACGGTTCTTTGGGACCATGGTGAGGTCGGGTAAGGCCTTCGGTCTGAACTACTTCTCTGGCCAGACCTACAGCACAGATTTGTTTAGCAGGCACATTAAGGTTGTGGTTTCCTGGAGCAAGGGACCATCTGGAGCTGTGACCATATAAAGTGAATGACGATGTGCTCCTGCCCTCTGTTAGCATAGGCTGTGACAATCCATGAAGAGCAGCGTTCTTCAGATAGTGCTAATCTGCCTCCTGCTCGGCTCATTGTGCTTCAGAGGCATGATACACCCTTCTGTTTCAATCAAATGCCTCAACTTAATGCTATGTGCATTCTGTTGAAAAAAAAAAAAGAGAAAAAAAGCTTCCCATGTGTTACAGTGCTATTGCCCTGGGTTCATTCATCATTTTGTCCAATGTTGATGAATTTGTTTAACAGCGTTTGTGTAACTTTGTTTCAGACTGAAAAAGATGTGTTTAACAAATCTCTTTCCTAAAGATCTCCTGTATGGCTGTGGAACTGTAGATATGAGACCAGTTGTTCCAACAACAAAGGATCAAGTATAAACACTCATGTAATTTTCTACTGATAACAAAGTATGTATATATTTAGATCACTAGCAAAAGCACAGCAGTGTAGTAAGCTGTAGTGATACTGATGTTTGTTGTGAGAAGATTGTGGAAGCAAATGAAAACCACAAAAGTTTCTCGTACTGATGTGTCTGTGTAAGCTTTTTCCCCTACACAGGTTTTCAGATTCCTCATAAATCATCAGCGTTTCTGTTGAAAAAAGTCATTTATATATGCTTTGCAGAAGAAAAAATAACTTATTTGTCCATCTTCAGATGATACAGCAAGTTTTTCATCTTAAATCCCGTTAAAATGGTATATGGAATCTGCTGAACTGCTGTTCCACAGCTTGTGTGCGCCTTTGTTAGCATTTCCAGGTATATACTTTCCAACTCACTGTACTGTTACTGTTTCCCTTAACAATGATATCGCTGAGGTCCTGGGCAAATAAAAGGCAAGAACAAGTTCTTCATTAATATATGGATTTAAGGGGAGGGTGGAAGTTTGCCCTGTGCATAAGGACTTGATCCACTCATGCATCTGCACTCTCAAACTGGTTTGTAAAACACCATATTGCAAAGGTAATATACTTCGGTAGGAAGTGTTTGTCTTTGAAGCTTTAGTTTTTAATAACCTAAATGCTAAAAAGCCCACCTCCAAGGCCAAGCAGGATGTTGGATATGCCTAAGTAACCCTTCATTAAAATAACTTATTTGTCCCTTTCCTTTGAATAAGATCAAACATGTAGGTATATTAGCGCTAAGGAGGTTTGCTGTTACAAAAATGTTCTGTCTTGTGGCTTTCTCTTGTTTAAATCTCCTTCATTCAGATCTAAAAAAAAAAAAGTATGTAGGCTTTAGCTGGCTTCAGTAAAGAACTTTACTCAATTGTTTTCTGCCTTAGTGAGTTAGGAATTTTATTCAAGTCTTAGAGCACTTCTAAAATTTGAATAAAAGTCTGTCTAAGAGAGGAGAGCTGGAGAGGCCCAACTTATCAGAGAAGTCTGCCAGTACTCTCTTGTTCGGCAGTAACAAGCTATCTAATCAGCCTGTGTGAAGTGGCCACTGAGGTTTAACAAATGTTGTTCCAGCCTACTCAAAGCACAGGCTGTCTCCTATCTGGTAGAATGTCTTAGCAAACTAAACAGCAGAAAAATCAGACACCACAAAAATGCCTAATAATAATGGAAAAAAATCAACCTAGAGCTTGCAGTGAGCCCTTAAGGTACAAATCTGTCAGGAGTGAGGCTTCATTACTTTTGACCTTCAGAAATCTTATTGTAAGAGAATATGAAAGAACTTTTTAAAAAAGTCTCGATATTGTAAGATGTATGCAGATGTTTTATTTACACAGTACTTTTTGTGGGTGGTTACCCTGGTCAACGCTGGCCTGTAAGCCTTCTTCTCAGTTTTGCTGTTGTAAAGAGTTATGCTTATGCAGTCAGCATTAAATTATGGAAGATTTGGAGACAGCATGTTCACAATTTGCCTTTCAGTTTAGGAAACCCAAGTAAATAATTTCGGGGAATCACACAGTAGTTGAGTTTGGAAGTGACCAATCTCCTGCTGAAGCAGAGCCAACTAGAGCAGCTTGCCCAGGACCCTGTTCTGTCAGGTTTGAATATTTCCAAAGGTGAAGGCTTCAGAGCCTTTCTGGGAAACATGCTCCCATTTGACCACCTTCACAATTAACAAGGTTTTTCATGTGATTAAATAGTTCTAAGGGTTGGGTTTTTTTTATAATTTCATTTTGTGTTCATTATCTCATCCTGTCACTGGCTCCAGTACTGACCTCTGATGCATTCCTCTAGTGACTGACCTCCAGCTGGACTCTTTGCAGTGATCACAAGGCTTGGAGCCTGGCCACTCAGCCAGCTTTCTGTATCACCACACCCTTATCTAGCTCATTCTGTATCAGTTTAATCTGAGGATATTGCAGGAGACAGCATAGAAAACCTTGCTCAAGTTCAGATGCACACCGTCCAGATCTCACCCCTACTTTACCAGTCATCTGGTCACAGAAGGCCATCAGGTTGGCTGAGCATGGTTCCCTCTCCATAAATCCGTGCTGAACATGTGCCCTTTTTTACTGCCCTTCCCCGACTCTCCTTAGAAGCTCTTGTTTATCACTCTGGAGGCCCAGCAGAGCTCTAAGTTGCCATTTAAGGGCTTTCTCCTGCCTTGCCCACTGTTCCTATCCTTTTTTTTTTTTTCTTTCTTTTCCTGAATCTCTTTATTCCAGTTTACTCCATCCCTGTTTTCTCCCTCTGCTATATTCTTCTGCATTTCAGTGGTGCTCATTCCCCAAAGCCTGCCCCCAAAAATATTTGCTTCGTCTTGTCCTCTGTTAGGTATTTTGGAATTTCTCCTTTTAATTTCCAGTTATCAGTGAGCAAGCACCGTGCGTAGGATTTGTTATAAGTCATAACAGTTCTTTTTTTCTGTTTCCATCTGCCCTTTTCTTTTTCCTTTCCCTTCCCTTGTCTCGCTTCATTTTTTTATTGTGGGATTTTCAGGAGGAGGATAATCTCTCCAAGGTGAAAATTCTTTTCCAATATACAGACTGACACAAAATTGTAGTGTCTACAAAGCAGTGTATTCTTTTGGTTTAAGAAAAATGTAATGCCCCTATAAACAAACCACGTCCTCCTTCTGAGGAATATCATGCTATCCTCTCCTCCTGCAAAACAGAACCATCTGGCTGCGGTATTTCAATTATTTCTCAACTACAGGCCAAGGAGGATGGCCAAGACTTTCCCTGTGTGGTGATCCAAGAAAAAGAGATGACTATTAGGGGTGAAAGCATCTGATAGCAGGAGCTCGGTATTTGTGGTATTCCTCACATCTAAAATCCAGAAAATTTATGTGAATGCTTCAAGAAAAATGGTATCTGTGGTGTAGAAGGGAAGAATATTACATGTATGTATTTGTAAGCTAGGTGATTTTTTTTAAAGCTCTAAATCTTTTCTCACTTTTTTGGGCCAGCCTTGTTTCAAAAATAACCCCTTTGCTCCAGTGTTTAGAAGAGTGTTTACAAAGTCAGCCCTCTGAAGAGTATTAAGTAAACAGCTCCCTGAATCTGTTAGCAGGTGTATCCAGAGAACTCCACATGCTGAGATGAATGTATGCCAAAATATATTTATGAGTTTTGTAACCAAAACCCACATGACTAGAGAAATACTGAAAATGAACATCAGGAAAGAGAAGGTTGTAAGTTCTTAAAACATGTCACTCTTTAGATGACGTTTTAAAATTTG
Source organism: Penelope pileata (assembly GCA_013396635.1). NCBI lineage: Eukaryota > Metazoa > Chordata > Aves > Galliformes > Cracidae > Penelope > Penelope pileata. The sequence continues at coordinate 566,546 of WBMW01003499.1, read as the reverse complement.
GCATTTTACGTGAATATCTGTAAGAATAAACTTTCCTGCAAGAATAAACTTTCTTTCATCCACTTTTTTTTAAAATTTGTTCATTATCCAGTCAGACACAGACTATCCTTGTACTTTCCACTCTCACTAGAATTTATATTGTTATTCATGGTGCTCAGTTTGTCATTGACATGACCTCATTATGATCTAATGTCACGTACAATTCCGTTTTATAAAGAAAGGGAGAAGAATCAAACAATATTGCAAATAGGTTCGACAGAAAAATCTTGCATGACTTTTAGAACATGAAACATTCCTTCAATGGGAGAGTTTCTGCGAGTTTCCATTACTGCAAACAGTCTTGCAGAAAAAAATCACCCAAAAATAAATGTTTGCTAGTGCAAGTTAAAAAGCATGCTACCAATAGAAATAGAAAGTTTCTCTGTTCAAGTGTTGGACCCAAACAAACGCTTGTGCTTCTCAACATCTAGCAGTACGTTATGTTGTGGAACAGTTCTGTTCTTACTAACTCAAGAGCAGTCGAAAAGCACAATTTCAAAGTTGTGATTTAACGTCGTTTGGACACCCAGCACCCCAGCATTAGAGGAGTGGAGGAAATATGTGGTTTAGAAAGACAGCTGGCTTAGAAATCAGGTTCATCAGTGTCTTCAAAGCAGAGTGCCCGGCAACTTCTGAAGTACACAATTAACACATTGATTACAAGGAATCTCTTGTGATTGAACGAAGTCATCAAGACAACTCATGGTGTTTCCTGCTCCACATCTCAAGGGCTGCAATTACAGCATGCTTCACTAGGTCTGTCAGAAGCCTCCCCAAGGAGTGTCTCTTTCCACGGTGTCTGTGAAGATACCATCTGTATTGGCATCTTCCCTCACAGCTGTGCAGTTGCCAAGCATCCAGAAATGGCTCTGTGCTCCATATAGAGTGCTGAGGTGTACTTCTGATAACCATGAATGTTTCCATGCAATCTGCCCAAATGAGGGGAGATGCAGACTGAAGATGGAAGGAAAGGTTATCTACAAGCAACCAGAGCTCCTTGAGGCATCTGTCCTACCCACACGCCCGGTTCCCATTGCCCTTCTGCAGCATGGAGCGGCACAGTCTTACCAAGGATGGAAGGAAACTTCTTGAATTGTCCAGCCTCTACCCAAAGTGCTGTTGAAAGTGACTGAGGACATAAGCACTGGCTTACGTTCGTGCTCATATGTGAAGGCATGGTCTAAAAAGGAAGATTGAGACAGGCTGCTACAAATTGTAGTTATAAATAAATAAAAATGTTAGGTTTTGTTTTTACTTTTTCTAAGTGCTTAGTTACATTTGGTACGTGCAGATGCCTATCTCAAAGACCTTACTCATTCATTTTCTCTAGTAATGCAAAATGTCTATAGAGTTGTTGCTTATTTTTCTTTTTATTTATGAAGAGAATTTACAGGGTAGCCTGAAGAGAAAAATAACACTGCTAAAGTTCTTAGAGGAAAACTCCTCGACTGACTTTTTCTAATTACTTTTTTATGTAAAGTTTTTTTTTCCAGAAGGATGCAAGCACACTCCTACACGGCTGGAGCATCACCACATGCTCTCAGCCACGGCTAGCTGAAATAGCTGGGAGTCCTCCATGCTCTGAGTTTCAGACCAGGGGCTCAGACACCTTCACTGTGCTCACCCAGGTCACAGAGATCACCTGCTAGAAGCTGTTCACATTTTTACACTATTTATAGGCTCTGACTTTGCACGAGGAAGATCACCCAGTTAGAAACAAAGACAGCAAGCAATTAAAAGTGCTGACCTGGTATGTCTGAGCTGCCAAATGTCCTTGTGGTCCTTTGTATTTCTGGTGTGGTTATTTAATTACCACTCTCACTGTGAAGAGGCTGCTAAGCGGCTCAGAAGACTAATATACCTGGAGTCTAGACATGCCCAGATTGAAACCAGAGTTTTCAGTTTCTCCCTCGAGATAACCAATGATATCTGAGTTTCTGTTTCTAAAAATATTTAGCGGTTTCACAGCATTTTTAGGTTCTTTGTAAACGAAAGATCATGTTTGGTCCTCCTGCACCGTGTTGTGAGATCTTGCTTGATGTGAGTTACTCTTTAAAAAGAGTGGGGAAAGTTGATGGGAAATCAGTATTTAATTAAATACAATATTAAATTTAATACAATATGTATATACACATCCTTTTTGCACATGTGTATATATATATGTAAAGTTTCAGCTACTGTTTAAGCTCATTATAAACTCCCCACAGTTTAATGCTCTTTCAAATTTCTTTGCAGTGGAATATTCCTATAATTAAGCACACAGCAGGTGACTGAGATGCCTGAGCTTTTGTGCGTTACAAGGAAGGCAGCTCAGAGAAAAATCTGAGAATCGCTGTTTTTTTTTTAAAATAAGGATGGTACAAAATTCTAAGTACATTTTCCTCTCTCTGAGCAGAACAGATTTTTATTGTTTTATTGTAGATGTTAAGCTCTGGAGTGTGTGAACCACATGCGTATTTGGGACTGCTGGTTGTCTGGTAGAGCTGTGGGATTACCAGAGCTCTTCGCATCAGTCTCTTTTCATGTAGAGCCTTTGCCCAGGAGCTTGCTCCCAGTTCAGTTCTTGACAGTGACCCAGAGAGTGACCACTGTATAATTTTATTTGTGTGCAGGCTGGAATTAACGTGATTTGTTATGGATGAATGGCAGAGTGGTGTCTGGAGTTATATCCATTAGTATGGAGTCACCTGCTTCTGAAATCAGCTGTCCATAACAACTATCAGTGTCTGTTATCAGGTAGGCGTACATCCGTAAGAGCCAGGAATGGGAGTGGAAGCAGCTATTTGCTGTTGTGTCAGCTTTGGTCCTACCAACATGGACATACAGGATTAAATGGTGGGAATTAAACTGCTGCACTCTCCGCCAAAATTTTGCCTTTTTCAGGATAATTACCTCTTTCATATACTGAAAGAAGTGAAAAAACAGATGGCTGTGCAATTTCTCTCACTTTATTTTGACTTCGAGGCCTCAGCCTGCAGTGTGAAAGCGGAAGACACAGGGTTAGCACATGACTTTGTCCTTCTGCTAGTATGCCTGTGCCAAAAGCCCTGTGGCAGACAGAACCGTGCTCCGAATGGTTCTTATATGAGCCTGGGGCCTTGTATGAGCCTGGGGACGTCATGGAAGTGTTGCGCTGTGTCTGGGAGTCATTGCTGCCGTGCCCTTTGCCTAAGGACAAGAAGTTCAGTCTTTCATCAGTAAATCATAGCAGAACTGATTACCTGAATTACAGGGGACAGGCTTGTTCTGCATGCTCGTCATTGTGAGTCATCGTTGCGGTGTGTCATCTATTCCAGCCCTGTGGTACCAGGGTGTGATGGTTAATTTCGATAAGTAGGAAGCAAGTGTCTACAAATCACTGCATCCTCCAGAAGGGGCTATTAGAAGATCCTATCTCCTCATCCATTTCATGGTGACTTGCCATGGTGTTTGCTGCAGTTAAGGACTCTTTTCAGGCCCATAGTTGTGTTCAGTATGGGTACAAAAGTGCTGTGTTCTGTTTCTGTGTACCACTCCTGTGGAGGCATCTGGACATTGGACATCTGTAGAAACTAGCAGGCATTTTGTCTTCAGCTAGCTCCACTACAGTTGAATGAACAAAAAAACCCTCTCTGTTCAAAACCTTGCCTTCTGCCTTTCTTTTTTGCCTCTCCAGCAAAAAGAAATATTACTCAGGCAAAAACTATTTGTGTGCGTGTGTGTGAGTGCGAGTGCTAGATAGGGCTAAATGGGCAAGGTTGCTTGGCAGCCCCTAGACTCTGGTTCTCTTGCACGTGTGTTTGTTTGTGTACTCAGCAGAGCGTTGCCTTGATTTTCAATGGGGTGTGACATATTCTGTTTCTCAATGCCATAAGAGACCTAAGAGGCTTATATGATATGAACAGGTGTGGCCTCAAAAGAAACTCCAGAATATTTCCAACAGGAAGTTATTCACCAGTGAAGTGTTTTCACGGTTATCTACTCATATGAGCGGAGCTGGTAAACAAAGTCTCATTGGTCAATAAAGCTATGTGTGGCATGAAGTAATCAGTTTTCACAAAAAGCAAAAAGAAAAACTTAAGACTGCTGGCTGGTTCAGATGTTCAGATGGGCCTTACCCTTTGGTGAGAGGCCATCCAGGGGAACACAGAGGGGGCAGCAGACCCTTCACAGGCAGCCAGCACAACACACAGGGTCTTCATGCATCCCCTGAGCATCTCAAAGGAAACCTCTTGGGCTGGGGTAAGAGTGTGGGACACTGGGTTCCTCGAGGCAGCGTCTAGCACAGTGATACACATCTACAAACCTAACAAAACCCTGGCTGTAGTGGAACCATGTTCAGCCATACCAGCCTAACTCTGGCCAAATATGTGAGAAAACTGATATTAAAATAAAAAGTACGTGCTGCGTGCCCAAGGTTTCACTGAGATTTTCATTATTTATCCTAGAAGTTTGAGAAGTTTTAAAAACCATCATCGTGCCTTCTTTTGCAAAAAAAGTGGAATCAGAACAAAACCACAGTCTGCTCTCATGAATCTCTGCAAAGCATCTAAACTACAAGATATTGCACACCCGATCAGTCTGTAATCTATTCTCACTTTACCTGTACATACGTAATTGGACCTTTGCTCAGCAGATAATCACTTCCTTAAATACAAAGAACACCATGACCTTCCTTGTATATACTGTTCCTAGTTTTCAACTACATTTCTGAGGGGCTAGAAAAATCATTCCCAAGGCTATTGTTTCAAATTAATACAATTTATAAATGTACAATGTTGTTTAATCATGTTACATACAAAATCTTCCAGGTTCTTTTTTATAATTTTGCTTCTACTCAAACTGTATTGCACACTGTGATATTTCAAAGACAGCAGACTGTTCCTCAAGGAGCTTCTGGTCAGATTTTAGCCTTGATACTACGCAGACAGCAGACAAAGAGGGGGAGATAAATGAAATCAGGATTACAACTAACTTACAGTTAGTTTTAAAGCAGTCTGCATCAGAAATCCTTTTCACAGTCTCTCTGCAGCAACGTGACGATTATCAAATATGAAGATCATATCTTAGAACATATGTTTAAACACAGAACAAGGAGAAGTGTTTGAACAGCTGATTTCACCTTCAGGGCCTTGAGGACCTCACCATCTAACTCTCCCCAGTAAGCCTGCTTTCCAAACAGCTGTCTTGTTGCCAGTACTCTTGTTTAGAGACCTACACGTTCATTACTGACACAGCACATAGACTCTTGTGCTCTTGTTACTTGCTGTAGCTTGATTCAGACATTTCTAGCAGTCCAGTTGCTTCTGGTCGTACTTCTGTTCAAGAAGTGCATGCACTGGCTAAACTTTTTTATGTGACACACTGTTTCTCTTCAATCCAACTTAATCTCTCTTTTCTTCACATTTGAGATCCTCTTTCAGGCACTTGGCTTTTAAATGAAGCCAGCCTTAGTGATGCAAGCTACAGTAAAATGAAGAACACCTGAAGTCATACTGAAAATACAGGGTTTGAGATTTTCTGCCTTAGGAGTGCGCCAGAGATGGGATCAGAAAAGTCGAGGTGCAGATGGAATGAAATTTGATGAGGGATACGAAAAATAAATTGGAATTCTATTGGTACGTTGATCAGAAGAGACAGGCAAAGGAGAGCGTATCCCTCTGATAATTGAGAAGGGAGAACTGCCAAGAACAGATGTGGAGATGGCTGAGTCCTTTGCCTCGGTCTTCACTGGCAGTCAGGCTTCCCACTCCTCTCATGTCGCTGAGCCTCTAAGATGGGGTCAGAGGAGCAAAATCCCTCCCACTGTAAGAGCAGAGCAAGGCCAAGTGCACAGTGTTGCACTTGGGTCGGGGCAATCCCAGATACGAGTACAGACTGGGAGAAGAACTCATTAAGAGCAGCTCTCTGGAGAAGGGCTTGGGGTCCTGGTGGACAAATAGCTGGACATGAGCCAGCAGTGTGCACTTGCAGCTTGGAAAGTCAACAGTATCCTGGGCTGCATCACAAGAGGGGTGGCAGCAGGAAGAGGGAGGGGATTGTCCCCCTCTGCTCTGCTCTTGCGAGGCCCCATCTGGAGTATGGTGCCCAGCCCTGGGGCCCCCAGCACAAGAAGGATGTGGAGCTGTTGGCGAGGGTCCAGAGGAGGCCACGAAGATCACCAGACGGCTGGAGCACCTCTCCTACAAAGAAAGGCTGAGGGAACTGGGCTTTTTTAGATTGGAGAAGAGAAGGCTTTTGGTGAGACCTCACTGTGGCCTTCCAGTACTTTACGGGAACTTATAAGCCGGAAGGAGATCAACTTTTTACATGGCCTGATAGTGATAGGACAAAAGAAAATGGCTTTAAACTAAAAGAGGGGAGATTTAGGTTAGATGTTAGGAGGAAATTCTTTATTCAGAGAATGGTGAGGCCCTGGCACAGCTGCCCAGAAGCTGTGGGTGCCCCATCCCTGGAGGTGCTCAAGGCCAGGCTGGATGGGGCCCTGGGCAGCCTGCGCTGGTGGGCGGCAGCCCTGCCCATGGCAGGGGGTTGGGGCTGGGTGGGCTTTGAGGTCCCTTCCAACCCAAACTGTTCTATAGTTCTATGATTCTATGATAAGAAATCATTTCCTGGCTAGAAACAGATCTTTGAGCCCCCTTTTTTTTATCACTCTTGCCATATATCTTCTGTTAAGGAGCAAAGAACTCATCCCACATAGCTGAGAACAGTACCAAAAAAAGACGAAGAAATGAAAGGAAGGTAAAGAATGAAAACAAAAAGAAGTTAGAAATTAAAAATAAAATAAACATTTTTGCTGCTACGGAACCACTTTGAGCAGGCAACAGGAAAAGTGAGCAAGTCAGAGCCTCGACAATCACCAGAATGTGTTGTAAGGACACCATTCAGAAAAATATATGGCAAGATTGTTTGGAAATTTGCTGTATGGGCTTGGAGCACATTTTCATTTTTCAAAGCCTGTGTGTGTGTGTCTGTGTGTGTTGTGCTTGCAATAAGTGCTGTGTGTGCAACTTACCAAACGTAATTCCTGATTGCTGATGTGCACAGCGGATTTCTCACCGAAATGAAAGAGTGGCCCTGCTGGCAGAGCGATGTGCAGGAATGTTTGGCCCACAGATTTACATATTTCTGCTGATATGTAATGAAGTGCAGCGCTAAGGGCACTGTTGGCCTAAGAGACTTACTGAGAATATCTGCAGCATACACTTGTGTATCTACAGTGGCTGTGATTACAACGCATTTGGTGCCAACCATGCCATCAGCAATGCAAAAGATAGAAAATAAATCTCCCTTCTTCCCCAAGGTTCAACATGTTTTTTCTGCTTTTTCCTCCATCTTATATTAATTTATGGTTTTTTTCATCTTGTCTTTTTAAGAGTACCAAATGTAGGATACCCCATTTTTGCACTACAGAGAGGACTGACATGCCATACTGATATGCAGCCCGCTCAGAATGGAGTAAGATGTTGTTTCTAACCAGAGCAGAACATTGTTTTTCTGTCACCAAGAACGCAGTGGCTGTCACCACAGCCTTTTCTCACAGCCTGTCACACAGGCTCTTTTCTCTTTGACCAGAGTCCTGGAATTACATGGTCTGCGTGTCTTTAGTCATGCCTGTAAACATTTACAGGAAAGCTTTCCAAATTTATGTCCAGACCTTCATTTTTCATTAAGTGCTGAACTTTCCCAGGTGGCTGATAATATTTTAGTGCTAATGCTCCATTGCCTTCCTCTTCTATCTACTTGTACGTGGTAGACTTCTGAAAAACATTCCTAAAAGCAACAAAATCATGTTTATGCAACATACTTTACAATTGTAGGTCTTAGGAAACAGGTTGATTTGCAGCACTGTCAGAGAACATGGATTCAGCTGGTGTGAAATTTGGTTCTGCTTAAGCAAAGCTCAAACACACTGATCTCAAATTTTTGGAAAGTAAGACCCTACGTTTTGATTCTAAGCAGATTCAATTTCTAGGCTGTAGCAGATGAGAGAATGAGCAGAAGAAATGCTATTTGCAAGCAGTTTAACTCAGTGCATGGGAAAATGAAATGGAAACTGTTTGGCTGATGGACATGAGAAAACATTGAGAGGAGATGCCTGACCTAGGTGGAGATGCCTGACCTAGGTTTTGACTTCTCTCTGCTGTTCTGCATCTAGTTGGAATTATTGGATCTTGATTTTAGGCAGAGGTGCAACATTTTAGAAAGTGAAAGCTTTTCTGTATGGATGCAGAAAGCAATCTCAGCTCAAGAACAACATATATTCTATACAAAAATCAGTGCCTTAAACTGATACCATCTGTACCTGCCTCTGAGCATAGCCAATGCTGTAATTAGCTGTACAGCAGTAGAGATATCAGAGTTGTCTGCAAGAAGGCAGCTTATTGTAATCCATTCCTGCATTTTATACTCTTTTTATCTTGCCCCATGCTCTGTGATGCTTTCCTGTCTCTGGCATTTTGATGTGTCCAGCTTAGTTTCAACTGTGACAAAAGGATCTTTCTGTCCACTGCTTGCTTGTTTAAGGGTGTATGAACGTGTAGAAACTTGCTTCATTAATTACACAGATGAAGAAACTGTATCCCATTTCCGGTTAGCAAGTGTATTACTATCTATAGCTCTGCTTGTAGGAGTTAATAAATGTTGCCACATCTTGTTAACAGAACTACATCAACCGAGGTATCTCATAACCACTCCATAGGAAAGTGTTCTCAGGTACCAAGGTGTGTTCGACAGGGCCTAGGAAAATACTGTCCAAACCACATTAAGCAATAGCAAACCTACAAGTTGCCTTCTTTTATCCCTGTTAACAGCCCTTGCTCATCTGTGCATTTCCCATAGTCACCCTGACTGTTCCGGATGAGCCGGAATGCAGTGCTGGAAAATGCTGCCAGTGCTGGAAATCCTGCCAGAAGTGTCTTAGCATCATTCTCACGTGCCTGGCTTATTTTGTCCTGAAGTCATTACTGCAGAATGTGCACATGGGGAAGCAAGTTTTAACTGTGATCTTTTCCATCCTCTGCTCCTTTTTATGTGAATGTTAAAACCAGAATGAGCTATTTCCTTCCCTTCTTGAACGCTTACAAGGCATCCTTTTTCAGCCTCTAAGCTGATAGTGAACAATAATTTATTCTCATGGTGCTTCAGTGAGGCAAATAGGTAAGATCAGCACCCCTTTACTGAAAGGCTGGCTGAGAAATGGGGTGCTTAAGGCAATACTAACGTCTTATTTTTGTTTACAGTTGTTTGAACAATTCGGGAAGTTGCATGAGGAGAAAGGAATCTGAGAAGCTTCAGTCTGATTTATGGAGCTGTAAATGAGGTCATTGACCCCAGCCTAAATTACTTTTTTCATGTTAGCCAGTAAGATCAGCACTTGGTTACATTTCACAGCACGGTCCAGCTGTGTCCCTCCAGGCCCAGTACCATCACTCTTCTCTATGAGAGTGTCATTCTACAGAAACATTCAGGTCAAGCTTTACTTAACACTAGTTTGAAAACAAGCTTGTGGTGTCACAGCAGTCTTCAGTCAAGTAATCTTGATTCAGAGTAAAGCCTGTCTTGTATCATTCATCCGACCTTGGCAATGGATGACTTCTCAAGCCACCTGACACCTACTGAGGAACAGAAGCACCTGCACGGGGAATCAGGTTGGAGAAATGGTAGCAAACTCTCTCACAGCAGTTTACAAGTCTCTGTCTGTATGACCCAACCACCCAAGGCAGGAAGAAATTTCAGGAGCTTCTGAACTCCCACTTTCACCTTGACATATAAAGTGATATGAGCAATAAATGTAAGCCATAAAGTAGGGTAGTACCACTATGTCTGGTCTTGCAGTCTGTTTGTTGGCAAAACAAAGCCAACACGCCAAGCTATGTCCAATGAATACCTGGGTGCAATGGTTGCTCCACATGCTAGCAAAAGCACTGAACTACCTTTGCTAGTTATAAAGTTATTTGAAGGAAGAGAAACTGGATGGAATATTTTTTAAGTCTATCAAAGTTGGTACCTAGCAGGAAAGCAAAATCCAATAATTCCCCAAAAACATTGCAACTCTGCTAGAAAACTAGTATCTCAGATACCTTTTTGCATGATTCCCTTCAATACTTGTAGGATTTATCCAGGAGCCTTAAGAGAACAAATGTTAAGAGAGCAAACTCGTCAACACTTACAGTGGTTTACAATTTTCATGTTATGTTTAATGCTTCACAAAAATTCCAGGATACAACTGTGACCTTAATAAATATACTGTACAAATCTAGCAAGTTATCTCTGAGAACAAGCAATTTCCCTTTTGCAATTTTAATACAAATATTCAGTCCATTGAGCTGTTCTTCCATTTATTTATTTATATTTAATTAATGGGATACGTTTCTCATTTGCTCTTATCTGCTGTCCAGTCATGAGATATGTCCAGTCTCCTGTGTTTCAGAGGCAATGTTCCTTCATTCAGCAGGATTGAAAGTCCCACCAGCAAACAGAGCCTTGGGACGCCATGCCCCAGCTTTTATTTCCTCTGGGCAAAAATGTACTCATGGTGTGGAAGCCCAGCATTGGCACGGGTGACAAAGGAGCAGGGGCTAATGTAATACACACAGTGTCATCCCTGGCACTCAAAAGTGTAAGAAATACAGCATATTACAGAGGAGAGGCTAAGCTGTAGTCGAGCATGTTTTTTCCAAGCTTTGGCCAAAGCGAAGGAAGGTTTTCTGCTTCTTAGTCTCACGTGCAGTGTCTGTATTGCATACGCTTTACCCAGAACAGCAAGTTTTGCCCTAAGTATGGCATTTTTAATGATGCATGAAGCTGTAAGAGTACTATGTGCTTTCAGATGAATTTTGCCCTATGGAGAATAATGGGGCCAGTGCACTAAAAACTTGTAACTCATTTCTTGTGGTATGCATGTTTTTATTTTTTGAAAAATGTCAATTTCTTCCATCCTGTTTCCTAGCAAAGTCTCCTTTGTTCTGTCTCCTCTAGGCTACAAGAGCAGCTAGCAGCTGCTCTTTTGAACAGCTTAGCTGAAGTTTCTGAACCTTTCTTTTCTCAGCAGAGCCAGGGGTTCCCATGGAAACCACAGGCAAAACAATGCGAAGCCCCCAGGAGAGGCACTGCAGCCCCGGCACCGTGTCCAGCACCATGGTCGTCTCATGAATGTGCAGGGGCTGGTGCTGGGGGCACCCATGGCAGATGGTGGCAGGCCGGGGATAAAAGCTGCACACAGGCCTACACATTCCCGGCTGGTATGATGGAACTGCTAAAGGCAGGCTGTTCTAACGCATGGCTTTTTCCTCATTATCCCATGTGTTCTTGTACTTCTAAGAGCGAGGATATTTTCCCCATTTCCATAGCAACATCCATTAGTGAAATGGAGCTGTTCAGCTCAGTCGTTATTACTGCTGATTTCAGCCAAAAAGCTCCATTGAAACAAACTGTTAGGAGGAAGTCTGCAGTCTCCAGTCCGTGTTACTGTGCTTCTCACATGATAAGGGCGATGGAGGCTGAGCAGTGAGACCTCTTCCTTCCAGCCACGATACTATTCTGTCAAAATACCAAAAAAATTGAATTTGTCTGGTTCTGCTTTTTAATATAATTCATCTTAACAATGCTCTCCTCATTTTTCCTACTACAAAGACATGGGCAAGATCTAATTATCTGTAAATCTTAGCCTGGCAGATGCGTCTATGTCCCATGAGTAAACTCAAGCTTAGGGTCCTTCAGCTCTGCCCCCTGCTCTGATCTACAGTTAACCTATCTTCATAGTCTTCACAAGAGCTGAGTCATAGCCAGGTTGGGTCTGGTTCAGCGCATTTCTTGTCAGCGTGAGTTCACAGATGCTGGGTTGCCATTTCATACTAAGAACAGGTATGAAACCTGGGAACTAAACCTAGAACAGAACACCCCTGATAGAGAAGTATCCGAGGCACCAGGATTGGTGGTATCTTGGTCATGTGTGGTTTACATCAACTTTATGTCATGGACTCCCCCAGGGTTCAAGTGTCATCACTGTGACAGTGGCATCAGCTGATAATATAAGGCATGGTGTCCTTAATCCCAGTCTCTTGAGCAAGCTCTGTGTTATTCAGAGATTTATCTACAGGTAACAATGGTTGACATTGTTCATAGCATAAACGATGCTATGTTTATGCTATGAAACTTTAGCCAGTGGACAAAATTCAGAAAAGAGTGAGAGTGGGAACCATAGATATAAATACACCAGAAAATTCACATGGAAAGAAAGCAGAGAGAAGACCAGCCCTCACTGTTCTTCTCTGCTGTTATTTACATTGTGGGTAATGCATAGGAACTCTAGGCACGAACAGGGATTTCAGAGTGATCAATGTTGCACTGACAAGGGACAGTAATTCAGCCCTTGATGCTTGTAGTGCTTCTCCATGACTTTCAAAACATAAAGACCTCGGGAAGACAGCCAAAAAGATAAATTTGTTCCAAATACACATCCTTAATCAGATACCTGCCTTGACTCTCAATAGGTGCTGGAATCTTCCTGCTCTGTGAAAATGAGATGAAAATTTCATCACAGCAAGGAGCCGGGTTGAAAACTATTGTCTCTGTGAGTATTATATCATTCCAATCCAAAGAATAAAATTTAAAGAGAGAGAGAGGGAGAGCTCTGATATAAATTCTTTCTGATTTGAATGCCAAATTCTATCTGCTAATGTTCTCCAACAGCAAATAAACGTACCTTTCATTAAAGCAAAAACTGAGACTGTAGTGTAACCACAGGACTACAGACCCTGAGAGTTTGAGTCAATGCCACCTATTGCAAGAGTCACAGACAGCATTACCAAGAGCATCTGGGGGTTTTGCTGTGCTAGGTACTGCACACACTGCATTAAGCAACAGTCCCATCCCCAAGGAGCTCGGTGTTTAGCTGCAGAAGACCAGCTGAAAAGGAAGTTAACTATACTATAGCCACATAGTTTTATCAATAATCAAACGTAGTGTAACTCAAACATATATATCATAAACTAAGACCCAGACTCCTGTTACCTACATCTGGTCACACACAATCTAAGTATCTACTCTAAGTGAGCCAGTCAGTAACGGGGTGATGGTAAATGGACTAAGGGAGGGCCACGCCCACGTAAGGGGATACCACCCAACCAAAATAACTGTGACTAATCCCTCTTTTCAGGAGTAATTTGCGAGAGTAGTTTGAATTAGACATCACCTCTGTCGTAGCTAGGCAGTATGGGATGACACTGTGTAACTTGCCTGAGGTCACAGAGGAAATTAACACTGGGTATGAACCAGAGCTCTCAGCTCAATTCCCATGTGCTGCACATCTGTCTTCTTTCAGGTCCTGGTTTTAGTGTTTTAGTTCCCTTCTGATCCAGCAGAAAGTTGAAGTTGTAGTAGTGACCTAAGAATAACTCAGGATCTGATATAAAACGTTAGTAATCTTGCGTCATTCCTTTTACAGTAATTTAGTCTGGAAAAATTCCAGGGGATTTCTTTTCATCTGAAACATAGTCCGTTTAACTAAATCTGTATGTGCTGTGAAATACAATTTAAAGAAGGACTGGTATTCGAGCACGAAACCCAAGCTGCACAAAGAGGTTTTGAATAGCTTTTTTAATTTAGGGATCAAGTTATTGTTTCTCTCTACTGCTCTCATCATTATGTGCTTAATAAATTTTTTCTATCTAATATTTAGTCTAGTACTTCTAGCCAATCCTTCTCCATCCTCTGACAAGAAGAGATCATCTGCTCACTTTTTGGAGACAGACTAGGTGAACGCCAGGCTGGTGTTTGATTTAGCAGATAGCCAGAGTTGTGTCATTCCCCTCCTGCTCTGAGGAACGCAAGTGCTGGTGTCAGGGGCTCGGGGAATGACATTCAGACCATGTATGTTAACCTCTGGTAATGATCTGAAAGTGCAAACAGAAAAGATAAGGGCTTGTTCACTGGCCTGGGTCCTTCGTCTCTGCATTACAGACGGAGTGCCTGTGAGGTAGTCCTAACGACCCCGATGGCCTTCAGGTCCTTCAGCTGCTGGTCATCGTCAGCCTGCCACAAACCCGTGTTCCCTGAGGTGGTAAGCAGAGCACAGACGGCCTCTCAGTCCTCACACATGGGACAAATGAACGGATTCTGATCCAGGTGGAGATTTTCCACACTACTGATACTGAAATTGGTTGGTCACGAAGCGCGAATATCATGACCTAACTCTTTTCATTGGCTCTTCTAAGATGAGAGGTGGTAATGAAAGTTAGGATTACCTGAAAGAAGTGCAGATAATAATTTTCCATTTACTGGGCAAGCAGGTGTACTGGACAGAGCTCTGCAGACGCATGCCCAAGTTCCAGGGATGGCCACAGTTTCCCATGATGTCTTCCATGCCAGGGTATGTTGTTACAAAAGCTTAATGCAGAGAAAATGTAGAAGTTGCATAGGCAGTGACAGCATTTCAAACTGTTTTCACACAATCATTTTCTTACAATCTCCCTGCCACAAGACAGGAAAGAATATGGGAGAGATGGTGAAGAGATGCCAAGTGCACCACACTGCCAGAACAGTCAGCATGCTGGACAGCACAAAACCACCAAATTCTGCAGTTTTCTGGGATGTCCAAATCACAGGCACACATCTTTGCAGGATCTGTCATCTCTCTGCACCCCTTCTTCTGCGCTTACAACAATCCCATAATTATGACTAAAACAGCAAATATATACAAGCCGTTCGTTAGTCTTCTTTATCCTTTAGGTGTTGCTAATTCCTGAAGAGCCCCTCGTGATCAGAACCATAGCTCTTTCAAAACTAGAATTTCTCCAGTTCTACATATCTATGTTGGCAAACCGACTAGATACACAATGGTTAAAAGTAATACCTCATTTTTTATTATGTTGGCCCACGATGTCAGAGGCGGATGTTGGTGGTACGGCAGCAGAAGCCTGAGCCTTCTCACCGTATGTTGTTGCCGTGTGACAGATGGCAGCAGAGGGGCACTCTGACATGATGGCGTCCAACATGGGAGTGCAGATGGAGCAAAGGGGTGGAGTTGAATTTCTCCATGCAAGGCTTGCTGAACGTTGATGGAGACCAAGCAGTGGCTGTGAGCACAGAGAGGGGTGGTGGTGCGTTTCAGCAGTGGCGACAGCGGTCACCTCCACTGGTGCAGATTGTTATGAGCATGGCATGCGGCTCTTGTTCATGGCTGGTGAAAATGCAGAGCTCATGGTGTTGACAGTGTTGAAAAAGAGTGTTTTGTAGCTAAGAATTTGCTCTATCAAATAGTGTTCTTGTGCTCTTTGTTTCTGTTGTAGTTTCCATGGAAACAAATAGGAGGCATTACTTAGAATTACATAGAACCATCTTAAGTGGTTTCTCTACAGAAGCCACATAAAAGTCTGGGTAAAAAAAAAAAAAGTACAAAAGGCTCAGTTACATGAACCATATCGTTGAACACTGTCTGCGTTTCTCTTAGCAAGAGCTACACAGCATAGCACCCTGAAGTTCTTTGTACCACCTGGTTACCTTTGTGCTGTATTGGAAACAAAGTAAGAGAAGAGCACACAGATGTAACTTCACTGCAGGATTCTATAAATCATGCCAAGATGAAAAACAGCTTCCTTCTTGCTTCAACGCCATGAACAAATTATGACCCAGTGCCCCTCTGATCCTGATCATAGCAGAGTTCATATTTGTCACTAATAATTCTTCAGATTGTGTTCCTCCTAGTGCAAGCTTTCCATATTCTGCTGGCGTATGAAGGTTCAATATTTCATTAATGAGGTTTTTTTTGTCATAAGGAATTGTCTGTATTTATATGTACACTTACACCTGTTCTCCTGTGTTAATTCTGTTCAGATGAAGCACACAACTTTTTGTACGATAAGAAAGCTGTGTTTCTGATACACCTTATGACGAAAACCCAGGAAGAATCTCAGCTGTCCTGCAGGCTGCATACTCCACCCAGATCTCCAGTCCTGTGAGTTTTGTGGACTTAAGATTGACATACTAGCTTTGCATTAATTTTCTTACACATTTTCATCCAGTCTGGTAATGTAAAGGCCATAAAATCCAGCCCATTGGGCAGGGGCCACATCACCCCGTGAACACTTAGTTGTAAAGGCATTCTTAAAAAATAATTTCAAGAAAAGCTGCTGAAACACAATTGTAGCCTGATAGAGCACAAATGCAGGAACAGTTTTGATCAGCAAGTTGGTAGCTCTGAAAAAAATCACCAAAATCAAAAGAAAACAGAGTGGAAAAATAGGAGAAGTTTGGATGCTGTATGGTCATTCTGGACTCAAGGAACATGGTGACATCCCTTCCCTACCTAGAAACCCAACCCACATTTCTGCGGATTGTGAGCCTATTGTGCTTGCCCGGATAATACTACCTTCACCCAAGATGTTATACAAATAGTAGTAAATGTCAACAGGCCAGACATGTCATGTTTCTCATTTGTCTTCTTCAGAAATTGTTGAACAAGACCAATCGGTTTGAACAGGTCTGCACTACTTTCAGGCACCAGTTTACTTTGTGATTACTTGAGTTGTGTTCCTGCTAAAATCACTGATGTTTGTTTGCAGGAGACAGCACAAAACTCACACTGCAGAAATCTTTTTGGATAGTTTCCAAGCTGAAGTTTCCCAAATACAGCACGCTGCAGACTACATAAACTTTGTTTTTGTGAGATGAAGACATGCAACTAAATACAGCTGCGTATATGTTGCTTCGTTTTACCTATGAAGTCATGAGTCAAGCCACAAAATGATGAACTGGCTTAAAAATGAAGAAGTTTGTTGTTGCTGTTCTTTTTTCTACTAGAACAGATGAGTATCTAGATGCATCCAGAAGTTTTAATCTTATTTTGAACTCTCAGCCATACATGAACGTAGCTCACAAGCTCGGGCTTCCCTCTGTTTTGTAGAACATCGTATGTGCAGAAAAATCTCTGAAAAAAAGATCATCATGCTGGGAGGAAAAATATGGGAAGAAGTCCTCAACGTTCTCTTCAATCACCGGTAATTATTGTTCATTGCAATGTGTTAGCTACACAAAATTAGTCTGGTGATCTTACAGTCAGGATCCAGTTTTAGCCTTCTGTGTTATTTGCCTGATAGTGCCACCAGCAGCTGCACCAGAAAGTACTTCTGGTGAAAGCTAATTATATGGGCTTCTGTTCAAAGAAGGCCTTTAGTGTAAAGCCAGTTCTGTAGACAGCAGTGAAACTGCCTTTATGCTCACAGCTACCTGTGTCGTTTAAGTCATGTCACTGTTTTTCTTGTTCTTCCTCGTTCCACAAGGAAATGACCAAGTAAAATAGGAAAGTGCAGAAAACCTCCTTACTCCCATTGTGCTAGAGGTTGTACTTATGAAAGCCTATGAAAGGCAGCCTTCCAGTCAATGCAGGCGTATTGTTTTGAAGTGGAAACACAAACTGGTTCACAAAGCAGTGCAAAAAGTCATTTTGTGGCAACTTTTACTCACCTCAGACCTCAGAGGCAAAGCTAAAACTGAAGATTTTCCATTTTGTGTCTGGGGCTAGCCTTAGGCGGAGCCACTCTATTGACAACATGTAATAACAATTTAAATATTTTGCTGTACTCAGCTGGATCTGAGCCTTACATCTATAAATCCACGCTGCTTCAATAGTTGTAATAGTTATAATTTTTTATTGCCCAATCATTTGCATGGCAGTAGCCCCTAGGAGTCCCAGGCAAACTATTTTCAGTCAGCCCTTCTTCACTCAGTCCTTCTCCATCTCCGCAGTACTTTTGATCAGAACAGAACCAAGAAGAAGTAAGTCACATACCTGATGAAATTTGCCTGTTAATTTCAAGACCAGTCAGGTAATTTTCTAGGGGTGACTTTTCCTCAAAAATGCCTGTGTCCGTTTCTCTCGCTGTTAACTTGAGGTATCTACTGTGCAGAAAAAGGATGCAGGACTTGCCTTTCTGCTGCAGAACGTTCCAAAGCCCGGAGGCCCTTGCAGCAAAGTTAGGATCAAAAATCTGTATTTATATGGGACCTTGGAAATGAAGAAAAAATACAACAAAACAAACCCTGTAATGGTGTCTTATTTCTTACTAAAGTGTTTTGCCAGAGACGGCAAGGAAAAGTGTCTCCTTATAGATTTTTTCTAAGAACTAGATCTTATTTAATTACTGTGAGGTCCCCCTAACTGCTAGTTAACACATTCTTACACTTTCCTCTGAAGTTTTCAGTGCTGGACATTTCAAAAAATGTGGCTAGCATTGTCTCATTATAGCATCTTCTATATAAAAATAATGCTTCTTCCTCTGCGCTTCTGGGATGATCCTGTACTTGAGAAGCAATTGGTGGACACCAAGTCTGGACAGAAAAAAGAGTATTTGCTGCCTGCAAAATGAGGAAGTCATGTTCCTGAAAGTGAAGCAAAGCAGAGAGACAAAAAAAAAAAAAAAAAAAAACACCTTGTCTAATGCATGTAGAAATCCAGAAACTTCTCTGCACTTTAGTGCTCTCATGTACTCTGCTACAATGGGAGACAAAATACTATTTTTCTGCTGAAGCCGGTACTAATGGTGCTTACTGACTTTGTTGAACGTTAAGGAAGAACAGAGGTGGGAAATTACTCCCAATCTGCAATGTCAGGCACGGGGCTGCCTAACGTACCTTCTGGGGCAGAAGACTGCAGGTAGAGGCAGAGTGTTAAAACCTGTGTTCTTCTCAGCTCTGTCATTAAGTTTTAACAGACAAGCCCCATTACACAGACTGGCACAAATACATACCGTGGGGATATCACATCCAGCCAGCACACCATGAGGGTTTGTGAGTGAAAAATTGCTCTTTCCTAAATATCTATGGAGGGAAATGGTCATAGGAGCATGTATGCAGCTTGTGGGGCAGGGTGCTTACCAACCATTTGGTGGAAAATATTCCAGAGGAGCATGTGAGGCTATGAGAGAAGATTAATTAGGCTTTGCCTCTCAGTTTGTTTTAATAGATTCCATTTACACTTTTTGGCCTGTGGCATGTTTGTACAAAACCAGTGTGTTTGCCAAGAAGTTTTTTATGTAGACAATAAAAGTGATTTCTGGAGCATCAGAAAATATCAGTCATAGGAATGACCACATACCAAAAAGTTGAAAACAACTGTCCATTTTAATTGTTCCTCCTTTCCTGAACTTTGTACAGGTTAAACTAGAATACAGAAAATGATTCTTTTGAAAGAAACAGAGCCATTGTGTTTGAGATGCGTGGTGATGCTCTAGGCAGCACCCACAGCATGGAGGTGATGGAGCCAAAGGCACCAATCCCTCTGTCCTGGAGGCTGCCCAGGGCTGCAGCATCACTGCCAAGCTGGTGGCACTGCCCGGCGCTGGGTGGGAGGGCTTTCTGCCCCAAGCGTCAGCGGGGATTCACCCAGAACCAGAGACTGGCTGAAAAGCCATGCAGTGGAAAAACACTCTGGCTTATTTTTCCCCGTTTAGGTTTCAAAGCCCAGGCTGCATTTAAGATGCTTCTTAGGCTGAAATCTTGAGAGATAGAAATGTCTAGATAGAAATTGTGGTTCTTCTGTAAACATTTGAGAATAGAGTTAGAGGCTATAGGAAGTATAATCAATTTCTCTGTGATTTAAAATGCTACTTGCAGCTATGTTCTAATTCCTAGAGACCCAAACTGTCTGCGGATGCAGCTGCACAGACCTTTTGCTTAGCAGAGCTGTCTTTAAAGGTTCCATGATTGCCTAATTCCTCAGACGCTCCCTCCTGTTCGCTGCTCCTGCTTTTGCAGTGGTAGCGCAGCTTGTTAGGGATAAGCTATAAATCAGAGCACTAAAATGGTTGTGTTAAAAATAAGATTATTTTCCCTGTAACATTATTTTTCACATAGGTATCTCTGGCAACAGTCTGCAGAGGCCTATAGGGCAATTTCTGATTTTTTTTCAGTGGCTGGTTTAGGCTGGATCACATTCATCCTCGACTTTTGTGCAAGGAAAATAAGACGAAGAGTTTCTCTTCTGATGCACAAGAGAGAAGCATTGGAAGGGAGCAGTGGAAGCAGCAAAACAGCCAGAAAGAACAGATGACATTTACTGAAAAATTCTAATTGTCTCAGACAGAAAAGTGATAAAATAAAGCTACACTACTTAACATCTCCAGATACTAAAATGAAGGTAAATAAGGAGACGGTGGTCAAGAAAGGTCCACAGTTTTTGTATACAAGCAGAACACTACAATAAGTCTTAAAGCAAAATACATTTTTCAGCATTCATAGGGCAAATGAATCTGGACACAAGTTTGTAAAAAACTCGTAATAGACAGTCCCAAGGACACTGCTTGCTGTTCCTCATGACACTGGTGCAAACTTCATTAGCTAGGTGCAGAGTACATATTCTGAAATTAGCT
Source organism: Penelope pileata (assembly GCA_013396635.1). NCBI lineage: Eukaryota > Metazoa > Chordata > Aves > Galliformes > Cracidae > Penelope > Penelope pileata. Next base: position 546,162 of record WBMW01003499.1, on the reverse strand, counting down.
ACTAATGAGGAAATAGGAGGGAAAGCTGCTACCAGCAAATCGCTAGCAAGAGCGTGCAGCTCTCCGCCCCACCTGCAGACCAATCCACAAGACTACAACTATCCCTAGTGAGTGACCCAGGGTCCAACTCCAACCTCCTTCCTCACAGGGGGGAAAAAAAAAAAAAAAATCAAATAAGTTTCCAGCTTTTGGGAAATGCTGAGCTAAAAGTGATACTCATTCACTCTTTCTTTTATTTTTTTCCTCTCTTCAGAGAGAGTATCTGGGAGTGGCATTTATAGCATTTACAGCACGTGCTTTCTCCTTCTGCTGTCTGAACTCACCCGAGCCTTGATGGCATGGATCACGAAGGGACATAGCATCCATCTGGGATCAAAGAGGTCAGAGGAAAACTGCTGTCTGAGCCACAGCAGAAATATGAACAATTTCCCCATGCTTGCAGTCTGTTTGCAGAACATTGAAGAAGAAAACACTTTTGTGATTCAGATCCAAAATTACTGAGTATGTTTTTCTTAATTTCCCAGATCATATTCCCTCTGCAGCTCTGAGCAGATCACCTACAACAGCACCTCTGGGGGAGTTGTTTTCCTTTTTCCTAAAACATAAATAACAACAACTTATTTTCCTCTCAAGGTTACTTTAAGGTTAAGCTAATTAATTTTCCTAAACTCATTTGAGAGTACTTGTCATCTATGATTAATTAAGAGAAGCTGGTTTTCGTAGAGACCTGAAGCTTGGCTTCAGCAGTACAACAGTATTGCAGTGGCAGCAATGACTGTGATAGGGTGCAGCCCCACCTGGAAGTGTCTCAGAGCAGCAGCTGTCCCAGGTGCTCAGAGCTGCGTGCTTTGGGCATTCCACAGCTACAGCATCCAAATATTGAAAGCAATGGCACTGATTCTCTGAAGAAATAACAATGCTGGTCACACTAGCTTTGCTATCCCCAGGGGGTGAAAGAAATGTTCCCTCTTGAAAAGACTCTTCACAGCATTAATCAAGTCTTGCAGCAAATCGCTTTCATCTTGTATAGATCAGACATTCAACACTCACCAGATGTCGGGTGGGCTTTTATGGCTGCTTGCTTCAACCAAAAAAAAACTCACATGTGCTGCACTCTTGGATTATAAGGGGTGTTTGCTTGAAACAGGAGTTCAATCACCTGTAGCAAATTTTCCTTCCACTCAGATGCAAACTATATTGGGAAAATCAGTGAGAAGATACGTAGGTATCAGCTACCAGCTGCCTGCAGTGACTGCCCTCACTTCACAGCCCGGCACAGGTGGCCCAATCTGTAACCGTGCGTCTGTTCAACCAGACAGCCTCACAGAGGGGTTTGTGGGGACAGGGGAAAGGAAAGTTTCCTGTTATTTTCTAGAAAAACTCACTTTCTGTTTCCAGGAAAGTTGCCGTACAGTAGCGTGGTTCTATTCTGTCTGTGAAAGAGTTTCCTACACAAAATATTTTCAAAAGATGTTTGCAGTTTCTCAAATAAAAGGATTTCCAGCTTTTCCTCTGTGTGACAACACCCCGATCTGAAAGACGTCATTATGAAGCAATGTGTTTCCTGACAACCCACCTACATACTCCGTTTATCTGGTTACGCTTTATTGTACCATGGAAATAGAGTGCTTCCTGGTCCTCCAGCCCCAGGCCAAAGGCCTGGCGAGGCCTGCTGCGGCCGTCGGAAATTGTCAGAGCTACAGGCCTGGGCTTGAATGGAAATATTTCCATAAGACTCTTAAAGCTGTTTCACAGTGTTCCATGCAGGAATAAAGCAGACTTCATGTGTGACAGCAAATCAGATTTCATCCGTAGTACCTAACTGGAGAATGGAGAATCTTTTCTCTTTATTTCTTGTGTTCTTGTGTTCACACTCTTTTACCTGAGTAAGAAGCACTTCTCCTGTCCGAGCACAACATGATTTTTGTCTTAATCTTTCCCATTTCTTTGAATCTCATTACTGATTTACTTGAATCTCATTACCGCTCAGAACTGGGCTTTTCTTTTTTGTTGTTCTCGTTGTTGGGGGTGGAAGGTAGAAGGAATAGAATGAGCTATAAATATATTTTACAGAAAAAAAGTACTAATAAAATCAAATTTTTTGAAAAATAATACCATTTTATCAGTCTTTTTAGTCCAGTGTCTTTTAGCTTCCATTCTTTCCAGTTTTATTGATTCATAATCCTACAGTTAAATATGGGTTTCTGATGGGATCTAGCCTGAAGTGATACGTAGATTGAGAATAATGGAGCACACCTGAACCTGTCCCTGCAGCACTTTTCAGCCAACTAATTTGCCTCTTGCAAGCACACTCTTGAATCACAGAATCACAGGGGTTTGAAGGGGCCTCTGGAGATCACCCAGTCCAGCCCCTGCTACAGAAGTTCCCTACAGTAGGTTGCACAGGAAAGCAGCCAGATGGGTCTTGAATATCTCCACAGAAGGACGCTCTATAACCTCTCTGGGCAGTATCTGTTAAGAGCTGTAGTTACCCACTTTGCCATCCCAGGCTTTGGTGTTTTCTTGGTTTGTGGAAGTGCTTCAGAGGCAGCTACCAGGGGAGGTAGTGTACGAGGGCTGCTCCGAAAGCAATGCCTCCTATGTTATTCTGTTGGCCCACGACACCAGAGACAGATGTTGGTGGGATGGCAGCAGAGGCTGAACCTTCCCACCAATATTCCATTCCATGTTGTTGCTGTGTGACAGATGGCAGCAGAGGGGCACTCTGACACAATGGTGTCTGACATGGGAGGGTGGATGGAGCAAAGGAGTGGAACTGACTTCCTCCATGCAGAAAAAATGGCACCCACTGACATTCATCAGCACTGCTGAATGTTAATGGAGACTGAACAGTGGCTGTGAGCACAGTGAGGGGTGGTGGTGCGTTTCAGCAGCGGCAACAGTGACAGTGGTCACCTCTGCTGATGCAGATTGTTATAGCATGGCATGCAGCTCTTTTTTATCACTGGTGAAAATGGAGAGCTCATGGTGCTGACAGTGTTGAAAAGGAGTGTTTAGTCGCTGAGAATTCGCTCTATCAAATAGTGTTCTTGTGCTCTTTGTTTCTGCTGTAGTTTCCATAGAAATAAATCAGAGAGGCATTACTTTCAGGGCAACCTACGTATTTGCAAAGAACAAGCAGAGCTGTCCTCTTCTGCCACAGATGTGCTGCATTGCCCCCTGGCCCTCAAGACACTTTGCACAACAAAAGTGGCCTCCAAAGGCCAAAGAAAGGCCAAAAGAGAAGGGATTTTCTTCTGCATGCACAAGCGAAAACAACAAGCAGTAGGGCTGTGTTGAACTGTGGTTAACTTCTTCCACATCCTGAGATGGAAAGCAGCCAATGAACATTTGTGTAGTAAATGCCAAGCTGCTCAGCAAAGCATTGGCTGGGACCTAATCTTAAAACAAACCATAATAGAAGATCCTATCAAAAGACAAACAAATGAAAATGGGTGTACAGAATTTCAAATGCCAGTGCCTCTGCGTCCTTGACTCTCCCCGTGTGGGTTGCTTTCATCATGTACTTGTCACAATTTTTCTGCAGCACCCCACCTCTGAGCCTCCTTGGGCAGCACATGTTAATCCCCAGGATGGCTGTGAAAGCCTTCATTTGTTAACCTGTTTCTGGGAATACTAAGCACATTTATCTTATTTGTGCCCTATCTGAAGTTGTTTGCCAAATTGTAGCTGTTCTGTAACAATTTTCCTTCTTCTTCTGTTCAAGGTGCATGGCAATTACCATAACATTGGTCTTGAACAGTGTGACAGACTCTCATCTCATCTAAGTCTACATTTTTTTAAGCTTTTACTTACTGAAATTTTTCAAGTATAATATAGAAAATTTTTATTATACGGAAATATTTTATGTATGTACCACCAGACACAAAACCAAAAGCAGAAATTCTTGGCACGTTTGCAAATGTTTTGTAAAGAAAGGAGTGCTCTCCTGCAGAGCAGAAGGACTCTTCGGCAGTAGATATGCTGAGTAGCACTGACGTTCCTCTGACGTTCTGAGCAGAAACACAATTCCTCCACCAAGAGCTGTGTCTGCTTTCTCCCAGAGAGTGTAACAGACGCAGGCGCACACATTCACATTCCTCTCTCTTTGTGTTGTCAGAGCTTCTTCAACCATCCTCACTGGTGAGATGGAGAAGCAATCTTTGGCTTGTTTGTTTTGTTTTGGTTAGATGAGTGCAAGGAAACAAGACTAGGGGGAAGAAAGATGAAACCGCTTCCCTTTCTGGTGGCAGCTTCAGCCAGAGCAGGCAGCTGCATCAGTAAGTGGCTGTGCCACAGCAGCAGTAGGAGAGGTAACTGCTGGCTGCCAGTGCTGTTCTTTCTGGGGCTGCAAGGACAGAAAGCAAAGGTCCCTCCCTCAGCAAAGGGCTGAGCAGATGGTGCTGGGCTGCACTCTTAGGGCAGGGGCTCAGCTAGGGCACTGGCAACTGTGCCATGCACAGGTCTGGGGACTTGGATGCACACCTGCTATGCACACTTAACAAAACAAAACAAAACAAAAGCTATCAAAATTACTCTCAAGATAATATTGCACTACAGAGCTCATCAGGATTAACACCTAAAAGGCAAAGGGGACGCAAACTGTGTATCAAGTCTTGGAGCTGAGATCTGCATTAGCTGATGTTGTTACTAACACTACTTCTCAGTTCCTTTCCCAACCAGGTGAAAAAATATGAAACCATCCTACATGTCTCCACAATACATACACTAATGTGCAATGTGTCCGGAGTATGTATGTAGTGTATATACGGCCCCGTATGATGATCAAGAATGTCCTGACTTGAAGATTCAGTTTTTCAGTAGGCACAAAGAAAACACGTGCAGCAGATTTGGCAGTCTACACTGCAAGTTTTCAAATGAGCAGACATGTCTAAGAGCAGACATTTTATTCAAATAGAGAAGTGATTCCAGTAGAGTAGGAACAGAGCTGATATATACTGATACAGAAAGCTAACAGAGCTGATATAGCAGACGGCTATGGGAAACACATCAAGATGAGAGATACTGAAAGGGAATAGATAGTTCCTAACTCTGAACCAGGAAGTGAAATAGCTGAGATAGGTACTTTCCTAAATCCTCTGGGGAAGAAAAATTTTCTGTCAGAAAGCAAGATAGTAAATCTCATAGGATAATGGAAAGTTAGAAAAACTAGATGGCATACCAACCGACAACACTGCACGCTGGGAGAGCACACAGCCACCAGACCTATCTCTGTGTAGCTGCAGTACTGCATTCAGCTGTGATGCATTATTCTAATTACAGTCATTTGAACAGTGGTAATGCTGGGATATCTTGTCCTACAATTAAGTATCTTCTGGTGTTTTCTCGTCACTAAGAAAGGAGATGACTCAGTGACATGATTGCTCCAGCCATGAAGCTTGCTGAGAAGCTCCTGCCTCCCATCCCTCCTGCCCTGCTGCCCATCCCTCTTGTGCCCCCCATGCCCCTGGCTGTGCTGCAAAGATATATGGGGGTGTCGGAAACGGTCTGGGTTAAGCATTGGCTATTTTTTCCTATTTGAGAGGGCTTACTTGAGATACAGATAATTTCAGAAGCAGAGTTGACAGCTGTGTCACTCACCATGAGAAATGGTGACAGCAAGCAGGAATGAGTCACAAGGGTTGGAGGGGAACTTCTCCAGCCACCTTTTTGCTGCTGGAGAAAAGTTATTGCTAAATGATCAGCATCTTGGGCAATGTTTAGCCTATATATGTAGTCATTGTGATAATTGTTGCTATTTGTGGCAGTAGGAAATAGTTGATCTGCTTATCTGTTTATGCTTTTATGCTTTGCTCTGGCATTGCAGAGTCTGGATGACACGTCATTTGACAAGCCTTACTTATGTTCCATCTTGCCAGATCTAAAGGGGGGAACTCACCAGCCATTGTATCTATTATAAGCAACTTCAGACCACAGCTTCACCTCTGTCCCTGGGAAGGTGATGGAACAACTTATTCCGCATGCCATGTCCAAGTGGAAGAGATGAAGGTTATCAGGAGTAGTCAACATAGATTCACCAAGGGGAAATCATGCTTGACCAATCTGGTAGTCTTCTGTGATATCATGACCACCTGGGTAAATGTGGGACGAGGAGTGGTTGTTGTGTGCCTTGACTTCAGCAAAGCTTTTGACACCATCTCCCCCAATATTCTCATAGGTAAGCTCAGCAAATGTGGGATGGATGAGTGGACGGTGAGGTGGGTTGAGAACTGGCTGACTGTCAGAGCTCAGAGGGCTGTGATCAGCAGAGTCTAGCTCGAGGCCTGTAACTAGCAGTGCTTCCCAGGGGTCAGTACTGGACCCAGTCTTGTTCAACATCTTCATCAGTGACCTGAATGAAGGGATAGAGTCCACCCTCAGCAAGTTTGCTGATGATACAAAGCTGGGAGGAGTGGCTGAAACACTGCCATTCAGTGAGACCTGTACAGGCTGAGAGTTGGTTGGAGTGGAACCTGATGATGTTCCACAAGGGCAAGTACAGAGTCCTGCACCTGGGGAGGAACAACTGCACGCTTCAGTGCAGGCTGGGGGCTGACCTGCTGGAAAGGAGCTCATCAGAGAAGGACCTGGATGTCCTGGTGGACAATAGGTTGGCCATGGGCCAGCAGTGCCCTAGTGGCCAAGAAGGCCAATGGTATCTTGGGATGCATTACAAAGATTACAAAGAGCACGGCCAGCAGTTTGAGGGAGGTGATCCTCCCACTCTGCTCTGCCCTGGTGAGGCCACATCTGGAGCACTGTGTCTGTTTCTGGGCTCCCCAGTTCAAGAATGACAGGGAACTGCTGGAGAGAGTCTGGTGGAAGGCTACAAAGGTGGCTGGGAACCTGGAGCATCTCCCTTCTGAGGAAAGGCTGAGTGACCTGGGCTGTTCAACCTGGAGAAGACTGAGAGGGGATCTTATCAATGCTTAAAAATAGCTAACAGGCAGGTGACAAGAGATGAGGCCAGCCTCTTTTTGGTGGTGCTCTGAGATGTGAAAAGGGCAATGGGCATAAACTGGAACACAGGAAGTTCCATCTGAACATGAGGGAAAACTTCTTTACTGTGAGGGTGACAAAGCACTGGAACAGGCTGCCCAGAGAGGCTGTGAAGTCTCCTCTGGAGACATTCAAGACTCATCGGGATGCTTTCCTGTGCAGCCTACTGTAATGAACTGCTGTATCAGGAGGTTGGACTGGGTGATCCCTAGAGGTCTCTTCCAACCCCTATGATTCTGTGATTCTGTGAAATCCAGCAACGCACATGTGGTAATCCCTACGTGATGTATGGCCGCTGATGGCCAGTGAGGCACCTACACAATGCAAACAATAGACACTAACAAAAATAATATCTTATTCATATTTTCCACAAGAAAAGATTGAACACATTTAAGCACCACGTTTAATATGTGGCACTGAGGGACATGGTTTAGTGGGCACAGTGGGGATAGGTTGACATTTGGTCTAGATTATCTTAGTGGTCCTTTCCAGTCTTAATGATTCTATGGTTCTAAGTTGCCACCCTGTCAGCTTAATGAAAAATAGTTTCCAGGGCTAGGGTTTGGTGCAGGTGAACTTCTCTAATTTCAGACTGCTACTGAAGAAAGCAGGTGTATTATTCAGACACACTGATCCTTGCTCCCTGCTCAGCACTTGTTGCTCCTCTTCACCACTGCTGGCGCTTGTTTGACTAGCTTGATCACAGTTTAGCTAACAGAAACCAGCCCTGCCAAACAAAACCATGAGTTTATCCATGTTTGGCTTTCTAAACTGACTCACCTCACTCACCTGAGTCCTGTGGAGGGTCCCTGTTGCTGTGCAGTATTTACTATCCACAATCATGGCAGCAGAGCCCTATCTCAGTTAATGTAAAGTATCACCACTAGCCTTGCTGTGTCTAAACCAGCAAATATTGATTTAGTTTTTCTAGGTTTGAATGAGAGACACAGACTTGATAGCATTTGATCTGAATGAAACATCTTTAAAAGCAACCAGGTGATACTGAGGAGGTGTTCTGCTGGATGATGTTGGCTTTGAACTTTTGAGGAAAGAGAGGACAGAAACTGAATCATAGAATCTTGGAATCATACAATGGTTCAGGTTGGAAGGGACCTTAGAGATCGTCTTGTTCCAACCCCCCTGCCATGGGCAAGGACACTTCCCACTAGACCAGGTTGCCCAAAGCCCCATCCAGCCTGGCTTTGAATACTTCTAGGGAGGGGGCATCAACGACTTCTCTGGGCAACCTGTTCCAGTGTCTCACCACCCTCACAGGGAAGAATTTCCTCCTTATATCCAGTCTAAATCTACCCTCTTCCGGTTTATAACCATTACCCCTTGTCCTGTCATTATCTATCCTTGTAAAAAGCCCCTCCCCAGCTTTCCTGTAGGCCCCCTTCAGGTCCTGGAAGGCTGCTATCAGGTCGCCCCGCAGCCTTCTCTTCTCCAGGCTGAAGAGTCCTAACTCTCTCAGCCTGTCCTCGTAGGGGAGGTGCTCCAGCCCTCTGATCATCCTCGTGGCCCTCCTCTGGACCCGCTCCAACAGCTCCACATCCTTCTTGGGTTGGGGGCCCCAGAACTGGACACAATACTCCAGGTGAGGTCTCACGAGAGCAGAGTAGAGGGGCAGAATCACCTCCCTCGACCTGCTGGCCACACTTCTCTTGATGTAGCCCAGGATGCGGTTGGCCTTCTGGGCTGCAAGCACACACTGCCAGCTCATGTTGAGTTTCTCATCAACACACATCCCCAAGTCCCTCTTGGGGACCCTCTTGGGAATATCTTTAAGTTCAGAGAAACTTCAGAAATTTCTGCACCAAGCCTGTACCTTCTGCTTTAGCACTTCTGAACTACTTTTTAGCAGATCACCAGTTCTGGAAAAGATTGGTAATCTCAGAGTTAATGACATTTTACGTGATTAATTGGCTTCATTTTTAAAAATTGATGTCTTATTTCCAGTCTGGTTTAGATTAGCTCTGAGTTCCAGGAAGTGGGTCTCCTTGTACTGCTGGTCCCTTGGCACTGGTGTCTGTTCCATGCACCTATGGAAACAAAGTACTGAAATAAGTGGTTTTATAAAACTGTTGTTTGCTATCAGTCTCAAGCATTGCTGATATGATATACATTCCTGTGAATCTTTGTAAGATCCCGCTCACCTCTTTCCTACAGTCTCCAGGGAGAGCTTTCAGGGGAGAAACCTTAGTATATCCATAGCATTTGCTGCTTTGTAAAGTTCATTCAGTCACACTGCTGAAAATCTGGCATGATTTTGCTTTCCTGAAAACAGCATACTCATCTGCATATATTGTAGATTTTTCTTTTAGCATGTATCTGACATGCTGTACAATGGCCACAGCTGGAGAACAGTCATCAGATGGTTGAGACCAGCATGAAGGAGTGATGCCAATATGTCTGTCTTTGGATGCTCAAATGACACATTTTGTCCACGGAATGTCACAACCACATCAGCAGACTTTCAGGCTGGGATGACTTCTTCCTACGGTTGGAAGGATCAGGTGGTTTTATGTTCTGTCTGCAGCTGGAAGATAAGTAATCTATTGATCATCTGGCAATATGTCATCGAAGCTATTCCCTTACGAGGTCACTATGGCTTCACCGCATGGTGAGGAAAGAGGAACCAAGGAGCCCAGGCAGACTGTGGTACCCATGCAAGCCACCCTGGTGGTTGGTAAGGTACCTGGTGGCTTCTCCATTGGAATCCCATCTAGGATGAGTGCAACCCCATCTGACCTAAGCTGTGGACTGTTTAGGATGGGTTCTTTCTTGCCTAAATTCATTAAAGTGGCAATAATAAAATAAAATAATGCAGTAGTAGTCAGAAAACCAGAGGTGGAACTTCTTGTCACAAAGTTTCACATAACTACTCACTGAGAGGGAATTGATTTTGGCAGGCCAACAGAAAAAGCATGTCAGCTTATCTTTGTCCTGCATCGTGGTAAATCTTCCAGACGTGTAAAAATGTCATCTGGAGAGACAGGGTGTCAAAGCTGTTCTGTGGATGTGCAAATTAGGTGAAAGGTGACTGTACAGCACCAATCACTGTGAGCTGAGACTGCAACACAAGGAGTTCTGCAATGCTAAAAATGCTCTTTGCTTCCAACCAGATTCTGCTCTGTAGATCTCAGACATCTGCTGCTTTGCTTATAAGCACATTTAGAGACAAAGCTCACTGTCTTCTCAGGTGCTTGCGCACTTCTAAGTGCCATAATCAATATCAGTCATGGCAATGATGTTCATCGTAGGAAAAATAAAAACAAATTGCTTGATTAATGTAGAACTGGACAAAACATAATGAAATATCATGTGACTATCAGGGAATGGAGAAGCTGACTTGTTTTTAGGAGTGATATTTATCTCTGCCCTTAGTGTCTCTAACATCCTCTGCAGCCACTAACACACAAGAAAATGATTGTTGTACTGAAGAAGCTCTGCTGGTTTGATTTTCCCAGCAGCTCTGTGCTCCCTGATGAAAGCTCAATTTTATGCTCGCAAGAAGTTTTAGTTCAGAATGAAGAGGGCATGTAAATAGCATGCAGTAAGTTAACGTATATAAGATACATAAGCTAACATATACAAAATAATACAAAGTGGAGAGTGTAATTGTGTACGAGAGTGTCTGTATCTTGGGGACAACCGAGCTCCCATAGATTTCGAGGTGCGACGTGCTTCTCTGCTTCTGACTGCTTGCCAAGCAAAGGGAGGGGGGAGGACAACTTTGTTGCCCTAACCTTGCCCTTCCAGCTTTGAGGAAAGTGTTGATCTTCCCAAAAGACATTTTGCATGATACATATTTTCCACTCCAAAAGAACAGAAAGCCTGCCAGCTTGTGTTAGTACCAGTCTTATTACAAAACCAAACTTAAAGAAAAATAAATAGATTATGATGTTTTGCTTCAACTAAAAAGTTAAGCAGTTGATTGTTACATTGGAAATGAAGTTCAGCTGAAAGAAAAATCAACAAAATACCATTTTATACTCTATTTGAAACCATGAGGCTTCCAATTAATTTCTGCTCATGGCAAATACTCACAAGGAACTTCCCTGGTTGAGTCTGGTGTTAATGAACAACCCGGGATGCTTCTCAGCTTCCACAGCAGTAGGTCTCGTTCCTTAAAAGAGCAGCACAGCCTCCAAATACTGCCTGACGGAGCAAGACACAAGCATAGGGCACAGCTTATTGAACACAGCCTGTTTTCATTTTTCTTTCAGCTAAAGTATCAAAGACCTATTCTTTCCCCTTTAATTCAAGTTAGATTCATCAAGAGAGTTAAAATATCAGAAACCCCTCTATATTATGTTTTATTTTCTCTCTTTCTTTGCTTAATTTATGACAATACAGGTTAAGTACTGTTAGGTTTGTTTTTCTGTATGTCAATTTGATTTTTTGCTTTTGCTATTCAGGAGTTCTTTCCGATGGTGATTCTATGTTCTTGTCATCACCAGATGGCTCCGCAGATGGTAGGGAGAGTTGACTAGATGGAAACTTCAGCTGGGCTTCGTAGGTCACACAGCACACATCATGAAACCTGCCCCTAATTTTCCAAAGTCATTGTACAGCCAGTGTTGTATCGGTTACCTGGGGATTCTGACACTCTGGACACTTCTGGCAGACCCTGCGAGTATGACACCAACAGCATGACACGGCACAGCAACATTGCAGAAGGCAGACGTGGCAGACGTGGCAGAGCCTGGTAGGTGTGCACCTGCCCTCCCTGTAGCCCTCATGGAACATGCAATTATGCTCTGAAGGTGTAGTGTTATGCAAAGCACTTTTTGCACGATTGTATCATTCTCACACCTGTCCATTACAAGTCATGCACTGTGAGAGGCTTCATCATTCAAATAACTTGCTAATTTTATAATATATCATTGCTGCTTGCCATTACAGGGAAGTTAAACCTGGCATGTGAAAATGCCAGGAAATGGATGACAAAATGGGATTACCTGGTGTGGTGTGATGGCCCAGCCTTGATGGCTTTGTTATCTCAAGGTTAGGGAGAGGGTGTTCAATTTTTGAAACTTATTCCTTTGTGTGTTTGGCTTTTTATACCTTCTGAGGGGAAAAAAATGTCATAGTGTGAGTCTTTGTGGACGAAGCAGGCCCAGGACAGGACTGCAGGGTCTCCATGAGAGTTACAGGTGGTAACTGACGCTGCTCTCTCCTTTCTGTCATCTGAGAATCGACCCAAGCACTCAGCTAGCAGTATCGAGGTGTGCAGAGGAAATGGGCTTATAGTGCTACTCACACAGACCCAGTGGAGGGGAGGCAAGAGGGCATCATGGAACCCTGATACTACACTGCCTAGAAATTCGTCTTGAACTGATAGCACTCCTAGTGCCAGAGCGAGCTGACACATGGAGCACAGACAGACCCATGTTGCCAGAGTATCTCTGTGAAGCAGAAGCAAATGCTGCTTGTCACTGCAAGCACTGGGGACTGGGGACAGTCCTGGGTACCAGGGACACTCCTGACAAAGTGCACAACCTTCTCCACACTGTGGGTACTGATACAACACCAGTGTTACTGTGATTTCGCTACGGGAGAATATCCTGGTGATCCCTAAGCCTTGGTGTTCCCACTCTGTCTTTAGCACCTGTTATACGAATGTTCTCATATTTTTGCTGGTGCTACACCTTTCTCAGCTGTCTTTCCTCCACCTGTCACAGATGCAGGACAATTACAGCACGTTGGTACAGATTCTGTGTAGAAGTTGTTCCAACCATATTGAGACCCCTATGATTTGATACCAACCATCTTTTCACTCTTTCCCCTGTCTCCAGTTACTAAATGTAATATTTCAACAGGAATTCAGGCAATATTACTTTCATTAACTTTTGCAAGTATAGAAAACCTGCCTTTATGTGCCACAGCCAAGATAGGAAGGGAGAGTTCCAGCAGAGTGTCATAAACAGCCTTGGAAGGTTTCAGTATACCAAATCATCCAATCATAAGCAGAAACCTGTCTTAATGGCATTTTGCAATGATTATGACACCTTTGAATCATGATCCTGAAAGTACTTAGTGACAAAATGAGTTACTCAAGGCCGGGCTCAGAGCCAGTGGTAAGGGATAGCATCAGAGGTGAGAAGGCAGCACTGAAATGATGAAATAAACCACTCAATGTGTTTTCAGCTTTATCTCTGGCTCTTGAGCCAACAACATCCTCAAAACTGCCAGCTCCGCAGACTGCAATTAGCTACTGTGTGTTAATAAAGGCTTGTGGGCACCAACAGTAACACACGTATCGTTGGAACCAGCTGAAATCAGTCTGTCCTTTTATGAGGCACCTACAGAGTCTACTTCCTTTGTGTTAATGCCTTTTTTTCTTAGAGAAATCAAAGCCTTGTCTGAAGATTTTACAGACCGACATAAACTGGAATCACTGGTGCTTACTGAGATTTGTTAAAGATCACAATATGGAAAACGTTTTACTTCACATTTACGGTTTCAGTGATACTACACTTCAGTAAACAATGGAGGGCAGCTTTCCAGAAGTTAATCTTTTACAGCGCTGTAATGACAGTCCCAAACAAAGCCTCCCCCAGTGCCCCATCAGGTGTGGAAGAAGAAACCAAACATGACTACCTAAAGCCTGAAGAAACTTAAGAGTAAAAATGCCCACAGACTCATAGGTGTTTTGAAACACGAGAGGTAGCTCCCTAGATCAAACCACTATGACATCCACCCCACGTCACACCTCCTCCAGCAGCGATCAACATTCAAGGCTTCCGAGGAGGGAATAAGCACGGAGCCTGGCTGGTGTGGAAACATGAAGGTGAAGGGAAGAGGGACAGTCTACCAGTACAGGTGTACGTGAGGCCTTCTGACTGCAACACTTCCTTCCATTACCAGCAGCTGTCGGAGGGACAGTCAGCAAGGCGCAGTAGAAATAGCATCAGCACAGTATGAAAGCAGATGGGCATCTCCTGAGCTTGACTAAGTGCTGGTCCTGATCCATATATCAGTGCTTGTATCTAGTTAGAAGAGCTTTCCTATGCGTCACTTCGTTACTGTAAAGCCTTGAAACATTCAACTGTGGAGCTTTACTTACTACAGCTCCATAAATAAAAATCATGTTTTGCAGGTCTTATTCTTTAAAGATCCTCTACATAACAAACATCACAGCTCCAGAGTACGCTCCAAATACCTCTTAGCGCACTATCCAGCGTGCTAAACCACGTGCATACAAAAAGCTGCATTTATTTAGGATTATAAAGTCCAGGAGAAGCTGTCGACACCTCATCAGTCTGAAAGTGTTCGGTGTACATCTAAGCCTATAAAAGGGGATTCACGACCAGCTGTTAGTCCCTCTAAGATCATGACGTCAGTCCCTGCAGTGATGCCCCCCGTGGCATGGAATGGGACAGACACCCACAGACAGGCAGTTTCTGCCTCACTCTCCAGCCAGGAACAGGTGATCCCAGATATCAGGTGCTGGGTCTGCACTGACCACGGGAAGATCTGAATATCTTTCCTAACCAGACGGATAGTACCAGATGCAAACGAAGAAGGCCCTCCTTCTGGACGGATGCACACAACATCCATCCAAAGTTCAGAGCTCACACCCTGTCTCCTCCTACTTCTGTTTCTCAAGAACATCAGTGTTTCCAAACTTCTGGCCAATCTTTTATTTGAGAGTTTTCAGGACATCGCATTCCCCTGAGCCAGCTGCTTTCCTACTCCTTACAGCTTTGCTCTGTTTGCTCAAGGCCCTCCATCCTGATGGCCACAGGGGACTGCCAACTCCTTTAGCAGAGGGAAAGAGCTCTCTCCTTCTGTGTCTTTCTGATCGTTGTCTGAAGGACTTGACAGACAACAGTGGGCAACCTTCCCAGCAGAGATGGGGTTGTTCAAGGTTCAAACTAATCATTCTGCTCGCCAATTTGAAAGTCATTCCTAACCACAGTGGAAAACTTTGAGATGATGCCTGAACTACAGTGCTGTTGCAAAGCTGGCAGTTACCTGGTTTTCTCATTATCTGAGCTGGATGAAGATGCTACCAGTCAAACCCAGCACACTGCAGAACATCAAGCACTGGCTTCATTTCAGCTCAGCTCAGACGTTAAGCCTGAGTGTGGTAAAGAAGCATCCTGAGGAACTGCCAAAATTCCTGACAACCCCATCTATCAAGCGAAGCTGTTCTGTCACAATTACAAAAGCCCAGTAAGTTCAGGCACCATCTAGATACACTGGCACTTCTCTTCCTCCAGGAACAAAAATACCTCTCTCTGGTTGCTAAACAAGAAAATTACCTCTCAATTCTGTGATGGAATTTACATCCTTATTGTCAAAGCCATTTAGAAAAGACTGTAGGTCCTCTGTCTGTTTAAGGGACTTAGAAAACTTCACCTTTTGAGGTACGATGCTTCCCACTGCTGTTAGCATCTCCTTCTCCCTGGTACAGTTCTGTGTCCTGGTGAACGCAGCTTGCCATGTATAACTGAAGTGACACTGTCATGAAATACTGAAAATTGGCTAGTTAAATGCTTAGAGATGCAAATCTTACCGCTGTGTCTGTATCACAAAATGTTACTCTTCATTGTATGCCCAAAAATGTTTGGTTAGAAAAGATCTCTGTACATAAGCTCCATAAATAGAAAGGGTCATATATAAACCAAGCAAACAGACTTTTACTAAGCTTTTACGTTAGAAACCAATAGCTGATAATTTATGAGACTCGCAGGTTTGCCTTAGCATCCTGCTGACTACCCTTCTTTATCTAAAGTAAATACTGAAATTGCTTTCAGAGCAACTTCATTTGTTCATAGAATCATGGAATCGTAGAACAGCTTAGACTGGAAGGGATCTTAAAGCCCATCCAGTCCCAACCCTCGACCATGGGGTCTCACCCACCAGGTCAGGCTGCCCAGGGCCCCATCCAGCCTGGCCTTGAGCACCTCCAGGGACGGGGCATCCACAGCTCTCTGCGCAGCCTTCACCAGAAGCTGCATAATGATTATATTACTGCATCATGAAGCTGCATCACAGATTACATTACATTAAAAGGCTTGAAGAGAAATTGGTGTCTCATGAGCCATCATGATGAGGCTGCAAAACAATCACAATTTTCATACCAATGTCTTTAGGGTAATAACACATGCTTCAGCACTGCTTTCAGTTTCAAGATTAAAAGTGGTAATAAACTATGTACTGTATATATATGGCAATAGAATTAGATTATACTTCAATGGAAAAAAGATCAGTGAAGGCACAGTATAGAAGAATGTATCACAGATACCACACCTCAAAAGACAAGAGATGCATTAAAAGCCTATGAAATTGAAATTAGCCGGGGG